>CM038215.1:46533719-46896339 GCA_021442155.1 Cymbidium sinense
CACTAGGGTTCCTAGTATCATGAGCATCCCCTACTCATCTCCTTTTGGCTTCGATAATAAATCTCATCTTTCGATCTATCCCATTTGATCTTTCAAACATAACCAATTTTTGATAGTTCTATCTTTGAATTCTTTGGAGATAACAATTGCCTACTTTAATCAAGAGTATTCCTAAAGAATTCATCTTCTTTAGGATGTAATTAACTTTGGGGGCTTGCCCCCATACAGAACTTAAGAACCCGGTTTAAGTAAACCCTACTTTATTCATCCATGTAAAGAAGGAGAAAAATCTCTGGTACATTCGAAGTCTCATCATGCTTTAAGAGTTCTTTTTAAGTGATTAAGTCCATCATAGGGTAGTGATTTCTGTCTTTCGAGATAGTTCACTATTCCTTGATGTCGTACCCGATCACCTCAATAAGTATGCCTTCAAATCTGTGTGGTCCCACCCCCCAAATATACACACAAACATCATATACATACATAACCAAAAATAAACACCACAATACTTAACACTCAAAACTATAGAAATTACCTTTTAAACGCCCAAAATCTAAATTTCACAATTAACTACCTCAAACTTTTTAT
Source organism: Cymbidium sinense (assembly GCA_021442155.1). Classification (NCBI taxonomy): domain Eukaryota; kingdom Viridiplantae; phylum Streptophyta; class Magnoliopsida; order Asparagales; family Orchidaceae; genus Cymbidium; species Cymbidium sinense. The sequence continues at coordinate 46,534,308 of CM038215.1, forward strand.
TCCAAGAGAAATACCACCCCATTACTTTTTGTTAAAGTAAAGCCTTCATCTCTCAACTTAAATAAACCTCCATCACCTATGTGTAATACTAAGAGACCCTTCATCATGATGGTGACCATTCATCATGACATTGTGAAATCCTCTTCAAATCGAGCATTTCCTTTTACTTATAGCCCATACCAAAGAAAGTCTAAAGAGCATCTATAATTCTCTTGATTGGAGTATGTGTTCTCGAGGATCATCTTTTCCAAACCTACTTCTCAGTCCCTTCCAATCCATTTAATTGCACTCAACCATCCATTGGTTTTTCTTCTTCAAACTTCCTCTTCTTCACCTCTCCTCATTGTTGTTGTTAGGAATCTGTGACATTTTGCTTCCCTCATGAATTCCGTTTCCTTAAAAATGTCCTTTGATTTCTAGATTAGGGTATTCTATTTTCTTTATTTTACTATTCTTTCATCTTTAAACAATCCTGGAATGGATCAACATTGAAACCTGATTACAATGCTTGATAGCTTTCTCATCCACAAATAATTTATACTAGCAATGATTATAGCCCTTTCATTTGTGCTTATTATAGAAGTATATGCAAACCTAAAGCCTAAACAATGCACTTATTTTTTGTTTAACATTCATCCCAAATCTCTATGTCATTGATAATATAACAATGGAGGCCAAAGAATGAATGGAAGGCATCTTCTTGGCATCATTCATATCATTTACAACTACCATAATTAGTGTAACAACAAGCAATTTCATCAAGGTTAAAATGTATCAAAAAATAAATAAAGTAGGTTCAAAATACAATTGCCCAAGTCATAAATAGTATACACATTCTCAGGAAGTAGAAAGAGGTCAATAATTAAGTCATTGTAAACACAGATGTGAATAAATGCAAGTTCAAATAGAAGTCAAATACAGGTCCATTAAACCAAATCTCAATTTCATAAAGTTGCAACAACAATGTTAAAATTTATATAATAAAAAATAGTTTATTCAATGCCAATCTATAACTTTATTTAAGTTTTACATGCACATAAAGATTGCTTCATTGGTAGCTTCTTTGTATGTTATCAATGTAATTATATTTTAATAAATTAAATTAATAGGTACGAAACTGTCGTTGGATTTCATTAAAAAACACCAAGTAATTTGCCATTATAACTCAGAATGTGTCTTATTCACTAGCTATAAAAGATGCTATGGTCAAAAAATTTTAAGATGTCAATGTAATCGATCAAAAGATGAATGTAGTTATTTCAGCTAGTTAGATGATGATGATCACACAATATATGAAATGGAGAACAAATCACAAGCCTTTTAGAAGAACATAATGATGAAAATTAAGATGACCTGATACAAAATAAAATTTTAATGGCAATGCTCTCTATCATTATTGTAATGTTGTTTTTATTTGTGAAGATAGTTATGTATTTAGTGATCTTATAGAGATCATAGATCAAATATTTTTACCCATTAATGTACTTTAGTTAAAACAAGATAATATAGGTTTAAGTAAATTACTACATTTGGTTATATTACAGGTTAAGTGATGTAGATATATTATTAGCTTATGATAAATGTGAGGTAGATTCATAACAAAATAGTATAACAAAATATTACAGGTTTAAGTAAATTACTACAGCTAGATGTATTACAAGTTAAGTACCAAAACAAAAGGCTATTATAGGTTAAGTAGTCATAGCAACTTGGGGAAGATGCAGCACAATGGCTTAAGAAGATATTCTTTGATTCATTTGAAAAATAACAAAATTTGTTTGGCTGCAAACTAAGGCTAGTGGTTGCCAATGTTCTGCAAGGGTTGACCTATGTAAATTAGCATGGAAAGATTAACATCAAAAGCAATATTTTATGGTTGTCCCTTGATTATGTTTAAGCCTAACTAATCTAAGGGTACTCTGATTAGAGTTATATGTTGAAGCTAAAAATTCAATGGCATCTAAGCTTAATAGTTGTGTATAAGCTGATTTATGTAGCACCCATCTTGATGAGCTGTAAGCTTAAAGTTCAATTGCATATCAAATCCTAGGAAAGATGTTAATACAACTCATTATTTTTGCCATTCATTTCATATGCAAAAGATTTTGTTAACTCATATTTTGATGATGCTAACATTTAATAGCTTTGTAAATTTGTGGTTCCAATAAAACAAAGAATTCTAAGATTTTTTTTTTGTATTCAATATTCTTACAAAAAACCTATTACAATAAATACTATTATGTTTCTCAAAAACTGTAGAGCTCATCACTTTCTAGTTATAGGTATTAGCAAAAAATACTATTAGAAAAAAATGCTTAACCAACAAATCTAACTATCCATGACTCTTTCATTATTGTCTTTTTAGTTCAAGCCAACATCCATAATACTTAGACTTTCTTCATTAAGAGACTAGATCATGATTGATATGAAAACATGACTTAGACTAATGCCAAAATTTTCAACTTTATAAACCATTTTGACACATTCATTTTGGACCAAGGGCTTGGGACAATTATGCATATATGCATAATGAAATTAAGTCATAGGATAAATCAATTAGAAGAGGTGTTCTCTACTATAATTGATCGCCCTCAAAGATTAAGCATATCCCCTATCATGCAAGAGTGGAGACCCTCCCTATTCAAGAGTGGCACAATATAATATGCATGGTGTGATAACATATAATATTCAGCTAAGGTGTTTCTAAATATTTTATTTATCTTGATTATAGACCTAAGCTTTAAGATGAGGTTATGAGTTGTATTAAAATTTAGTTATGAATTTTTTGTGAGGATAAGAAATTTAATTTTATCCAAAAGAGCCTATCGTATCCAAGCCACACATCCAAATCATCAAACTTTAAGAAACCAATAAAATACATGTCATTTCTAATGCACAAACTAAACACGATAATCAAACATATGAATTTCATAAAAGAATAAGAGGCTGGTGTGGCTGAGTACAGCCGTACGCCCCAAAAAACAAAAATGGGTAGCTAAGCTATATCCTTATACAACTCAGATTTTAATAGAATATTATAATTATAATGAAAGTTATGGGGGTCTTCAATCTATTTTCTTTCTTTCCTTCTATTGGTTTGGTTTGCTCTAGGCATCATAGGGCCTCCCAAGTCTTTGCTTTCTAGCCAGTGCTCATCCTAAACCCCATAGCACTAATCCTAATCCTATTGCAAAAATTACATACTTATAAAAAGTGAAATTTGACTACACCTGCAAAATAGATGTTAGTTAAATAAACATACAAGCCAAGTAATTATATTTCACATATTTGGACTTAATACCCTACACTTGGGTAACCAAGCCGACCTGTCATAATTGGATTATGCTTAGAAGCATAAGCAGCACCTACAAGTAAGAACATTTATTCCCCTTTAGCATAATCCTTTATAACAAAAAATATCATTAGGTTATTAACAAGCTAACATCCAGTCTACGCATAAATAATCCTAACATACAGTTTAAATATTATATCATAAAATAAAATATAACACCATGACATACATCGGCCTAAGCTAAAGGTTAGAATTGGTAACTTAGTATTCTAATGTGTGTGCTAAGTTTAGTCTGGTATGTCTTAGTTAGGCTTTACAAGTATGATTATCTAAAGTTCAAAATTATTTAAGTTATGAATGTATTAATTTTAATTTACATCTCTTTTAATGTTTTATTTGATGCCTACTTAATATCTAATTATTATGAACAGAAGAAAGGGGGTTGGTCCCCTTCATCCTATTGTAAGTTATCTTCTAAGGTATATTATTATGACTTTGGTTTCTTTAGTGAATCATTTATTAAATATATTTTTTATTAAACCTAGGTTCAAGTTAGTCTTAAGAGATCTTATTCAAACATGAAAGGTATCTTGGGATTAATGAAATTGAATCACCATTATATGGATCAAATTCCACCACTTCTTTCCATCATCAATAACATACAAATTTCTTCATTTTTATTATTCATGATATTTAATTTAATACACATATTTATACATACAATATATATTTGCATTTTTACACACTTGAATGATCATTAATGCATGTATTTTGGTAGAAAAGAAAGATTACATCCTTTAGTTAAACATATGTAAACATATATTAGAGATTTAAGTTAATACATTCCATTGTTAAATAAGGGAAGTGAGATTATCTAAGACCTCCTTAGGACTACTTAAAGCCTCATGTTCTCGAGATGTCAAGACTATATATTTACCAAATTACGTACATACACAAGCTTAGGGATGAAAATCATGCAAAGATTATATAATAGCAAATCCTTTTATTTATGCAAAACTTAGTAACACGAAGAGGAAAGTTTTATCTATAATTCTAGCACATGAATACATAAAAATGAAATTAAACAAGTATGTGTTGTTGTTAAACCAGGGAAGTGAGGTTATCTAAGACCTTCTTGGGGCTATTTAAAGTCTCGTGTTTTCGGGATGTCCAGACTATATACTTATCAATTCAAATGTATGTAAACATGTACATGAAACTTAATAAAACAAAATCTTTACTATTTTTGAAATTATAATTTAAATGTAACTTTATTGAATATTTACAATCAAAATTAAGTTATATTTTCATAATTAGCTTATAGTTTTGAAAACAATTTAGGATTTATTAGTGATAATAGCCACACCTTACAATAATATTTATCCAACACATGCAACTTAGATGTAATCATATTCTTTTGAATCTCTTGCTTTTTTTAATTTTGAAAGCATGAACATATGACAAAAAATTACATGCACATTTATGATGCTTGAAAACATTGCCACATAACATATTCAATTATATTAATTCCTAAGGGCAATCAAGCCAAATAAATATTCTTTAAGCCTAACCAAAATTCTTATGAAACTTGATTTGGTGTTTGAATTATTAAAACCTAAATAGGAGAGATAATACTTAGTATTTACTTCATCCCATGTTGGTAATTTAATATATTTAAGGAAAGCAATTAAATAGATTTTTATGACTTGATTAGGTTTAAACCATTAAGCACATTGATTTTATTACCCTTCCTTAATCTTCTTTACTCTAATTAACTACTTGATCATGAGCCTTCAATGATATGCTTTTAAGAAAGTAAAATTTTCAATGCACTTAAAGGGACTAATACAATTAGGCCCATGCTTAAGAGTTAATTAGATTAAAGAAGGAAAGAATCTAATTTAAGTACTCTTATGATTTTCCCATACCAATGAGTCAACCAAAATTTCCTTAACAATTTTATGTTATTAAACACATAAAGGAAAACTAATCAATTATATTTCAATTATCTAAACCAATCATTAATTTTCTTTATCTTCCATTTTTATCATTAATTTTCCTAAATATTCTCTAATTATCACATATGTTAATTAACCTTCTTGAAGAGATACATTTGGAAAAATAATTAGGGAAAGGCTCTTAATTATTTCTTCTCACTATTTCTATTATTCAGAATAATTAATTATCATTAATTATTTAATTTTCACTATTTATCAATCTTAATAATTAGTAAATTAATTAATTAGGGTGATTAAGATTGAAATTCCAAATCCTTTAAATTTCATCAAAAATAGGGAGGCAGAGCACATCCCATTGAATCATCCCATAATATTTAGAATTAATTAACTAAATAATTAGTCCTGAATTAAGTTATTTAGCCTAAGTTTCAAATATTAATTAAGCATGGCTCACTTGACATAAATTAGAGATTTATTTTTTAAAATTATCCTCTATCTAGCCTTTCCAAAATGGGTTTATTTATATTTTTTAGATTTTTCTATCATTAGTTATGATTTTTTAAAGTTCTAACCATTTAATTACATTTTAAGTCCTAATTAATCCCTTAAACCATTGAAACCACACAAATGTTAAACCAATAGCTCTTTCCATGTGGCACCATTATATTGGTTACTTAAATCATGCGACGTGGCAGCTGACTCAACGACGGTGGACGAGGCTTCTTTTTGTCCATCCGATCTTAGATCGAATGACCGAGATTAATCCCATTATTTCAAAGGGATTAAATTGGGATTTCTAGCATAATTAATCAAGGCTGCCTATTTTAATCACATGGAATGAACAATTGTTGATTCAACATCCCATGAGCACTAGAAGACAGACACCATCTGGCTTCTGTCACTCGATCCAAGTTCTCCGGAGCTCATTTGATGGTGAAATTGACTCCACAATAATCAGGGAATTAATCTAAAGGGATCTTATGGTGAAAATCACATGAAAGCATAATTACTTCAAAAAAAAAAAACCAATGCTTAGGGGGGAAACTACTGTTGCCAGATTTTTACCTCACCGAGGCAGTTCGACGATAGAGGAAGTGTTGATCTCATTTTTAGAATGAGCTCTCAACCCCTCCATCTTAGACATAGGACTTCTCTTAGATACTAAGAGTTTCCTTAGTCTTAAGACACTTCTAGTGATTATGTGAACACTCAACCTAGCCCTAGAGACTTAGAAGAGTTAGCCATAGAATAGGTCATGCCTTAAGGGTGTTAAGAAAATTTTACCTACCCTATTGCTTGAATCAACTCCCCACTTCCTTCCTTCAAGTTAAATTTCAAATCAAGTCTAAACCAACTCCAAACTCCAAATCAAATCAACATCAAAACTTAAATCAATCCCAACTTAATTAATTTTCTCATATCATTAATCAAATCCAAATGATTGAAGCTTACGATTTAAATTCCAAGTTCAAAAATTCTTTCTAAGTCACTTTGATTCTATCTTATGGACTTACCCTAAATCAAATCCAAATCGAATCAAATTCAAGAAATTTTCTCATAACCTATTTATATTCTCATTTATATTCACAAATATAAATGAAATATAAATTCAAATAGCCAAAACTAAATTTAAAAATCAAATTCAAATTCAACCAAAATTCAACCTAAGCCTTTCAAGTCAAATTCTTAAACTTAGCTAAATCAAATTCAAATCAAGCCAAACCTTTGATTTTTATTCATGATTCAATCAATCCTTCAATCATAAATCCAAATATAAACACAAACTTCAATCATCAAACCAAAACTAAAATCAAAAATCAAATCCAAATTCAACAAAAATTCAACCTAAGCCTTTCAAGTCAAATTTTTGAACTTAGCCAAATCAAATTTAAATCAAGCCAAACACTTTATTTTTCTTTATAATTCAATCAATCCTTCAATCATGACTCCAAATATAAACATAAACTTCAATCATCAAACCAAAACTAAATTCAAAAATCAAATTCAGATTCAACCCAAATCCAACCTAAGCCTTTCAAGTTAAATTCTTGAACTTAGCCAAATCAAATTCAAATCAAGCCAAACCCTTGATTTTTTTTCTTCATGATCCAATCAATCCTTCAATCATGAATCCAAATATAAACACAAACTTCAATCATCAAACCAAAACTAAATCCAAAAATCAAACCCAAATGTCAAACTCATGTCACCCTTAGAACTTGAAATTATCAAGTGAATAAAAACCCATTTGACTCCAAAATCACTTACAAATAGATTTATATTTCAATCATAAGTTCATATGTGAGTTCAATAAAATTTGATTCAAGCCTTGATCAAGTCAATTGACCCACTTAGGCTCACTTGACCCAAAGTGACCTAAAGTGCCCCTTTTGAGCTAAATTCTAATCCTACCAAAATTAGATTGAACTGAGCCCAATTAAGCCTCACATTGTGAGCAACAATCATCATGAGATGATCAATCACTCAAATTGGGTCAAATCAAGTCAAACCTAAGGGTTGACCAGTCAACACTTAGCCAAAATTAGGGGTGTACACTAGTCGGTTCAAACCAAAAAATATTTTTATTTTTGGTTCAATTTTTTTTAAAAGATTGGTTAAACCGAATAAATTGAATAAACCAAAATTAGTTAAATATATATATATATATATATATATATATATATATATATATATATATATATATATATATATATATAATTGTGTGTAATTTTGATTGTAAATTCTTAATTATTTGTATAGATTTATAAATTTCTAATTGACTAAGAAATTTTTAATGTGTAAAATTTATTAGATTTTTTTAATTAATTAGTTCATTAAAAAATATTTTTATTTTTTATTTTTATATGCTATTTGGTTTAATCAAAAATCGAATAAAAAAAACCAAATTATAATTTGGTTTGGTCAGTTTAGTTTTATATGTTATTTGGATGGTTCAGTTATTTTAAGTTATTTGGTCCAGTTTGTTCGGTTTAACAAAAAATTCAACCGAACCGACCGAATGCTCACCCTAGCCAAAATGAAACCTATACTAGCCAAAATCCACAATAGGCCAACTTGATTCAAACCATTGATCAAAACTCATTCTTGATCAATGTTTGAACTTGACCAAGTCATCATTTGAGCCTAACCTAACCCAATTTGCCACTTGACCCAACTTGACCTAAAAGTCAAAATTGTTCAAAACTTGATCTAAGCTAAATTAATTGAAACCAATGGGTCAAGGTCATTCCAAAGCACTTATTGAACTTAACCAAAGCCTCAATTGGCCAACTAGACCCAACCTAGCCCAATTGACCATGAACCCAACTTGACCTAAAAGGTCATATTGAGCCAAAATCAAATCAAACTAGAATTGATTAGAAACAAAGATACCAATACATTTCAAATAACCAATGAAACCTAAACCAACCCATGACCTAACCCAAATAGGTAAAAAGAGTCAAATTGGTCAACTTGATCCATTTGACCTAAATGAAATCAAATGAACCAAATCTAAATATAAATCAAATTGAACCAAACCAATGATGCCAAAACATTTCAAATGGTCATATGAACTTGACCCAACACTTGGTTTGACCCAATTTGACTAATTGGTCAACTTGACCCAAGTTGACCCATTTTGACTTAAATGGGTCAACATGAGCCAAATCATATCAAATTAATTCTAAATTCATTGAAACTTGGCCCAACCCATTTTTCAATCATACCAAACATACTTAAATTGAAATACAAGCTAAATGACCAAATTACCTCTAGGTCAAAGGGTAATTCTTGGCCAAATTCACTTGGAATTTTGTCAAATCTTTTTCATAGCCACTTGGCACCTCTTAATGGACCAACTGGACACTAGGAAGCATGGTGCACATGACCCACTGTGTTTGGGTCAGCCAAACCCAACCCAATGGCCAAACTAACCACTCACTTGAAATAAGCACATGGGAATCCCTCCTCCACTCAATTAAGCACATGGAAACTCCTCCACTACCTCCCTCTAGCCAAATCAAGTCACATGTCACCCTAAATAGTCAAAATAATCCATTAAATTAGGTGAATATGATCAAAATGGATCTCTATGCTCGGCCATCTGATCCACCTAGGGGGAGATATACTACCCCTAACTTCACTTGAATTGAAGACAAACTCATACTCAATTAACTAAGAGAGTCCTAAGGCAAGCTCCTCAAGCTCCCTCAAATAATCCCCAAGCCATTTGAATTCTCTTCTTCTTGATTTCTTCAAGCCAAAAATAGGGGAGCTCAAGCATTTTTTCCATCTCACTCAATACCCAATATCATGCCAATTGCTCTTGCTAGCACCCTTAGGGGGCTCAATCGAGTTGATCCAGAGCTTCACCCAAGTTCTCAAGGCACGGGAGAGGGGACTTTGATCAAAGCCGCAAGCCTAGAAGGAGCACTTTGGTCCATAGAGATCTACTCAACCTCAACCCCTCAAACCTTCAACAGGGCTTCGTCTCTACTAGACAAAGCTACCTCGATGGTTGGGAGCATCGGTGATAGTCTCCGGTGAGGTATGCCTTCAAATCGAGCCTAGAATAGGAAGTGGTTGGTCCTTTGTGAAGAGAATTTTCACCCTCATGCAAAATTGACCATTAGATCTACTAGTGCTTACTCCTAGATGATGTGGGTAAAGTTTGAGTTCAATCCAAGCTTAATCAAACTCAGATCTTTCCCTAAAGAGTGGACGGATGCACTCTCCCATAGGCAAAACTCAAAGACTGACCATGGACTGTCCATCCACGCATTTTGGATGGGCGGTCTTGATTAAGCTGCATAGGATCCTCTGATTTATCCCTTAAGAATTGTGGGCTTAATCCTAACCGTCCGATCTTTGACTGGACAGTCGAGCAGAATGCCCATAGTGTTACTGCTGACATAGCATTGGAATGTGACAACTTAAGTGATAAATCCCATCTCACCATGTGGAAAGCGTGCACCGTGTCAGCAGTCCACATGGCTCCGATGGGATTAGTCATATAATTAGGGATTTAATTATCTAATAAACATAGAAACTTCAAAAAAACATAACTAAATGTAAATAAATCAAAAAAAATACAAAAATAAATGCATTGTAAAGATAATTCAGTAAAGAATAATCTAAAATTATTTTCAATTGATTTTGAACAATGATTTTTCTTAATTAGGGTTTTAATGAAAACTTAATAACCCTAATTACACCTTAATTACTTCATTAATTCATTTCAAATTTCTCAGATGCATTTAGTGGGATGACCTCTGCCTCCCCTAATTTTGTTAGGATTTATTAAAGAGTTAATTAGAGAGATCAATTAATGAATCCTTAATTACTTTCTTATTGTAATTAAGCTTAATTAAATAAGTGAATAGTGGTTTAGTCCCTTTATTAAATTAATTAAGATTTGCTTAAGTGAACAGGAGGTTTATGAAATAATTTGGGATATTTTTCTTAAGCTATTCCTTAACCCCCCCCCCCCCCCTTCCTTCCTTAATCCAAACTTAATTAAGGGCTAATTGCTTAATCACCTACTTAATTAACTTGATAAAATTTTTAAAACATTTCAGAACTTAACCAATTCATCTTGGGTATGTGCTTAGGTGTTCAATAACCTAAGTAGCTTAAGGAAATCAAAATCTGACCCACATGTGTTTGAAGGGTTATGAAAGTACTTAAATGAAATCTTTTAGCTTAATTAATCACTAATTATGAGCCAATTGCATTAGGATCTTTCTTTCCTAGGTGAATTACTGATTGAAATTCCTTATGTGGTTTTATGTCATACATTGGCCCATAATTATTTGATTAAATATGTTAAAGTGGTGTATGTAAGGGTAATTAATGCACTTAATTCACACCTTAACCTAAATAAAATATAAAAACCATCTAATGGTTCTAAAAACAAACTAAATAAAATCACACATGGGGGAAATGGGTTAGGACTAGAGAACTCTTTCACATTCCCTAAATTCAAATCAAACTCAAAACAAAATAAAATTTCATTAAAACCAAATTTGATTTACTTTAAATAATCTTAATTATCTTTAGGAATTATATAGGTTAAATGAATGTACATGCTTTCATCACTTTATTTCTTTCCAAGCATGCTAAATCTGTATGTCATATGAAAATCATGCATTCATGCCTTTAAAAATAAAACTAAATATGAAATGTTTCCTTTATGTCAAATTGCATGTTTTGGCTAAAATAAAAAATATGAATGGCTATTATCACTATTAAATCCAAAATTGTTTTCAAAACTTATAAATCAAATATCATAACTAAAAGGTACTTATAATTATTTATAAGCTTGCATGTGACTATAAATATAAATATGTGCATTGTGTGACTTTCCTTCTCTTCTCTTTTAGCATAGTTTTGAATAGGATTTTGCAAAGTGTATAGTTCATTTTAAAAGAACACAACACTTTCTTAAATCTATCCCTATTCATTCCTATGTTATCACTTAAGAAGGATGTTTAGACTTGCATATGTAAATTGCATAAACAATCAAACAAACATAAACTTTTTTGCATGATTCTTTTTCCATGCATTTCTTTTTGTACATGCACATGTATTTAATAAAAGTGGTGTATTAGTTTGAACAACCCCGGGGGTGCAAGACTTTAAGTATCCCTAAGTATCCCAAAAATGCTTATGGGGCACTATAATAAAAATATAACTACTTTTGTTGTGCGGGTGCTTATACCCCTAAGCATAATCCAAAATAGGTCAAGTGGACTTGGTTAGCAATGTGTGGGGTGCTAAGTCCAATTTATATAGATACATACTTGGGATTGTATGGTTTGTTTGGCTAATCTCTGTATTGTAGGTTTTAGTTAGATTTCCTTTTTTTTTTCCCATTTTCATGTAATTTTGTAATTAGGATTTTGGAATGATTTTTATGGGGTATTAGGATGAACATTAGTTATAAGACTATGTCTTATGTACCATGTGAAGCCTTTGGAGCAACCACATTCCAACCAACCAAAAGAAAAAAAAAGAAAGAAGAAAAGAAGAAAGAAGAAAGAAGAAAAGAAGATAGAAGAAAGAAGAATTGAAGAATGAAGACCACCATAACAATGAATTCCTTCTTGATTGTAATTTATTCAATTGTAATCCGGGTTGTATAAGGGTAGAGCTCGGCTACCCAATTTATTTTCAGGTTTGTGCGGTGGAGCCCGACCACAAATGGCCTCTTATTCTTTTGCACTAGCTTTATAAATTGATTGATGTTTATTTAGCTTGTGCATTAAGATGACATCTTTTCCTAGTTTATTACTTGCTTTGATGTATGGCCTGGATGATGATTAGGCTCTTAGAAAATAAGATTTCTATCCAACTAATCAATTCAAACTAAAAATTAAATAATTTATAACTTCATTTAAAGCCTAAGTTATCAAGATAAAAGAATTAACAACCCCTTAGATGGATGTGGTATTACTTTTCCCACATCATGCATAAAAAGCATATTATTTCACTCTTGACTTGGAGGGCTTCCACCTTTGCTAGAGAACTTGGCTTGACCTTTGAGAGTCATGGTGGGTATACACCTCCTTATCTTGCTAAGTTTGGCCCATAATCTAATTTCTCATGAATTAGGCATATGGATCCTAAAGCCTGCGTCAAATTGATTGTCCAATAATAAAAATGAAATGTGACAAAATTTGCATTAGATTTAAGTCATTAAATCATGCCTTACATGATCTAGTCTCTTAGGGAGTGTGTTTAAGGACTTCGTTTCTTTCTAAATAAATAACAACCTAGCTATCTTGCAAAAGTATTTGACTTGCCTACTATTGACCTCATTTTTAGAATGAGCTCTCAACTCCTCCATCTTATACATAGGACTTCTCTTAGATTTTAAGAGTTCTTTAGTCTTAAGACACATCTAGTGATTAGGTAGACACTAAACCTAGCCCTAGAGACTTAGAAGAGTTAGCCATAGAAATAGGTCATGCCTTTGGGGTGTTAAAAAATTTTTCCTACCCTTAGCTTGAACCACTCCTCACCTTCCTTCCTTCAAGTCAAACTCCAAATCAATCTTATTTTATTTTCTCCAAACTCAAATCAATGCCCCATGATTGAAACCCCTAATTGTAACCCATGATTGAAATTCATGATTAAATTCTACGATTGAACTCCAAGTTGAAATTCCAAAACTCCAAAATTTCCTATGTCCTTTAAATTTCCTCTTAAGGACATAGCCTAAATTATATTCAAATCAATTTAAACTAACGAGATTTTCTCATAACTCATTTATATTCTCATTTATATTCATATATATAAATGAAATATAAATTCAAATCAATCAAACTAAACCCAGAATTCAAATTCCAAATTTAAAATCCTTTTGAAGTCCTTAATCACCTCTTAAGGACTTAGCCTAAATCATATTCAAATCAATTCAAACTCATGAGACTTTCTCATAATTCATTTATATTCTCATTTATATTCACATATATAAATAAAATATAAATTCAAATCAATTAAACTAAATCCTAAACTAAAATCCAAAACTCCAATATTTCCTAAGTCCTTTAAATTACCTCTTAAAGACTTAGCCTAAATCATGTTCAAATCAATTCAAACTCATGAAATTTTCTCATAAGCCATTTATATTCTCATTTATATTCACATATATAAATGAAATATAAATTCAAATTCCAAAATTAAACTCAAATCCATTCAAAATCCAACCAAAGCCTTTCAAGTCAAAATCTTGAACTTAGCCAAATCAACTTCAAATCAAGCCAAACTCTTGATTTTCCTTCATGATTCAATTAATCATACAATCATGAATCCAACTATAAATACAAACTTCAATCACATAACCAAAACTCAAATCAAAAATCAAACCCAAATCCACTCATGTTCTTTCTTTGAATAGGGAATTATCAAATGAAACAAAACCCATTTGACTTCAAACCACTTGTAAATGGATTTATATTTTAATCATAAGTCCATATAAGTTCAATCAAACTCAAATCAATCTTTGATCAAGCCATTTGACCCACTTAGGCTCTTGACCCAAAGTGACCTAAAGTACCCTTATGAGCCAAATTATAATCCTAACCAAATTGGATTTTATCAAACTCACCTATGCCTCTCATCATGAGATGATCAATTGCCCAAATTGGGTCAAACTAAGTCAAACCTAAGTGTTGACGAAGTCAACACTTAGACAAAATGAAACCTAACATAGCCAAAATCTACCATAGACCAAATTGATTAAAACCATTGACCTAAGTTCATTCATGACCAATATTTGATCTTGACCAAGTTAACATTTGAGCCTAACCTAGCCCAATTGGCCACTTGACCCAAGTTGACCCAACTTGACCTAAAAAGTCAAAATGTGTCAAAACTTGATCTAAGCCAAATTGATTGAAACTAATGGGACAAGTTCATTCCAAATCACTTGTTGAACTTGACCAAAACCTTAATTGGCCAACTAGACCTAACCTAGCCCAATTGACCTTGAACCTAACTTGACCTAAAGGGTCATGTTGAGCTAAATTCAAACTTAACCAAAATTGATTGGAAAAAAAAGATATCAATCTACTTCATATGACTAACCAAACCTAAACCTACCCATGACCTAGCTAAAATAGGTCAAATAAATCAAATTGGTCAACTTGACCCATTTGACCTAAATGAAGTCATATGAACAAAATTCAAACCTAAATCAAATTGAAGCAAACCAAAGCCACCAACATATTTCAAATGGTCATATGAACTTGACCCAACCTTTGGTTTGATTAAATTTGACCTAATTGGGTCAACATGAGCCAACCATACCAAATGAACTCCAAATCTAATGAAACTTGGCCAAACCTAGTTTCTGTACATACCCAACATATCTAAATTCAAAAATTAACCAAATGACCATTCTACCCATAAGAAATAGAATAAATTTTGGTCAAATTCATGGAGAATTTGGTCAATTCCTCTTCATACCTAATTGATACTCTTCTAATAGGTCAAGTAAACCCTATGGAGGGTGGTGCACCCAACCAAATGGATTTTTGTCAACCCAACCTAGCATAAGGCCAAAATTGAGTGCATGGCTCAACTTGGCCACATGGGAATCATGCTCCCACTCAGTTTGAGCACATGGGGAGTTACCATTCCACTCCTCTGGCCAAACTGACCATGTTCAAGCCTCTAATAGCTCAAACAACCCTTTCAATCTTGGTAATTGGATCAAAATGATAAGTGAAGCTTCAACCATCCAATTGCCTAAGGGGGAGATATACTCCCCCTAATTCACTTCAATTCAAATAGAGCCATTATTGATTGAGTAAGAGAGAGTCATAGGAGCCATTTGCAAGTGATCCTAAGCTCTCTAGAGGAAGATTAAAGTTGCCATTTCTCAATTTCCCTTAAGTAAAAATAAGGGAGCACCAAGGATTTGTCAACTTTCTCCATACACCAAACCAAGTCAATTCCCTTTGCACACTCCCTCAAGGGACTAAGTCGAGTGTTGCCAAGCTCACTTCTCAGTTCTTGAAGTAAGGGGAGATCTAATTTCATCAAAATTGAGCTCAAGCTAAGGAGGGGTTGGTCCATAGAGCTATCCACTTAACCTCAAGAGCTAAAACTTTCAACAAAGCTTCATCTCAGCCAGACAAAGCTCCTTCAAGGGAATTAGGCATCGGTGATCACCTTTGGTGAGGTTAGACATTTTTTATCACTAAAATTAATGTGGTGTGGAGCTTTGTGAAAGAAAGTTTAATGGCATGAGGTTTCAATTGTTAGATTTGCTTGCCATTATGGTTAGATGGTGTGTGCAAAATTTCATCCCAGTCTGAGCTCAATCGAGCTCCGATCAAGGCCTAGAACATGGATGGTCTCCATGGATCACAGGCATTAGCAAGGATGGATCACTGGCCGTCCATCCATGCATTTTGGATGGACGACCAAATTAAATCACATTTTATAATTCATTTTATCCCTTTTGAACTGGCATCTTTAATCTCAGCCATCCGATCCTTGATTAGACGGCTGAGGCAAAAGCGCATAGCACTGATGCCATGTGGTGCTATGATGTGATGTTTAAGTGGCCACTCAGAAGATGATGCATGTAAAGCGCAGCCTCGTCAGTGCTTGTGTGTCACGCTATGGGGATTAGGGAGTTAATTAAGGTTTAACTAATTCCTAATTAATTACTTAACCTTCTAAAATTCATATCTCTCTAAAGAAAAATTAGAAAAATATGAGGTAAATTGCCACTAAAAGATAATTCAACCTGGAATATTCTAAAATTGGTTTTAATGGAGTTTGAATAGTATCTTTCTCTAATTTTGGGTTTTAATGGAAATCTTAATTTTCTAATTACTCCCTAATTAATCCACTAATCAATCTCAAACTTCTTGAGTGTATTTTGGGGGATAAATTCTGCCTCCACTAGTTTTCTTGAGATTTATTGGTGGCTTAATTTGAGAAATTGCTAATTCACTTCCTAATTACCCCCTTAATGTAATGTAATTAAGGTTAATTAATGATTTTATTTGTGGTTTAATCCTTTAGTAAAGTTGATTAAGGTTTATTTTGAATGAATGTTGTTTAGGGAATAACTTTGAGGCATTTCCTCAAGCTATTCCCTAAACCCCCATTTCTTTCTTAATCCTCTCTTAATTAAAGGCTAATTCACTAATTACCCCCTTTATTAATTTCTTAAAATTCTTAAACTTTCCAGAACTTAATTAATCTACTTTGGGTATATGCTTAGGTGTTCAAGAGCCTAAGTTCAATTAAGGAAATCAAAACTCAAATCATATGTGTGAGGGTTGTTTTGAAATTACTTAAGTTAAACCCCTTAGCTTAATTAATCATTAATCATGAGCCAAATTGCATTAGGCCCCTTTCTTCCTAGGTACATTGCAAATTTAAATTCCTTGTGAGGTTTTATGTCATCTCATTGGCTCATAATTATTTGATTAACTATGCTAAGGTAGTGTAGGTAAGGGATAATTAACATGTTTAATTCATACCTTAACCTAATCAAAATATAAAATGAATCTAATCATCTAAAAAAATAAACAAAAAAGTAAAAAACATATGTGGGAATGGGTTAAGAACAACAAACTTAACTCACATTTTCAAAATTAAATCAAATTAAAAATCAAACAAAAATCATATTAAATAAAGTTTGATTTACTTTAAGCTTTCTTATTTCATAAGATTGTCTTTAGGATTTAATTAAAGTGAATATTTTTACATGCTTTAATTTCTTTAGTCCTTCCCCAACATGCTAAATATGTGTGTCATATGGTTTCATGCATCCATGCTTTCAAAATTCAAATTTAAAATGAAAATGTTTCCTTTATGTCAAATTGTATGTGTTGGCTAAAGTAAGAATATGAGTGGCTATTATCACTATTAAATTCAACTTATTTTTAAAATATATGAATCAATTATTAAAATCAAAGTGTGTTACTTATATCTAATTTACAAGTTTGCATGTGAGTAAAATATTAGGATGTGCTTAGTATAGGTTTTCCTTCTCTTCTCTTTTAGTATAGTTTTGAATAGGATTTCGCAAGGTGTATGGTTCATTTGAAAAGAACCTAACACTTGCCTAATTCCATATCATATTCATTCCTATATTGTCACTTAAGAAGGATACCTATGCTTGCACATATAAATTTCATAAACAAAAATAAATCAACCAACACCAACTTTTGTATTCTTTCTTTTCCATTCATTTCTTTTGTGCATATGCTTGTATTTAAGGAAAGTGGTATATTAGACTGGACAACCCCAAGGTTACAAGGCCTTAAGTAGCCCTAAGTAGGTCTTGTACCTTAAACCTCTGGTTAACAATGGCATCATACTCACTTATGCCTTTCATACATTCATGTGTGCATGTGAAAATTGGATAAGAAACGTCTTTATTACTTAATGAAAATCATGCATCATAAACTTTCAAATTTTCTTAAATGAATTGCTTAACAAGCATCATAAGGTGTGTTAACCATTCTCATTTATATGTATAGATATTCTTAAGACTCATTCATATGCATGTTATACATGTTGGGAAAGAAATGGAGTGATGTATGTTTTTGTGAATTTAGTTCATTTTATTTAATCTTAAAATGCCTTTCTTTTGAATAGGTTTGCTTAGAGTTCATCTAAGGATTAATTAAAACACTTAATTAAAACATTCTCTAAACAAAACTAAAACATGAATCTACTTTAGAAATTACTTAGGTTAGGGAAGAAAATAGAAGTTTTCTTCTCTTTCCCTCTCTTTATAACTTAGTAATTGATAGTAAGATTCACTAAAACCCAATAGAAACATAAAAATAAAATTAATCTAAAATAATTAAATCACTTAAATGAAACCCTCCTCTAAGTTGACCATTCTTCATACTTAGAAAATTCTAACATAAAGCCATAGCTAAGCATACCACAAAAACTTCTAAAGCACACACATTAAGCTAAGTCACCACCTCTAACTTTAGGTTAGGGCGGTGCATAGTTTGATGCTTGCTTTTGTTTTATGATACATGTTTTAGTCTAGATATTAGTATGTATGTGTGTAAAATGAATGGTAGGGCGATCTTAATCTAACCATTATCTTCTGTAGGAGATTGTACTTAAGGGGCATTGTAGTAATTAAAAATATAAATCTTTTATTGCGTAGATGCTTATACCCCTAAGCATAATCCAATAGACCAGGTGGACTTAGTCATCCATGTGTGAGGTGTTATGTTCAATATAGATGCTTAGGATTTTGTGTGGTTTGTTTAGCTATTCTTTATTTTACAAGTGTTAGCTAGATTTACTTTTCCTTTTCATGTAATTTTTATAATTAGGATTTTGCAATGATTGTTATGGGTACTAGGATAAGCATTTGTCATAAGATCTCATCTTATGCACCATGCGAAGCCTTTGGAGCATCCACCTTCCAACCATCCAAAAGAAGGAACCAAAGAAGAAAGAAGAAAAGGAAAGAAAGAAGAAAAGAAGAATAAAGAAATGAAGCTTGAACACCCCCATAACAATGAGTTCCTTGCTTAATTGTATTTAATTCATTTCTTATCTGGGTTGTATAAGGGTAGAACTCGATTACCCAATTTATTTTTTTTGGGTTTTGTGTGGTGGTACCTGACCACAATGGCCTCTTATTCTTTTGTGATTAGCTTCACAAATT
The DNA here is from genome assembly GCA_021442155.1 of Cymbidium sinense. Lineage (NCBI taxonomy): Eukaryota > Viridiplantae > Streptophyta > Magnoliopsida > Asparagales > Orchidaceae > Cymbidium > Cymbidium sinense. The sequence continues at coordinate 46,553,731 of CM038215.1, forward strand.
GATTGATGATTTATTTAGCTTATTCATAAAGTGGCATCCTTTTCCTAATTTATTTCTTGCTTTATGTATGGCCTGGATGTGGATTAGGCTCTTAGAGAAAAATAAATCTTTTACCAAATTTAACAATTCAAAACTAAAATAAAAGAACTCATAACCTCACCTAAAGCTTAGGCTAAAAATCAAGATAAAAGAATTAGCAACTCTTTAGCTGGATGTGTACTTCTTTTATAACATCATGCACAAATGCATATTATTTTCACTCTTGATTGGAGGGCTTTCACCTTTTCCAGAGAAACTTGGCTTGACCTTTAAGAGCTATTGTGAAAATACACCTCCTCCCTTCTTATTGATTTCGGTCAATAATATCATTTCTCATGCATTAGGCATATGAATCCTATTAGCCTGAGTCAAAATGATTATCCAAAAAGAAAAATAAAATGAAATTTGAATTGCATTATATTTAGGTTATTTGAAGCATACCTTTACATGATCTAGTCTCTTTAGAGAGTGAGTTTAAGGACTTAGTCTCTTCTAAATAAATAATAGCCTAACTATCTTGCATAAAGCATATGACTTGTCTGCATGAATTTAAAATGGTAGGAGGAGTTAGTTGATAACCACCCCTGGCAATTGCAAGCTCAAGCAGTTGGGTGGTTTGTTCTCTCTTATGGAAGCAAATGAAATACCCATTTTTGCCTTAGATTTAGGTTGTGCTTTTGGCCCTTCGCCAAAGCTCCCTAGATTTAGGTTCTGAGGTTGCTTCTCCCCTTTATAGACCATAAGCATAAATTCTCACCTCTTAGGCATTTCCATAATCTTGTGTTGTGGAATTATAAGACCTAAATTTCTAATGAAAAATTTAACTCAAAAAAATTAAATTAATTTCAAAAATGTAAAGCCCAATCATAAGATAGTTCGAGATGCTCGCTAGGTTTTTTAACATCACAGAAATTTCCTACTTAGCTTCCTTTGACTCCAATAATAACTCCCTCTCTTTAATCAATCCCATTTGATCTTCCAAAATAAACTAATCGATTGATAGTCCTACCTATTGAAATCTTTGGAGACAATGACCATTTACCTTTATCGAGAGTATTCCTAAGGAATCTCATTCCTTATGATGTAATTAATTATGGGGGCTTGCCCTTATAAGGAACTTAATGAACCCGATTTAAAATAAATCTTACTTTACTTTTTCATGTAAAGTAGGGGAAGAATCTTTGGTACACATGTAGACCAAATGTCCTTAGGATTCCTTATTGAGGTGATTAGGTCCATCGTAGGGTGGTGACTTCTATCTTTTGAGATAGTACACCTCTCCTTAAAGTCGTACCTGATCACCCTCAATAAGAACATCTACGGATCTATGTGGTGTTAAAATACATAAAAAGAGAAAGTAGATGTATATTTTCATCCTCATTTTATCCCGCATAGAGTGAAGATAGAAGTATATATCTTATTCTCATAAAGAGAATTGATAAAATTTTCATCACATATTTTTCTGGCGACTCCGCTGGGGATGGTTCCTCTCTCCATCTTTAGTAAATGATCGTTGTCTTCAAATATCAATAATGGGTTTGTACTTTGGTATGAATCCAAGACTATCTTTCATTCTATTGGAACTTAGCTTATTTCATTCTTAAGTTAAGCTAGCCAACATCTTTAGGTTTTAGGGCCTCACCCCGTGTTGGTCTTAAAACTCCTGTTGAGTTCTCCAATGGATAAAAATAAAAAGACCTAAATAAAAATAAAACATTCAAAGACTTCATGCTTATCATTTTTATGATAAGGAAAGGTTCATTCTAAAATAATACAGACAAAATAATTTTTTCATAAAAATCTTGCTTTCCAAAAAGCACTCTTTCAAAAAAAAATGGAAGTCCTCAAAAAGCAATAATCACACATAAAACAAAATTTTCACATTTTGCAAAAATAAGATTGACTTCAATTTCTACTTACCCAAATTTGTTGAATAGAAGTCTTCTTTTCAAAAATCATTACTTAATTCATTTAGCATACTCAAATTTTCTAAGTGAAGTCTCCAAATTCAAAACCAAAAAAAAAAAAAAAAAAAATTTAGGCACATTTGGAACTTCATTTAACATGCTCAAATATGCTAAGTGAAGTCTCCAAATTCAGAAACAAAAATTTACAAACACATTTGGAACTTCATTTAGCATACTCAAATTTGCTAAGTGGAGTATCTAAATTCAAAAACCAAACAAAAATTTTCAAACATATTTGGAACTTCATTTTGCATACTGAAATTTGCTAAGTGAAGTCTCCAAATTCAAAACAAAAAATTTTCAAACACATTTGGAACTTCATTTAGCATGCTCAAATTTACTAAGTGAAGTCTCCAAATTTAAAACCAAAAATTTTCAAACACATTTGGAACCTCATTTAGCATACTCACATTGCTAAGTAAAGTCTCCATATTCAAAACCAAAAAAAATTCTCAAGCACCTTTGGAACCTCATTCCTTAGCATACCAAATTTGTTAAAGAGAAGTTTCCATTTTCAAAACCAAATCAAAAATTTTGAACACATCTTTTGGAATCTCATTTAGCATACTCAAATTTTCTAAGTGAAATCTCTATTTCACAAAACTAAGTTGGACTTCATCTTTAGCATACCTAAATTAAAAAATAAATCAAAACAAAAATGAAACACATTAGGATTTCCTTAGAAAACCTAAATTTGCTAAGGATCCCACCTTTTCAAATATCAAAATATCTAAAACAAATGAAACACTTTAGGATTTTCTTAGCATATTCAAATTTGCTAAGAATCCTATTTTTAAAAATCAAACAAAACATATTTGGGTTCTTCACTTAGCATACCTAAATTTGCTAAGTAGGAATTCCAAATTTCAAAATCAAACAACAATTCACAAAAAAGAAATAATTATTTTCAAACACTTCACTTAGCATTCCCAAATTTGCTAAGTGCATAAATTCCAAAACACCAAATCAAAAGCAAAACCAATTGACCCTTATTTTAAAATACCCAAATTTATTAAAATAAAGGGTCCTCAAATCAAAATCTAAATTCAAAAAACATGAACCTATGGAAGCATCCTTTAAAAAATATTTAAATCCATTTTTCAACATACCCAAATTTATTGAAGTTGGATTCAAAATTCAATCAAATTTTTAAATCTTCTTAATCCATTTGAACCCATTCATATGTATTTCGCTACAATAAATTTAGTATTTCCAAGTTGATTTGAAATGGTGCTCATAAGTATTTCCATTTTCAGTTGATGGATGGCCAAAGCTTTTTCCTGGATCATACCACCTTCGTGGGATTTGAGGGAGTGAGGATCACATGTGAGAGCACTCACAAGTCATAGGATGGTGTGGCGTAAGTCATCGATCTACCCTCAGATTTTGACATCTCATTAAAGAGGAAAGCAGTGGTAGTCTCACTAGCTCCAACAAGATAAGGATGTATATTTTGTTTTTGCCGCTGCTGCACTCCACTCTATGGCACCTCTGGGTAAGGTCGCCTGACCCAAAGTGATTGCCTCCCTAGCCTTTGTGGTTGGGTCTAGTTCTCACTCTTCTCATCCTACCCGAACATAGAGGATAAATAAAAATTACATGATCAAGGGGTATAATACTAAGATTTCCAGGGAGATAGAGGTCACTGCACAATCAATAATAGAGGAGGTACCTACTTTAAACACCCCATTGATTACTACGAACTAGTTTCATCCTCTCTCTAGGTCAGACAGAGATGATGCTAGGAGGATACACACTTAACCTCCACTAGTGGTTCAAAGACGCCCTCAATTGCTCGAAAGGTGAGGTCATATACCGTGCCGACGCCTTATGCTAATTTGGAAGAGCTTATGGACGCTCAGAGTCTGGAGCTTAAGTTGATTTGAGATCTATCATCCCCCATAGCGGGGGGAAACATTTGTGATGGGAGAGACCTAGAGAGGCCCATACATCTGCTCATATTATCAAGAGGGAGGAGGTTCACCGACATTTTTGCACTCATCAATTTTCTTGCACGCCACCCGCGTCACCATACAACAGATCCTACTTACTAGGACAAGTCATCATAGAAGGACAGCTCCTATTCATAGAGAGTTAGTGGTGTCTCCACCACACTGCTCTACCCCCCGTCTGCCATCACTAGTTCATGTCATAGCATCTCTAGTTCCACAAAAGTCCATGAAGGCCATATCTAGGGAGAAGTGTACCTCATTGGTGATCTGACTATGGCTAAGGGATCCTACTCCATCTACACCGCCTACTATGGTGAGGCCGAGCTCTCATGCTCGACCTTCTGCCCCAGTGGTGGTACAGAGGGAGTGGTGACCCAAAGCATAGTGGTCATCCTTTCACCAACTCCACCAGTTCAGTAGGATATAGAGATGGTAGCAGCTATTGCAAAGGTAGCAGATGATAGCCCAACTGCACTGATGATAGTTGAACCTCCTAGCAATCTTACCCCTTTCATAGCTAGTGATAGTGAGGAGTATGTCTCTTCTAGTAAGTACAGTCCTCACAAGATTGACTCTCTAGCAACAAGCTAGATGCAGTGGTGCTTCTCGATCATTGATAGTGATCACTGCGGTCAAAAAATCATTATTCACATTCGATTGATCATTCTCTCGAGGAGATAGTAGCACATTATCTTAAAGAGAAGAAGGAGATTTTAGGATATGATTGGTCAGATGAGGAGAAGGTCAGCTTTGATCCTAATTAAGATGATTTGTTGGGAGACTCAGTCGGAGTTTGTATGGTGGATACCTGAGGATCTCTCCTTAGGGAACAGCAGGCCATGGAAGGTGATGACATTAGTCAGGAAGACACAGCCCAATTAGCCCAACACCTCTGATATTAGTTAAAGAAAAAAAAGATGAGCATATAGATAGGATGGCGAGGTAGCTAGAGGACTTATTAGTAGTAATTTTACTACTTTAAAAATAAGCCCCAGCAGTTCATCCTATTACAACCGACATTAGTCAGCCAGAGTTAGTGCATGTCTTGGACCCAGCCAAGGCCTTACCTCCCATTAAGCAAGGTAGTACTAGCATGTATAGGAAGGTAGTGGAAAGTACCTCCATATAATAAAAAGACATCAGATCCATGGTTGAGCAGTAAGTGAAGGAAGTGTTGGCTTATGCCTGGGGAGGATCATCGGTTCCAAAGGGTAGACCCTACTCAGAGAAATTTGATGCAATCCAATCCCAAGGGTTTTGTGCCACCTTCCATTTAATGGTTTGATGACAGTGGAAACCCAAGGCAGCATATAGCACACTTTAGGGCCAGTTATTGCAACACCGATAACAATGATGCTTTGCTATTCCATGGTCTGGTCAGCTTCATGCTTAAGGGATTCACTATTAAAATATTTGAGAAGCTAATCAATAAGGCAGCTAGTCTACAAAGAATAGTTTCCTTTTCAAGACTAGTACCCAAAGGAAGGCGTAGAAGGTCTATGAGAAGAATTGGGAGTGATGACGGTAAATAAGGAAGGCAACCAATAGAGATCAATCAGAGAGCTTAGCGACCTTCACCTCCACCTCCATTACCACCAGAGTACCACGTAGCTCCCTGGTCACATATGCACCTCCCACCATACCACCACCAGAAGTGACACACATACCCGCCGCCAGGTAGCTATGGTCCACCTACTCTTCTAGATATGCTTACCAAACATTATTCATTCAAGAGGGAGGTAATCAAGAAGATCTTTAAGAATCTCTTAAAAAAGCTTGATTTTCAACTACCCGAGCCTAGGAGATCGGAGGAAGTAGGCAAAAGTCATGATCTAAACTTTTTCCCCTACCACCGTATGCTAGGCCATGTTTTGGAGGATTATTTCATATTTAAGGACTGGCTTAAACATAGCTTCAAGACTAGTGTTGTAGTTATCTCAAAGAAATGCCTTGTGGAACAACCATCTAGTTCCATTAGGGTAATCCTTGGTGATACATGTGATCCTTCTAAAATTAACGAAGGTTGAGATATTTCTTTATCCAAAACCTCTAAGAAGATCATCCAGAAGATCAAGAAGCTATCCTTGCAGGTGCCCGAGTCAGCTCAAACCTCCAACATCAAGGAAGGTTTGCAAGTTGCCAGTGCCAACTAGAGGAAAGGGGAACTCGGAAATGTGTCACTGATAGCCCATGGTGCAACCACCAATCGTGTCCGCCTCCATATTGCGGCTTCCACACGGTGACTTTCCACACTAGTTCTTCTTCTACTAGTAGAACTCTTGTATCAGTGGATAACGACATCAAATCCCTTACCCCACTCACTTTACTTGATTTCTACTTTGTACCTCCAAACACGTCCAAGAAATTGAAGAATAAAGCTAGCTTGAATTACATAAGTGACACTTCTGATGGATTGTCTACTTCTATTCCTAATGATAACTCTTTAAGTCAAAATAACTATAATAATTCTGATCATCCTCTTTTCGATTTAGAGTTAAACTTTCCTACTCTGAATATTACAGGTTCGCCTCTTGAGATAGACTAGGAATCATCCATTGATGTCCCATAGGAGAAGTAGGTGAGCGATGTGGGTAGAACCTTCATTACCGCCAAGAGATCACCAAAGTCAACCTCCATAATGGCAAGATTTTACCTCCTCGGACAACACCTCAAGATAGTGGGAAACAAGTCATTGGTAGAGAGGATCGAGAAGCCCCTCCACAGGATGCTCCACGATTAGATATGCTTATGGAGGACCAACCTAAGGTAGACTACAATGTCCTTTCTCATCTAAGAAAGTTTCCATCTAAGCTAAACATATATGATGCCCTTGTCTTATCCAAAAAGATGAGGGAATCACAAATCAAGGCTCTCCTTGATCTTGAAATATGCTTAGCTCAGCAGACTACTATAGGTGAGGAGGTAGATTACACAAAAGAAGCTCAGGGGATCACCTTCATAGATGAAGACCTTCTTTTGTGGAACTTGGAGCACAACCTTCCCCTCTACATCACAGTTCACATGGATAGGTTTAAACTTGCTATAGTTCTCATGGATTCAGATGCATCGGTGAATATTATGATGCTAAAGACCCTTACCTATTTGAGGATCGACATCTCCACACTCTAAGTAGATCGGATGATGTTGAGAGGATTTAATGAACAAGGTGAGCAGGCTTTAGGTTCTATAGTGTTACCTTTGGAGATAGGTGACTGGAAGACTGAAGCTAAGTTTTACATCATTGATTCGAATACTTCATTCACTACTTTGTTCAATAGGCCTTGAATACATCAAAATAAGATAATCCCATCCTCCTTCCATCTGTGCATTAAGTTCAAAAAAGATGGGATTGAATACCGTATCAATGGAGATGAAAAGCCATTTTTAGTTAGAGAGGTTGAGATTTATGAGGATACGACCTACTATCTTCCTCAAAACATCCTTTCGTGGACTTGGATAAATCTCAAAATCAAAAGAAAAAGAAAATGAAGAAAAAGAAAAGAAAAATGGAAATCCAAGTGAACAAGAAAGGGGAATTGAAGAAGAAATGGATCCACATATCACATTCCACCCATAATTCATTCCATCATATGGACATCTGGGTAGGATGGCTCAACCTCCACCAGGCATAGGCAGAGGGAGTTCTAGAGGTGGAAGACCCCCTGGTTGGCCAACAGCCAACATATGTCATGTTCTAGTTCATAGAAGTATCCTACTATTCACATAGACTTGGAATTCAGTTCGGAGGATGAGTCTAAGGTGATTGATATACCAGCCAACCCTTCTCAGCGGATTCCATTAGAGGTGACTTTCGATCCAGATAGAGACAAAGACTGGGCCTCCAAACAAAGCAAAGTATTCAAATCAAGTTTATGCGAGACTAGTAGGCAGCAGCTGGGAACCTTAGCTCTAACCCCACTTACATCTCAGAAAGTTGAAGGTTTAGTAGTTAAGGAGGTCCCTAAGTCTTCCAGTGATATGAAGCCAAAGAGATTCTTTTTGGGATCATCATCCTCAAGTCTTGAAGTTGATGTAGAACTTGAGGAGGATACATTTAAAGAATTAATGGAATTACCATTTGACTTTTACTCATCTTGTGTTCATAATCTTATACAGAAAGGTTTAGTTCCTCATACATGGTCCAAGCATAGGTCAGAGTACTTAGAAAAGTTATGGAATAATATAGGCAGGGAAGCACAATCAGGAGTAGGACTAGGTTTCAGTAGAGTGGGTCCAATCGATGATGAAGATTATTGCTTAGTTGTTACCAATCATTTGGAGTCTGATAGGTTCTTCTCACACAACACTAACTCTTATGAGAATGTGTGCTTAGAAGCCTTAGATGATCAAAATGATCTCTAAATCAAAGAGGCACTACTAGAATTTGAAGAAGAGATCCATTTAATAATAAACAAGATTAAAGAAATCAACCTCAGGATAGAAGAAAATCCACGCCCGACGTACATTAGTTCATTACTGAATGAAGAAGAAACTAATGACTTAGTTAGGCTATTGATTAAGTTTAAAGACTACTTCACATGGAGTTATGAAGAGATGTCAGGATTATCCCTTGACGTAACAGTCCACAAGCTAGAAATAGATCCTGATGCTACCCCTATTAAGCAAGCTCCTAGATGCATGTGATTAGAAATTGAATAGCAGGTCATTTCTGAAGTCAAGAAACTGATCGATGCAGGTTTCATCAGGGAAGAAATATATCCTACTTGGATAGCTAGTGTTGTACCAGTTAAGAAGAAGAATGGCCAAATTCGTATATGTGTCAATTTTTTAAACTTAAATAAGGCATGTCCTAAGGATGAGTTTTCTCTTCCTATACTAGAATTAATCATGGACACCGCCTCATCTCATGTAGTGTTCTCTTTCATGGATGGGTCATCTGGCTACAAACAAATTAAGATATCTCCTGAAGAGGAAAGAAACACTACTTTCTGAACCCTGATCGTAATCTTCTATTATAGGGTCATGCTTTTCAGCCTTAAAAATAATGGTGCTACATACCAACGGGCCATGACTCGAATCTTGAACGAACTCATCCATCATTAGGTTGAGTATTATGTTGATGATCTAGTAGTCAAGAGTAGAGAAAAGGAAGACCATCTCTTTGACTTGAGAGTAATTTTCAAATGGTTAAGACAATATAACCTCAAAATGAATCCCCTAAAGTGTGCATTCAGAGTAGCTTCGAGGAAATTCCTTAGGTTTGTTGTCCAAAATTGGGGAATAGAAATAGATCCTGAAAAGATCAAAGTTATCTTAGAAATGCCACCTCCTAAGAGTTTAACTCAACTCAGATCCTTTCAAGGATGCCTAGCATATCTAAGATGCTTTCTCTCCATCCTATCGGGGAGATTCATGCCATTCTTAGCACTTGTCAAAAAGGATGCCAAGTTCAAGTGGGATGACAAGTATAAGCATGCCTTTGAAGATATTAAGTAGTATTTGGTGAAGTTGCTAGTTCTAGCAGCCCCTATCCCGGGCAGGCCATTCATCCTCTACAGTGTTGCATTGGATGACTCTCTCGGTGCTATGTTGGCCTAAACCAATGATGAAGGAAGGGAGAATGCTCTCTACTACCTCAACCGTCATCTGATTCCTGCTGAAGTAAACTATCCACCTATTGAGAAACATTGCTTAGCTTTAATCTTTGCTTCCCAAAAGCTACGACACTATATGATTTCTCATATGGTGAGCTTGATCTCTAAAACAAATCCACTGCAATACCTCATGACACATCTAACACTATCCAGATGTTTGGCATGCTGGTCCATGATTCTCTCACAGTTGTTATCACATTCGTACCCCTTCGTGTAATAAAAGGATAGGCACTAGCAGATTTCTTAACAGCACACCCACTTCCTGCTTATTCTTTGCTTAATGATGATCTCCCTGATGAACAAATCATAAACTTAGGGGAGGTTAACAACCACCGATAGGAGATGTATTTTGATGGTGCAACTTCTTTTCATAAAGGGGAAGCACCACGATCTACTCTTCCAGGAAAGGCGAGGATAGGAATAGTTCTCTTAACTCTAGACTGTGAAGTGATGACATTTTCATACTATCTTTCCAACCCCTGCACCAACAACGAAGCTGAGTATGAGGCTTTGATTACTAATCTAGAGTTAGCTATCACAGTGTGTGTCAAGAGCATCAACATCTTTGGGGATTCTTAGTTGGTCATCAATCGATTTGACAGGTCCTACAAGGTTCTCAAACCTAAGCTTCATCATTACCACGAGTATACCATGAAGTTGTTGGCCCAAATCCCTAAAGTCACCATCTATAAGGTTCCCCGAGCAGAGAACATAGTAGTAGATACTTTGGCCAAACTTGTCAAAGAATTGGCATGATCGAAAGATGAGTCCATTTCAATAAGGGTCTAAAATAGATAAGTTATATCCCTTACTGATGTTGAACTCATCGAGAGAGTTTCTCTTAAAGGGGAGGTTGTCGTTGCCAAAAAGGACAAGGAGTTGGGTTGGTGGAAACTATTCATAGACTATTTGAACACCAGTAAACTACCTCAAGAAAATTCACAAGCCTATAGAGAGAGAGCTCTCTCTCATAATGGCATCGATCATGACCAAATTCATAGAAAATGGCTTAGTGGAAGCATTCAATAAAACTCTCATCCAGATACTAAAGAATACTCTTGATGACAATAAAAGATAGTGGAATGAGCAGTTGGTTGTAGCTTTGTGGGCCTACCACACTACATACTAAACTCCAACTCAATCTATCTCATTTTCCTTAGTATATGGGTCCGAAGCTGTTCTACCTTTATAAGTTCAACTCCCATCACTAAGGATAGCATTGGGTAGCAAGATCACTATAGAACAAAATGCAAAGTTATGGTTAGAAGAGCTCAAAAGTTTGGAGGAGATTCACCTACGGGCATGCCAGAACCTCAAGTTGTACAAGGCCAAGATAATTCAAGCTCACAACAAGCTAGTCTGCCCTAGGTCATTCTGAGTAGGAGAACTTGTGTTAGTCCTAAGGAGACCAATTATTGCTCATCAAAAGATGGGTGGCAAGTTTGAACTCACTTGGGAATGCCCCTATGTCATAGAGAAGGCCTGCTAATGAGGATCTTATCAGCTTATTGATTGTAAAGGGGAACACCCAATGCTTCCAATTAATGGACTCTATCTAAAGAAATATTTCCCTTGAAATAATCATGTTTAAAAATAATTATTGATAAAAAGAATAAAAATCTAATTCAATTCATCAATTCTTCTATTCTTTCGAAGCATTATTTGCTTATCTTATGAATCTGTCGTGATGTATTTAGGGTAGGTGTAAGAGTCCCTAAGTGGCATCATTTCTCTCTTTCACAACACAAACACAATCTTCTGATGCTATTAGAATAGGTGTAAGAGAACCCGAGAGGCATACTATTTTAATTAGCATGATTAAGTTAGGTGTAAGAGAACCCAAGCGACATCTTTTCTTAGTGGGAATCCTATTTGCCATCCGTGGCACCACTTCATCAAATCCCCTACCGTGTTTTAAGGTACGTGTAAGAGTCCCCCAGAGGCATCCTATTCCATTTTAACACATGCACAAAAATAAACACAAATCTTTTATCTCAGGCTATTTTGATGTGGGAGCAAGCCCCTTGTGGCACTAACTCATTAACTGCTCTAGGTCGGGTCTACATGCTACCTCGCTAGTATGTCACCCTAGTGGTCACTTATTTGAAGGATATGAGTCCCCATGCTTTCTTCCTAACTTGACCATTACAAACCAATGAGCGCCTTGTTAGTATGGTAGACTTCACTGCCCAGCCAGTAAGCTACCTCATGTTGATTTTATTTAAGAAGATGTGAGTCCCCGAGCTTTCTTTTTGGACTAATCATCATGATTTAACTAGGTTGAGTATATTTAAAATTTAGGATAAGTCCCCTAGAGGCTCCTTTCCTCTTGGCTATATTTGAGTCGATATAAGTCCCCCAGTGGCATTCACTCAGTAGTCTCCTTAGGTCGGATAGCACCTATCAAGCTGAAGATAGACTATCCCGGCAATCAGTTCTGCTATAGGAAGATGTGAGTCCTTGAGCTTTCTTCCTATACTGGTTGTTGCAAACTGACAAGAACCTTAGGTTGGTTGATGTTCACTATGTTGACAGTGACTCACCTGGTGGATACACCATTCTTGGTTGATGTGAGTCCCCATGCTTTCTCCTTGAGTTGGCCACCAAATATCTATTGGATATATGACTAGCCATGTCATCTTCTCCAGGGTTTTGGATTAAGCCCTTAGCGGCCCCATCCCCTATAGGCACTCTATTTAGATCACATCCTTTGCAACCCCATTTAGACTCTTAGATTAAACAGTCCCCCATTCCAAGTAGCCACCCTTGTGGTTGGAGAATTTGTTCAGCAAATGCATAGATTCTCCCTTGGCTCAGTAAATCTGAGATAGGTCTAGGCTGATATAAGCTCCTTCTCAGTTTGATCCCTCACAAACAAATGAGGTCCATAATAAATAAACTAAATAAACAAATAACTTAATTCGCTTATGGATTAGGAATTCAAGCCCCCAAAGGGCCCCTTTCCCTAAGTAGGCATCCTATCTTTAGGTCAGTGTCAGCAGAACTCCCTATAGGAATTGCCTGACTACTTGAGTTGAGATAAGTCCCCGAATTGACACTCACTCCATAAGCGCCCTTAGGTTGGGTTCAATCTATTTTGATTAAAAATAGGTTACCCTGACAGTCATTCTGCTTTGGAAGATGTAAAACTACGACGCATTCTTTCTAGCATGATTGCAAGCGGCGACGACCAGTCGGTTGATTTGTTGCCCAAAGCAACCGATCACCCAGTGGTCTTTTTTAGTGGAATATGTGAGTCCCTAAGCTTTCTTCTCTTAAATTGATCATTGCAAACCAAAAGGAACTCCTTTGGTTAGATAGTTCTCCCATTAACTAGGAAGCTACTCCCTTTGGTTCAACAAATCTGAGATAGATCTAGGCTGATATAAGCTCATTCTAAGTGTGATCGATCACAAACCAATAAAATCCATCAAAATAAATAAATCTAAAAAAATTGAAATTAATCTTGACTATTTTTGAGCTGATCTAACTCCCGGCGCTCAAATAAATATATGTTGGGTTCAATCACATTTGTCTTGCCAATAAATTACCCCAACAATTAGTCTCTACTTTGGAGGATGTAAGTCTACTACACTTTGTTCCTAGTGCAGCTGCTGCATACCTAAAGGCATCCCATTGGTTGGCTAGTCCTACTACATTTTTAGTAGACTGCCCCTTTGGATTGGTAAATCTAAGTTAAGTCTTAGCCTCCATGGCTCCTACTTAGTGCAGTCCATCGCAAATCAATAGGGTCCATCTGAAAATCCAAATCTAACAATTTGAAACAAATTCAATCCTCTTCCCTAGTGGAAATTTCTCCTCAATGAGACTTAAATCAAATCAAATCTCTCATCCCCTTATAGATGACTTGAACCTGCTTCCCTAGTGGAAGTTTTACACTCTATCCCTAGTGGATTCCTCCTTCCCTCTCTTATGTGCTTGACATAAGAGCCACTAAGTTCGATTCTTTCTACACCTTGGTTTGGGATAGATTGTCTGTGGTGCTTGTGATGCATTGATGTTGATCATGTTGTACATGGTTCATCAATCACTCATCAATCACACCACACCTATTGGACGCCCTTTGTTGATCTCATTTTTATACTGAGCTCTCAACTCCTCCATCTTAGACATAGGACTTCCATTAGATTTTAAGAGTTCCTTAGTCTTAAAACATATTTAGTGATTAGGTGGACACTCAACCTAGCCCTAAAGATTTAGAAGAGTTAGCTATAGGAATAGGTCATGCCATAGGGGTGTTAGGAAAATTTACTTACCCTTTGCTTGAACCACTCCTCACCTTCCTCGCTCCAAGTAAAACTCCAAATCAATCTTATTTGATTTTCTCCAAACTCAAATCAATGCCCCATGATTGAAACCCATAATTGAATTCCAAGTTCAAATTCCAAAACTCCAAAATTTCCTAAGTCCTTTAAATTTATTCTTAAGGACTTAGCCTAAATCATATTCAAATCAAATTAAACTCATGAGATTTTCTCATACCTCATTTATATTTTTATTTATAAATGAAATATAAATTCAAATCAATTAAACTAGACCCAAAATTTAAATTTCAAATTTAAAATCATTCTTAAGTCCTTAATCCCCTCTTAAGGACTTAACCTAAATCATATTCAAATCAATTCAAACTTCTTAAGGTCTTAGCCTTAATCATGTTCAAATCAATTCAAACTCATGAAATTTTCTCATAATCCATTTATTTTCTCATTTATATACACATATATAAATGAAACATAAATTCAAACAATCAAACCACATCCAAAAATCAAACTCAAATCCATTCAAAATCCAACCTAAGCCTTTCAAGTCAAAATCTTGAACTTAGCCAAATCAACTTCAAATCAAGCCAAACTCTTGATTTTATTTGATGATTCAATTAATCCTACAATCATGAATCCAAATATAAATACAAACTTCAATCACTTAACTAAAACTCAATTCAAAAATCAAACCCAAATCCATTCATGTTCTTTCTTTGAATATGAAATTGTCAAATGAATCAAAACCCATTTGACTTCAAACCACTTGCAAATGAATTTATATTTCAATAATAAGTCCAAATACAAGTTCAATCAAACTCAAATTAAGCTTTGAATAAGCCATTTGACCCACTTAGGCTCACTTAACCCAAAGTGACCTAAAGTACCCTTATGAGCCAAATTCTAATCCTAACCAATTTAGATTGAATCAAACTCACCTATGCCTCTCATCATGATAAGAAATCATCATTAGATGATCAATCACCCAAATTGGCTAAAACCAAGTCAAACCTAAGGGTTGACCAAGTCAACACTTAGACAAAATGAAACCTAACATAGACAAAATCCACCATAGGCCAAATTGATTGAAACCATTGACTTAAGTTCATTCATGACTAATGTTTGAACTTGACCAAGTCAAAATTTGAGCCTAACCTAGCCCAATTAGCCACTTGACCAAAGTTGACCCAACTTGACCTAAAAAGTCAAAAGTGTCAAAACTTGATCTAAGCTAAATTGATTGAAACCAATGAGTCAAGTTCATTCCAAATCACTTGTTGAACTTGACAAAGCCTCAATTGGCCAACTAGACCTAACCTAGCCCAATTGACCTTGAACCTAACTTGACCTAAAAGGTTATGTTGAGCCAAATTCAAACTTAACCAAAATTGATTGGAAATAAAGATATTGTTGGTTAGAAAAATTTCTATATATGGCCGCCTTCAATCTGTATGTGAAAAAGGAAAAATATAAAATTCATCTTTTAAGGATGCCATGCAGATCTACAAATGTACTTATTCAGGTGATTGGATACGTCATTAAGGAATAGTGTACTATCTTGAGAGATAGAAGTCACTACCCTTTAATGCACCACAATAAGGACTCCTAAGGATGATCGGTCTGCATATGTACCAAAGATTCTTTCCCTAATTTACATGGAAAAGTAAAGTTTATTTTATTTTAAATCAGATTTGTTAAGTTCCCTACAGGGGCAAGCCACCATATTTAATTACATCCTAAGGGATGGAATCCCTTAGGAATACTCTCTATTAAGGTAAATGATCGTTGTCTTCAAAGATTTCGATAGGAAAGGACTATCAATTGATTAGTTCATTTCTGAAGATTAGATGGGATTGATCAAAGAGAGGGAATTATCATCAAAGCCAAAAGGAAGATAAGTAGGAGATTCCCACGATACTAGGAAACCTAGCGAGCATCTCAAATTATATTATGGTTGGAATTTATATTTTTGAAATTGATTTAATTATTTAGTTGAATTTTTCATTAGAAATTTAGGACTTATGATTCCATAATACAAGATTAAGGAAATGCCAAAGAGGTCAGCATTTATTCTTATAGCCCACAAAAGGAAGAAGCAATCTTAAAAGCTAAATCTAAGGAGCTTTGGCGAGTGTCAAAAGCACAACCTAAATCTAAGGCAAAAATGGGTATTTGGTTTACTCCACAAGAGAGGACAAACCACCTGACTATTTTGACTTACAACAGCCTGGGGGTGGCTGCCAACTAACACCTCCTATGATTTTAAATACATGTAGGCAAGTATTATGCTTATGCAAGATAGCTAGGCTATTATTTATTTAGAAAAAGACTAAGTCCTTAAACTCACTCCCTAAAGAGACTGTATCATGTAACAACATGCTTCAAATGACCTAAATCTAATGCAATTCAAATTTCATTTTATTTTCATTTTGGACAATTATTTTGACTCAAGCTAATAGGATTCATATGCCTAATGGATGAGAAATAAAGTTATTGGCCAAAATCAATGAGAAGGGAGGAGGTGTGTTTCCACCATAGCTCTCAAAGGTCAAGCCAAGTTTCTTTAGCAAAGGTGGAAGCCCTCCAATCAAGAGTAAAATAAGATTCATTTGTGCATGATATTGTAGAAGAAATACTCATCCAGCTAAGGGGTTACTAATTCTTTTATCTTGACTTTAAACCTAAGCTTTAGGTGAGGTTATGAATTATTTATTTTGAATTTTGAATTGTTAAGTTTGGTAAAAGATTTATTTTTCCCTAAGAGCCTAATCCACATCCAAGCCATACATAGAGCAAGGAAGAAACTAAGAAAAGATGCCACTTAATGCACAAGCTAAACAAATCTTTAATCAATTTATAAAGCTAATCACAAAAAGAATAAGAGGTCATTGTGGTCGGGAACCACTACACAAACCCAAAAACAAATTGGGTAGCCGAGCTCTACCCTTACATAACCCAGATTACAAATGAATTAAATTACAATTAAGGAAGGAATTCATTGTTATGGGGGTCTTGAAGCTTCATTTCTTCTTTCTTCTTTTCTTCTTTCTTCTTCTTCTTTTCTTTCTTCTTTGGTTCCTTCTTTTGGATGGTTGGAAGGTGGATGCTCCAAAGGACTCACATGGTGCATAAGATATGATATTATGACCAATGCGCATCCTAATCCCCATAACAATCATTCTAAAATCCTAATTGCAAAATTTACATGAAAAGGACAAGAATGGAAATCCAACTAACACACACAAAACAAAGATTAGTTAAAATAAACCATACAAATCCCAAGCATGTATATTAGACTTATCATCCCACACATGGGTGACTAAGTCCACCTGGCCTATTGGATTATATTTATGGGGTATAGCACCTACAAGTAAAAGCATTTATATTTTTATTACAGTGCCCCTTAAGAACAATCCCTACAGAAAATAATGGTTAGACTAAGAATGCCCTACCATTCATTCTACGCACATACATCCTAACATCCAGTCTAAAATATATCCCACAAAATAAAAATAAACATCAAATCATGCACCGCCCTAACCTAAAGCTAGAAGTACGACTTAGCTTAATGTGTGTGCTTTGGAGGTTTATGTGGTATGCTTAGCTATGGCCTTAAGTTAGAATTTTCTAAGTGTGAAGCATGTTCAACTTAGAGGAGGGTTTCATCTAAGTGATTTAGTTGATTTGGGGTTGATTTTACTTCATGTTTTGATTAGGTTCAAGTGAATCCTACAATTAATTACTAAGTTATAAAGAGAGGGAAAGAGAAGAGAACTTTCCTTTCCTTCTTTAACCTAAGTAATTTCTAAAGTAGATTCACATTTTAGTTTTGTTTGCTGAATGTTTTGATTAAGTGTTTTAGTTAATACTAAGTTTAGCTGAACTCAAAACAAACTCATTCAAAAAAAAGGCATTTTAAGATTAAATAAAATGTACTAAATTCATGAAACACACATCACTTTATTTCTTTCCCAACATGTATAACATGCACATGAATGAGCCCTAAGCATATCTATACATACAAATGAAAATAATTAACACACTTTATGATGCATGCAAAGAAATTTATTTGAGAAAATTTGAAAATATATGATGCATGATTTTCATTAAGTAGAAAAGCATTTCTTATCCAATTTTCACATAAACACATGAAAGTAAGAAAGGCATAAGTGAGTACAACTCCATTATTAACCAGAGGTGTAAGGTACAAGATCTACTTAGGGTTACTTAAAGCCTCGCATCCTCGGGGTTTTCCAGACTAATATACCACTTTCTTTAAATACAAACATGTGTACAAAAGAAATGAATGGAAAAGAAAGAATGCAAAAATCTGTATTAGTTGATTTATTTTGTTTATACAATTTATATGTGCAAGAATAAGTATCCTTTTTTAAGTAATCGTGTAGGAATGAATATAATATAGAATTAGGCAAGTGTTAGGTTCTTTTCAAATGAACCATACATCTTACCAACTCTTATTCAAAACTACACTAAAAGAGCATAGAAGGAAAACCTATACTAAGCACGTCCTTAGATCTTACTCACATGCAAGCTTATAATTAAAATATAAGTAGCACACTTTTATTTTTGATAATTGGTTCATATGTTTTGAAATAATTTGAATTTAATAGTGATAATAGCCACTCATATTTCTACTTTAGCTAACACATGCAAATTTGACATAAAGTAAACATTTTTATTTTAAATTTGAATTTTGAAAAGTATGAATGTATGAAACCACATGACACACATATTTAGCATGTTGGGGAAAGAACTAAGGCAATGAAAGTATGTAAACACATTCACTTTAATTAAATCCTAAATACAATCTTATGAAATAAGAAAGCTTAAAATAAATCAAAGTTTATTCAATGTAATTTTTTTTATTTAGAATTTAATTTAATTTTAAAAATGTTACTTGAGTTTGTTGTTCCTAACCCATTCCAACATGTGTTTGATATTTTTGTTTAATTTTTAGAAGATTAGGTTCATTTTAGATCTTTAATTAGATTAAGGTATGAATTAAATAAGTTAATTAACCCTTACCTACACCACCTTACATAATTAACCAAGTAATTATGAGCTAATGAGATGACATAAAAACTCACAAGGAATTTAAACTTGCAATGCACCTAGGAAGAAAAGGGCCTAATGTAATTTTAGCTCATGATTAATGGTTAATTAAGCTAAGGGGTTTAACTTAAGTAATTTCAAAACACCCCTCACACATATGAGTTGGGTTTTGATTTTCTTAATTGAACATAGGCTCATGAACACCTAAGCATCTACCCAAAGTAGATTAATTAAATTCTAAAATTTTTTAGAATTTTTAGAAATTAATTAAGAGATTAATTAATGAATTAACCCTTAATTAAGAGAGGATTAAGGAAAGAAAAGTGGGATCAAGGAAGAGGTTAGGGAAAATACCCCAAAATTATTCCTTAAGCCATCTATTTACTAGATCTAACCTTAATCAACTCTAATGAGGGATTAAAACATTAATCACACCCTTAATTATTCTTAATTACATTAAGGGAGTAATTAGGAAATGTATTTGCAATTCCCCCAACTAAGCCATTAATAAATCTCAAAAAAATTAGGGGAGGTAGAATTCATCCCCCAAAATATAACCAAGAAGTTTGGGATTAATCAGAGGATTAATTAAGGGGTAATTAGCAAAATAAGATTTCCATTAAAACCCAAAATCAGAGAAACATATAATTCAAAATCTATTAGAATTAATTTTAGAATATTCTAGATATAATTATCTTTCCAAAGAAATTTACTTCATAATTTTTTTATTTCTATTTGAGGAGATATGAATTTTTAAACCTTTGAGGATTAATTAAAATTAATTAAATCCCTAACTAATCCCCTTAGCTCACAACACAACACGAGGCAACGGCGGTCAGTGTGCTTTAACATGCATCACACTATGAGCCATTCACTTAAATGTCACATCAAGGTAGTAGTGTGGCAGCTGGACGTTTGATCCCATCCATTCGATCAAGGATGGAATGGTCAGGGATCATCCCATGGTTCTAAAAGGGATAAATGATTAATAAAATATGCACTTAATCTCGACCTTCCATCCAAAATGCGTGAATGGATGGCCGGGATTACCCCAGTTCTTTCCTGAGGATCAATGGAGACTATCCATGATATAAGGGAAGATCCAAGCTTGATTGAGCTCGGATTGGAATAAAACTTTACCCACACCATCTTATGCTAATGGTAAGCCTATCCAACTGTGGAATTCTCATGCCATGACCATTTATTTCACAAAGGACCAAGAACTCGAAGTCTAATGGTCAAAAAATTTTATAGCTCACCGGCACTCGAGTTCGATGAGGTAGCTTCGTTTAGTGGAGATGAAGCCCAGCTGAAAGTTTCAAGCCTTGGGGTTGAGTACATCTGTCTATGGACCAACACCTCCTCCTCTTGCTTGCGACTTTGATTGAATTCAAATCCTCCTTATTTTGGGAACTTGTGAGAATGCTTGGGTGCACTCGACTTTGCCCCCTGAGGGAGTGTGCAAAGGCAATTGCACTAAATTAGAGTATGAAAGAAGTTAGGAAATCAGTTGAGTGCCCGTATTTTCAAAGGATGAAAACTGAGAAAGCTTGATTTCAATTCCCTTCTAGAAAGCTTAGGAATGCTCTCTGATGGCTCCTAACACTCTCTAACAGTCAATCGATAATGGGGATGATGAATTCAAATAGAATTATAGGGAGTATATCTCCCCCTATGGCAATCAGAAGGCTGAAGCTTGGGTTATCATTTTGATCCAATTAACCATATGGAAAGGGTTGTTCAGGCTATTTGAAGTTGGCACATGGTCGATTTGTGCACTTGAGTGGATTAGTAACCTCCCATGTGCTTCAAATTGAGTGGAGAGAGGTTTTGGAATTGGCCAATTTGAGCTAAGGGGTCAGTTTTGGCCTTGGGTCCATTTAAGCTGACCTAAACCTATTGGGTTGGGTACACCACCCTCCATTGGGTTCACTTGACCTATTAGGAAGGTATCAAGTTGATATGAAGATGTGTTGACCAAATTACCCATGGATTAGACCAAAATTTGTTCTATGTCCTAGGGGTAAAATGGCCATTTGTCTAATTTTTAAATTTTAATATGTTGGGTATGTTGAGAAAATGGGTTTGGCCAAGTTTCGTTGGATTTGGAGTTCGTTTGATTTGGTTTTGCTCATGTTGACCCATTTAGGTCAAAATGGGTCAACCTGGGTCAAGTTGACCAATTGGTCAAATTGGGTCAAACCAAGGATTGGGTCAAGTTCATATGACCATTTGAAATATTTGAGTGGCTTTAGTTTGATTCAATTTGATTTACTTTTGAATTTGGCTCATATGACTTCATTTAGGTCAAATGGGTCAAGTTGATCAATTTGACCCATTTGATCTATTTGAGCTAGGTCATGGGTAGGTTTAGGTTTGGTTAGTCATATGGAGTGGATTGGTATCTTTGTTTCAAATCAATTTTGGTTAGGTTTGAATTTGGCTCAACATGACCCTTTAGGTCAAGTTGGGTTCAAGGTCAATTGGGCTAGATTAGGTCTAGTTGGCCAATTGAGGCTTTGGTCAAGTTCCACAAGTGATTTGGAATGAACTTGACCCATTGGTTTCAATCAATTTGGCTTAGATCAAGTTTTGACACATTTTTAGGTCAAGTTGGGTCAACTTGGGTAAGTGGCCAGTTGGGCTAGGTTAGGCTCAAATGTTGACTTGGTCAAGTTCAAACATAGTTCATGAATGAACGTAGATCAATTGTTTCAAGCAATTTGGCCTATGGTGGATTTTGGCTATGTTAGGTTTCATTTTGGCTAAGTGTTGACTTGGTCAACCCTTAGGTTTGACTTTGTTTGACCCAATTTGATTGATTAATCATCCCATGATGATTGTTGATCATGATGAGATGCATAGGTGAGTTTGGTTCAATCCAATTTGGTTAGGATTAAAATTTGGCTCATACTTTTAGGTCACTTTGGGTCAAGTGAGCCTAAGTGGGTCAAATGGCTTGGTCAAAGTTTGATTTGAGTTTGATTGAACTTGTATATGGACTTATGATTTAAATATAAATCCATTTGCAAGTGGTTTAAAGTCAAATGGATTTTGAACCTTTTGACAATTTCATATTCAAAGGAAAAAATATGAATGGATTTGGGGTTTGATTTTTGAATTGAGTTTTGATTTGGTGATTGAAGTTTGTATTTATATTTGGACTCATGATTGTAGGGTTGATTGAATCATTAAGGAAAATCAAGAGTTTGGCTTGATTTGAAGTTGATTTAGCTAAGTTCAAGATTTTGACTTGAAAGGCTTGGATTGGATTTTGAGTGAATTTAGATTTGATTTTTGGAATTGGTTTTGATTGTTTGAATTTATATTTCATTTATATATGTGAATATAAATGGGAATATAAATTAATCATGAGAAAATTTCAAGGATTTGAAGTGAGTTGATCATAATTTTGGCTAAGTCCATTAAAAGGGAATTTTAACGGACTTAGAAAAATTTGGAGTAGGGATTTGAATTTTTGAATTTGCTTTGATTGATTTATATTTATATTTCATTTATATATGTGAATATAATGAGAATATAAATGAGTTATCAGAAAATCCCATGAATTTGAATTGATTTGATCATGATTTAGGCTAAGTCTTTTAAGGAGGATTTAAAAGACTTAGGAAATTTAAGTTTGGAATTTAACTTTTAGATATGATTTGATTGGTTTTTATTTATATTTTATTTATATATGAGAATATAAATGAGTTATGACAAAATCTCATGAGTTTGAATTGGTTTAGATCATGATTTTGGATAAGTCCTTAAGAAGGAAACTTAAAGGACTTAGGAAAATTTGGACTTAAGAATTTCATTCATGGGTTTCAATCATATGGAGTTCATTTGTATTTGGAGAAAATCAAATAAGATTGACTTGGAGTTTGACTTGGAGGAAGGAAGGTGAGGAGTGGTTCAAGCTTAAAGGTAGGCAAATTTTCTTAACACCCCTAAGGCATGACCTATTCCTATAGCTAACTTTTCTAAGTCTCTAGGGCTAGGTTGAGTGTCCACCTAATCACTAGATGTGTCTTAAGACTAAGAAACTCTTAAAATCTAAGAGAAGTATTATGTATAAGTTGGAAGGGTTGAGAGTTATTCTAAAAGTGAGGTCAACAAAGGGTGCCCAATAGGTGTGGTGTGACTGACAAGGAACACCGCACGTATTGTTGTTGACCAAAATGATCAACAACACCAAGAGATCACAAGCACTAACAAAATCAATCTATTCCTAACCCAAGGTGTAGAGAGAAATCAGAGATTAGTGCAATGTGGCTCTAGTTAGGTCCAAGACATAAGAGAGAGGGAAGGATCCACTAAGGGATAGAGTGCAAACTTTCCATGAGGGAAGCATGTTCAAGTCATCCAAAAGGGGATAAAAGGTTTGATTTGATCTGAATCTCACTAAAGAGAAATTTCCATTAGGGAAGAGGGTTGAATTTGTTTCAATTTTTGTTAGGTTTGATTTTTATTATGAATCATGTTGGTTTGTGATGGATCACACTAAGTAGAAGCCATGGAAGGCAAGTCCTAACTCAGATTTACCAATCCAAAGGGGTAGTCTACTAAAGACATAGTAGGACTAACCAACCAAAGGGATGCCTTCCGGTATGCAGTAGTTGTACTAAGAAAAAAAGCATAGTATACTTACATTCTCCAAAGTAGAGACCAGTTGATGGGGTAATCTATTGGTAAGACAACATATTGAAACTAACCTAGGGCCGACTATTGAGTGAATGTCGTTGGGGCACTTAAATCAGCTCAAGGATAGTCAAAGATTAATTTTATTTTTTAGATTTATTTATTTTGATTATAATGGATCTCTTTGGTTTATGATGAACTACACTGAGTAGGGGCCTTGGAGGCCTAGACCTAACTCAGAATTACCAATCCAAATGGAATAGTCTACCAACCATAAGGTAAGACTATCCAACTAAAGGGGTGTCTTTCAATTTACAACGGTCAAGTTAGGAAGAATCGTGGGGACTCACATCTTCCAAAATAAGAAGCCACTTGGGGTGATCAATTCGCAAGGCAACAGATCAAACGACCAAGGGATGACTATTGAGTGAATGCCACTTGGGGACTAAAATCAGCTCAAGGATAGTCAAAGATTAATTTCATTTTTTAGATTTATTTATTTTGATTGATTCCGTTGGTTTGCGATGGATCACACTGAGAAGGAGCTTATATGAGCCTAGACCCATCTCAAGTTTATTGAACTAAAGGGAATAGCTTCCTGGTCGATGGGAGAACTATCCAACCAAAGGAGTGCCTTTTGGTTTGCAATGATCAATTCAAGGGAATAAAGCTTGGGGACTCACATCTTCCACTACAAAAGGCCACTAGGGTGATTGGTTATTTTGGGTAACAAATTAAACCCAACCTAGGGCTACCTGTCAATTTGTGACAATCATGCTAGAAAGAATGCATCATAGTCTTACATCTTTCAAATAGGAATGACTACCAGGGTAACCAGTTTATGGAAAAATAGATTGAACTCGACCTAAGGGCAACTATGGAGTGAGTACCGACCTGGGGATTTATCTCAACTCAAGTAGTCAGGCAATTCCTATAGGGAGTTCCTAACTCTGCCCTAAAGATAGGATGCCTACTTAGGAAAAGGGGCCCTTTGGGGGCTTGAATTCTTAATCCACAAGCAAATTAATTTTTGTTTTTTTGTTTAGTTTATTTATCATGGACCCTGTTAGTTGGCAATGGATCAAACTGAGAAAGAGCTTATATCAACCTAGACCTATCTCAGATTTACTAAACTAAGGGAGAATTTGCGCATCCGTTGAAAAAATTTTCTAACCATAGGGGTGGCTACTAGGAAAGGGTTACTATCCAATCCAAAAGTAACTAAGGTAGTGTCTAAATGGGGTTGCAAAGGACTTGACCCAAATAGAGTGCCTGTAAGGGATGGGGCTGCTAAGGGCTTAATCCAACACCTTGGATAAGATGATATGGCTAGTCATATATTTAATAGGTATTCAGAGTCCAACTCGAGGAGAAAGTGCAGGGACTCATATCTGCCAAGAGTGATTTATCCACCTGGTGACTCACACATAGAACATCATCAACCAACCTAAGGTGCTTGTTGCAAAACAATCGCCTAGGAAGAAAGCTCGGGAACTCACATCCTCCTATGACAAAGCGATTTCTAGGATAGTCTCAGACTGGCTCAATAGTGTCATCCACCTAGGGCACTTGAGTGAATGCCACTAGGGGACTTATATCAGCTCAAAAGTAGTCAAGAGGAAAGGAGCCTCTGGGGAACTTATCCTAAACCTTAAATATACTTGACCTAGTTAGAGCATGGTGGCTTGTTCAAGAAGAAAGCATAGGGGCTCACATCTTCTTAAGCAAAGTCAACATGAGGTAGCTTACTGGCTAGGAAGTGAAGCTTGCCATACTAACAAGACATTCATTGATTTGCTATGGTCAAGTTAGGAAGAAAGCTCGGGGACTCACATCCTCTAACAGGTGACCACTGGGGTGACATACTAGCAAGGTAGCATGTAGACCTGACCTAGAACAGCTAATGAGTGAGTGCCACAGGGGCCTTGCTCCCACATTAAAATAGCTTGAGATAAAAGATTTGTGTTTGTTGTTGTGCATGTGTTAAAAGGAATAGGATGCCTCTGGGGAACTCTTACACCTACCTTAAACACACTAGGAGTTTAGATGAAATGATACCATCGATGGGATAAAGGATTCCCACTAAGAAAGGATGCCGCTTGAGTTCTCTCACACCTATCTTAGTTATACTAATAAAAATAGGATGCCTCTCGGGTTCTCTTACACCTATTCTAATAGCATCAGGAGATTAGGTTTGTCTTTGAAGGAGAGATAAGATGCCATTAGGGAACTCTTACACCTACCCTAGACACGTCACGGCAGATTCGCAAGACAAGCAAACAACTCTTAGAAAGAAGAGAAGATTTGATGGATGGAATCAGATTTTTATTCTTTTTATTAATAATTATTTTCAAACATAATTTGTTTCATGGATAATATTTATTTAGGCATAGCCCATTAATTGGAAGCATCTGGTGTTCCCCTTTACAATCAATAAGCTGATAAGATCCTCCTTGGTAGGCCTTCTTTATGACATAGGGGCCTTCCCAAGTGGGTTCAAACTTTCCTCCCATCTTTTGATGGGAAATAATTGGTCTTCTTAGGACTAACACAAGTTCTCCTACTCAGAAAGACCTAGGACAGACCAGATTATTCTAAGCTTGAATCATTTAGGCCTTGTACAACTCGAGGTTCTGACACGCCCATAAGCAACTCTCTTCCAAACCTTCGAGCTCTTCTAATTGTAACTTTTTATTCTACTCTATAGTGATCTTGTTACCCAATTCTATCCTTAGTGATGGGAGTTGAACTTTTAAAGGAAGAACAGCTTCAGACCTATATACTAAAGAAAATGGGGTAGACTTAGTTGGAGTTCGGTATATGATGTGGTAGGCCCATAAGGCTTCAACCAACTGCTCGTACCACTATCATTTATTATCATCAAGAGTCTTCTTCAGTATATGGATGAGAGTTTTGTTGAATACTTTTGCTAAGCCATTTTCTCTGGAGTACTAGATGGTGGAGAATCTCCAATCTATATTGTGTCTTCTGGAGAAGCTATTGGTCTTCGTGCTTTTGAATGCAGTACCATTATCGCATATAATTCATCGAGGCACCCCAAACCTATATACAATATAGTTCCTAAAAAATTGAAGCACATGCTGAGCTGTGACCTCTCTGAGTGGGATGGCTTCTACCCACTTGGAAAAGTAGTTGATGATAGCTAAGATGAACTAATGACCCTTGGAAGAAGGAGGATCGATCAGACCCACAATATCGGTACCCCAACACTCGAATGGCCATGAGACCAATATAAGGTGTAGAATATTGGGTGGTTCATGGAGGACCACACTGTGTACCTAATATTGATGGCATCTTCTAGCTACATCCATGTAGTCTGTAATCATCGAAGGCCAGTAGTATCCAAGTCACTTGAACTTCATCTTCATCTGACTAGATTGATGTGATGACTGAGTGTACCTTGGTTACAATGCCATGGGCTTCATGTTTGTCTAAATAGCATAACCACATTTGGTCAAATGACTGGCGGTACAGGGTGCCCTCAACAAGAGTGCAGGAGAGAGCTCTCTATTTCACTTGATGGGCTTGTGACTTTTCTTGAAGTAGTTTATCGGCATTCAAGTAATCTATGAACGGTTGCCTCCAATCCAGTTCCTTGTCCATTTTGGCAATGATAACCTCCCCTTCAAGAAATAGTCCCTCAATGAGTTCAACATCAATAAGGGATAAGACTTATCTATTTTGGACCCTTATCAAAATGGACACATCTTCTAGACATGCCAACTCTTTGGCAAGTTTGGCCAAAGCATCTGCTACTGCGTTCTCTGCTCGGGGAACCTTGTAGATGGTGACTTCGAGAATTTGGGCCAACAACATCATGGTATACTCGTAGTAAAGATGAAACTTGGGTTTAAGAACCTAATAGGACCTAACAATCTGGTTGATGACCAACTGAGAATCCTCAAAGATGCTGATGCTCTTGACATTCATAGTGATGGCTACCTCCAGAATGACAATCAAAACCTCATACTCGGCTTCATTATTGGTGCAGGGGTTTGAAAGATAGTATGAGAATCTCATTACATCACAGTTTAGAGTTAGGAGAACTATTCCTACCCCTGCCTTTCTTAGGAGAATAGATTGTGGTGCTTCTCCTTTAAGAAAAGAAGCTGAACCATCAAAATACATCTCCCATCAGCGGTTGCTGGCATCCCTTAAGTTCATGATTTGTTCATTAGGGAGATCATCACTAAGCAGAGAATCAACAAGGAGTGGGTGTGCTGCTAAGAAATCTGCTAGTGTCTGTCCTTTTATCGCACAAAGGGGTATGAATGTGATATCAAACTATGAGAGAATCATAGATGCTAAATGTTCAGGTAGCATTGGTCATGTCATGAGATACTGTAGTGGATTTATTCTAGAGATCAAGTTCACCGTATGAGAAAGCATGTAGTGTCGTAGCTTTTGGGAGGCAAAGATCAAATCTAGGCAATGTTTCTCAATAGGTGGTTCACTTGAGGAATCGAGGTGAGGTAGAGATAGTTCTCCTTCCCTTTGTCATAGGCTTGGGCCAATAGAGCACCAAGAGAGTCATCTAATGCAGTAGTATAGAGGATGAGTGGCTTGCCTGAGATTGGGGTTGCTAGAACTGGTAGCTTCACCAAATACTGTGTGATGTCTTCGAAGGCATGCTTACACTTGACATCCCACTTAAACTTGGTGTCCTTTTTGATAAGTGCTGAAAATGGTTTGCATCTCCCCGATAAGTTTGTGATAAAGCATCTTAGATATGCCAGCCATCCTTAGAAGGATCTGAGTTGAGTTAAACTCTTAGTAGGTGGCATTTCTAAGATAGCTTTAATCTTTTCAGGATCTATTTCTATTCCCCGGTGTCAAACAACGAACCCAAGGAATTTTCTTGAAGCTACTCCGAATGCACACTTCGGGGGATCCATTTTGAGATTATATTATTTTAACTATTCAAAAATAATTCTCAAATCAAAGAGATGGTCTTCCTTTTTTCTTCTCTTGACTATTAGATCATCAACGTATCACTCAACTTGATGATGGATGAGTTCATTGAAGATCTGAGTCATGGCCCGTTGGTATGTAGCACCAGCATTTTTAAGGCCGAAAGGCATGACCCTATAATAGAAGATTTCAATCAGGATTCAAAAAGTAGTGTTTCCTTCATCTTTAGGAGACATCTTGATTTGGTTATAGCCAGATGACCCATCCATGAAAGAGAAGATTGCATGAGATGAGGCAATGTCCACCATTAACTCTCCTATAGGAAGAGGAAACTCATCCTTAGGACATACCTTATTTAAGTCCCTAAAATTGATGCATATGTGAATTTGGACATTCTTCTTCTTAACTGGGATGACACTAGCTAACCAGGTAGGATATTTTTCTTCTGTAATAAAACCAGCATTGATCCATTTATTGACTTCAGAAATGACCTATTGTTCAATTTCTAATTGCATCCGTCTAGGAGCATGCTTAATAGGGGTAGTGTTAGGATCTATTGCTAGTTTGTGTACTGCAATGTTAGGAGATAATCTGGGTATTTCTTTATAGCTCCATGAGAAGCAGTCTTTAAACTTAGTCAATAGCCTAACTAAGTCATTGGTTTCTTCTTCATTCAACAACAAACTGATGTATGTCAAGCGTGGATTTTCTTCTATCCTATGGTTGATTTCTTTAAGCTTGTCTATTATTGAATGAATCTCCTCTTCAAATTTTGGTGGTGTCTCTTTGATTTGAAGATCATCTGGATTATATGAGGTTTCTAAACACACATTCTCATAAGAGTTGGTGTTGTGTGAAAAGAACCGATCAGACTCTAAATGATTGGTAACAATTAATTAGTAATCATCATCATCGACTGGACCCACTCTACTGAATCCTAGTCCTGCCCTTGATTGTGCTTCCCTGCTTGTATTGTTCCATAGCTTTTTAAAATAATCTGGCATGTGCTTGGACTTCGTATGAGGAACTAAACCTTTATGTATAAGATTATGAACACAAGGCGAGTAAAAGTCAAATGGAAATTCCATTCATTCTTTAAAAGTATCCTCCTCATGTTCTACATCAACTTCAGGACTTGAGGATGAAGATCCTAAAAAGAACCTCTTCTGCTTCATGTCACTATATGACTTAGGGACTTCCTTAACTACCAAACCTTCAACTTTCTAAGATGTAAGTGAGGTTTGTGCTAAGGTCCCAGCTGCTGCCTAATAGTTTCACATAAACTTGATTCGAATACTTTGCTTTGTATGGAGGCCTGGTCTTCGTCTCTGTTTGGATTGTCACCTCCAATGGAACCCGCTGAGAGGGGTTGGCTGAAATACTAATCATATTAGACTCATCCTCCAAGTTGTATTCCAAGTCTATGTGAATAGTAGGGGTACTCCTATTAACTGGAACACAACCACTATTGGCTGATGGCTAACTAGGGGATCTCCCACCTCTGGAAATGCATATGTTTCTACCTCTAGCTCTACCTGGTGGAGGTTGAGCCATCCAACCCACATGTCCATATGATAGAATGAACTGTGGGTGGAATGAGATATGCTAATCTATTTCTTCCTCATTTCCCCTTTCTTGTTCACTTGGAATTTTATTTCTAATTTCATTTTCTTATCTTTTCTTTTTCTTCATTTTTTTTATTTTGTGTTTGCATTTGAATTTTGTCCAAGTTCATGAGAAAGAGTGTTTTGAGGAAGATAGTAGGTCACATCCTCATAAATCTCAGCCTCTCTAACTGAAAATGGTTTTCATCTCCATTGACACGGTACTCAATTCCATCTTTTTTGAACTTGATGCGCTGATGGAGGGAGGATGGAATGATCTTGTTCTAATGTATCCAAGGCCTATCTAGCAAAGTAGTGAATAAAGTATTCAAATCAATGATGTAAAACTTTGCTTCACTCTTCCAGATCTCCAAAAGTAACACTATAGAACCTAAAACCCGCTCACCTTATTCATTGAATCCTCTCAACATCATCTGATCTCCTTGGAGTGTGGAAATGTCGATCCTCAAATAGGCAAGGGTCTTTAGACTCATAATGTTCACCTATTCACCTAAATCCATGAGAACTCTAACAAGTCTGAACCTGTCCATGTAGATTGTGATGTAGAGGGGATGATTGTGCTCCATGTCCCCTAGAAGAACGTCTTTATCTGTGAAGGTGATCCCTTGACCTTCTTTTGTGTAATGTGCCTCCTCACCTATAGCGCTCAACTGAGCTAAGCATATTTCAGGATCAAGGAGAACTTTGATTAGTGAATCCCTCATCTATTTGAATAATACAAGGGCATCATATATGCTTAGCTTAGATGGTAACTTTCTTAGATGAGAAAGGATATTATAGTCCACCTTGGGCTGGTCTTCCATAAGCATATCCAAGGTTGGAGCATCCTGTGGAAGGGCTTCTCGATCTTTTATACCAATGACTTGTTTCCCTCTATCTTCAGGTGCTGCCCTAGGAGATAGAACCTTGCCACTATGGAGGTTGACTTCCATGATCTCTTGGGGCAGGGTAATGGAAGATTCTACCTGCACATCAGGCTTAGCTACAGCTTCTCCTATGGGACCCTCAGAATCAGATGATTCCAAATCTATCTCAAGAGGTGAACCCATAGTATTCAGAGTAGGAAAGTCCAACTATGAATTAAAAAGAGGAAGATTGAAATTATTTTAGTTATTTTGACTTGAAGAGTTATCATTAGGAAGACAACCCATCAAAAGTGACACATGTAATTCAAACTAGCTTTATTCTTTAATTTCTTGGATTTATTTGGAAGTATAAAGTAGAAATCAAGTAAAGTGCATGGGGTAAAGGATTTGATATCCTTATCCATTGATACAAGAGTTCTACTAGTAGAAGAAGTAGAGCTAGTTGAAATAAAGCTCAGGCACTTGCAAGGAAAGCATCTTGATCTTCTGGATAATCATCTTAGAGGTTTTGGATAAAAAAAAATATCTCAACCTTCTTTGGTTTTGGAAGGATCACATGTATCCCCAAGGATTACCTTGATGGAACTGGATGGTTGTTCCACAAGGTATTCCTTTGGGATAACTACAACATCGGTCTTGAAACTGTGTTTAATCCAGTCCTTAAATGTGAAGAAATCCTCCAAAACATGGCCTAGCATATGGTGATAAGGGCATAAGTTTGGATAATGACTTTTGCCTACTTCCTCCAATCTCCTAGGCTCGGGTAGCTAAAAATCAGGTTCTTTAAGAGAATCATAAAGATCTTTCTGATTATCTCCCTCTTAAAAGAATAAGGTTTGTTTAACTTATCTAAAAGAGTATGTGAATCATTAACGGTGGCGGGTATGAGTCTTTGTTGGTGGTAGTATGGGTGAGGCTGTTCTGGCGGCCATGGAGGCTATTGTTGGCCTAGTCAATGATGGCAAAGGAGGTGGAGGCTGTTGAGGTCATGGTCTCTTAGACTTATCTCTAGTTGGCTTCTTCCCCTAATCAACCACTATGATTGCTCCTGGTTTCTTCTCATAGACCTTTTGTGGCTTTTCTTTGAACTTGAAAAGGCAACTGGTTGGCCTTTCCATGTAGACTAGCTGCCTAATTGATTAGCTTCTCAAATGTCTTGATAGTAAAGCCCTTAAGCATGAAGGTGACCGGGCCATGAATATTCTTCAAGAGGATCTCAATAGCATGCTACTCAGACAGCTGCAGTTCGCACTTCATACTCAAGTTACACCATCAAAGAATATAATCAAAAAGAGACTCACGAGTCTTGTTGTTACGAGATCACCTATAACCCTTTCTTTGAGCTCTAGCAAACCTCTTGATGAAGAGTTGCTCTAACTCAGTAAATGTCTTTACTGAACTATTGGGCAGTTCAGTATACCAACCTAAAGCAATCCCTACTAGACTATTAATGAAGAGGCAAAAAAATAAAGCATCGTTGCCACCAGTGTTGCAACAACTGGCCCTAAACTATGCTATGTACTACCTTTGGTTTCTATTGCCATCAAAGCTTTTGAAGGATGGTGACACAAAATCATTGGGATATTGGATAGCATCAAATTTCTCTAGGTAGGGTCTTCCCTTTGGAACCGATGATCCTCCCCGGGCTTGAGCCAATGCTTCCTTCACTTGCTGCTCAACCATGGATTTTATATCTTTTTCTTATATGGAGGTACTTTCCACTACCTTCCTATACATGCAAGTGCTACCTTGCTCAACGGGAGGTAAAGTCTTGATTGGGTCCAAGACATGCACTAACTCAGGATGATTAATGTCAGATGTAGTAGGATAAACTGCTAGGGCTTGTTTCTGGAGTACTAAAACTACTATTAACAAGTCCTCTAATTATTGTGCCATCTATCTATCTACTCATCTTTCTGCCTCAACTGATGTAGAAGGTGTTGGGCTAATTTTGTGGTGTTTTTTTTATCAACCTTATCACCTTCCATGACCTAATGTTTTCTGATAAGAGATCCTCCAGTATCAACCATGCAGACTCCAATTGAGTCTCCCAATAAGTCATCTTCATTGGGATCGAAGCTGACTTTCTCTTCATCTGACCAATCATACCCTAAGATCTCCTTCTTTTCCATGAAATAATGTGCCACTATCTCATCTAAATAATGATCAAATTAAGCAGGTACAAATAATCTAGGTTGACTAGTGTGATCACTATTGTGCACTGAGAGGCACCAGACCTCGCTTATCACTAGAGAGTCAATCCTATGTAGAATGTACTCTCTAGATGAACATTGACCGTACTAATGAGAGGGGTGACATTCCAGTTTCCATTATCCTTGGGTGCTACCATCATCACCACCTTTGAAATAATAGTCATCTCCATCATGTTGTCTTGAGGAGTTGGTGAAGAGGCGACCAGATGCTTGATTCACCTCCTTCACCATTGGGATAGAAGGTCAAGTAGGAGAGCTCGACCTTTCCATATTTGATAGTGTGGATGGGGTAGGATCTCTTGGCTGTAGCCGTATCACCAACGGGGTGCGCTTCTCATTGGATATGGCCTTCATGGACTTTGATGGAACTGGAGATGTTCTGACCTTGACTGGTGATGGCGGACGAGGGGTAGAGCAGTGGGGTGGAGACACCAACGACTCTCTATGTACATGAGCTATCCTCCTGTGATGACTGGTCCCAGTAAGTAGGTTGCTGTCTGTAGATGTGTTCAAAATTTTTGATTTATTTTGGTTTTGAAGTGGAAACTTCTCCCTAGCAAATTTGGTATGCTAAGGAATAAAGAACCAAAGGTGCTTGAAAATTTTTGGTTTTGATTTTGGATTTGGAGACCTCACTTAACAAATTTGAGTATGTTAAATGAAGTTCCAAAATGTGTTTGAAAATTTTGGATTTTGGATTTGGAGACTTCACTTAAAAAATTTGAGTATGCAAATGTGTTTGAAAAAAAAATTCTTTTCTTGATTTTGGATTTGGAGGCTTCACATAGCAAATTTGAGTATGTTATATGAAGCTCCAAATGTATTTGAAAAATTTTGGCTTTTAATTTGGAGACTTCACTTAGCAAATTTGAGTATGCTAAATGAAGTTCCAAAAATGTTTGAAAATTTCTAGTTTTGGATTTGGAGACTTCACTTAGCAAATTTGAGCATGCTAAATTAAGTTCCATACGTGTTTGAAAATTTTGAAAATATGATTGTTAAGTTTTAATTTTTGAAAAGGGGACTTCCATTCAACAAATTTGGGTATGTCAGAATGGAAATCAATCTTATTTTTGAAATGTGAAAATTTTAGTTTGTGTGAGATTATTGCTTTTTTGAAAGAGAGGAATTCCAACTTAATCATATGTGAGATATGTTTAAGTGGGATTTCCAAATGATATTATTTTTTTAATTGAGAATGAAATCTTCATTCAATAAATTTGAGTATATTAAATGAAGATGTTCATATGTGCTTTTTAAAAATTTAATTTCATTTGAAGATGAAATTTCCATTCAATAGGTGTGAGTGTATTGAATGGAAAGGTTCATATGTGCTTTTTGAGAATTTTATTTTTTGATTTTGATTTTGACTTTTGGAAAGATGATTGCTTATTTTATTTTGAAAATGAAATATTCATCAAAATGAATTGGAGGAAGATATTCATTTGTGCAATTGAAAATTTTAATTTTATTTGAAAATGAAACTTCCATTCAATATGTGTGAGTGTATTGAATGGAAAGGTTCATGTGCTTTCGAAAACTTTGCAATTATGATTTTTGGAAATATGATTGTTCATTTTATTTTGAAAATGAAATCTTCATCAAACTGAATTGAAGGAAGATGTTCATTTGTGCTTTTGGAAAATTTTTGTTAGTTTTATTTTTGAAAATTCCTACATGTAATAATTATGAGAATTGTTAGATGAGGGTGATTTAAGAAAATTTTGTGGACAATATTTTATTTAGTGCATTTTTTGAAAGGTGCTTTTTGAAAAGCAAAGTTCTTATGAAAAATTTATTTTGTCTTTATTATTTTAGAATGAACATTTCCTTATCATAAAAATGATAAGGGGGAAGTCTTTAAATGTTTTCTTTTATTTAGATCTTTTTATTTTTACCCATTGGAGAACTTTTAAGATCAATGGTGAGGACCTAAAACCTAAAGATTTGGCTAACTCAACTTAAGAATGAAATAAGCTAAGTGCCAACAGAAAGAATGATAGTCTCGGATTCATATCAAAGCACAAACCCACTATCGATACTCAAAGACAATGATTATTTATCAAAGATGGAGAGAGGAACCATCCCTAACGGAGTTGCCAGAAAAATCTGTTAGTTAGATAAATTTCTATATATCGTCACCTTCAATCTGCAAGTAAAAAAGGAAAGAATATAAAAATTCATCTTTTTAAGACACCATGCAGATCCGCAGATGTGCTTATTTAAGCGATCGGGTACGTCATCAAGGAATAGTGTACTTTCTTGAGAGATAGAAGTCACTACCCTGTAATGGACCTAATCACCTCAATAAAGACTCCTAAGGATGATTCATATGTATAGAATTCTTCCCATTACTTTATGGAAAAGTAAAGCATTATTTATTTTAAACTAGGTTTGTTAAGTTCCCTACAGGGGCAAGCCCCCATAGTTAATTACATCCTAAGGGACTGGATCCCTTAGGAATACTCTCAATTAAGGTAAATGATCATTATGTTCAAAGATTTTAATAGGAAAGGACTATCAATTGATTAGTTTATTTTTGAAGATCAAATGGGATTGATCAAAGAGATGAAGTTATTATCAAAGCCAAAAGGAAGATAAGTAGGAGATGCCCATGATGCTAGGAAACCTAGCGAGCATCTCAAACTATCCTATGGTTAGGCTTTACATTTTTGAAATTGATTTAATTTGTTTGAGTTGAATTTTTTATTAAAAATTTAGGATTTGTGATTCTATAATACAAGATTAAGGAAATGCTTAAGAGGTGAGGATTTATGCTTATGACCTTATTGACCTCATTTTTAGAATGAGCTCTCAATCTCTCCATCTTAGACATAGGACTTCTCTTAGACTTTAAGAGTTTCTTAGCCTTAAGACACATATAGTGCTTAGGTGGACACTCAACCTAGACCTAGAGACTTAGAAGAGATAGCCATAGGAATAGGTCATGCTTTAGGGGTGTTAAGAAAATTTCCTACCCTTAGCTTAAACCATTCCTCACTTTCCTTCCTTCAAGTCAAACTCCAAATCAATTCTATTTGATTTTCTCCAAACTCAAATCAATTCCATGTGATTCAAATCCATGATTGAAATCAACGATTGAATTCTATGATTGAAACCCATGAAGTTCCCAAGTCTAAATTTTCCTAAGTCCTTACTCTTCCCCTTTAAGGACTTAGCTTAAATCATGATGTAAACCAATTCAAACTCATGAGACTTTCTCATAATTCATTTATATCCACATTTATATTCACATATATAAATGAAATATAAATCCAAACCAATCAAACTAAACTCAAATTCAAAATCAATTCATGAAATTTCCTAAGTCCCTTAATTCCCTCCTTAAGGATAACCTAAATCATGATCAAATCAATTCAAATTCATGGGATTTTCTCATAATTCATTTATGTTATCATTTATGTTCACATATATAAATGAAATATAAATAAAAATCAATCAAATCAAATCCTCAAATCAAATTCCAAATCTAAAATTCCTCTTAAGTCCTTAATTTTCCATTAAAGGACTTATCCAAAATCATGATTATATTAACTCAAATTCATGGGATTTTCTCAACTCATTTATATTTTCATTTATATTCACATATATAAATGAAATATAAATATAAATCAATCAAACCAAATTCAAATCCATACTCTAAAATTTCCTAAGTCCTTTAAAATTCTCTTTTAATTGACTTAGCCCAAATCATGATCAAATCACTTCAAATCCTTGAAATTTTCTCATGATCAATTTATATTCTCATTTATGTTCACATATATAAATGAAATATAAATTCAAACATTCAAAACCAATTCCAAAAATCAAACTCAAATTTACTCAAAATCTAACCTAAGCCTTTCAAGTCAAAATCTTGAACTTAGCCAAATCAACTTCAAATCAAGCCAAACTCTTGATTTTCTTTCATGATTCAATCAATCCTACAATAAAGAATCCATATATAAATACAAATTTCAATCACCAAATCAAAAATCAATTCAAAAATCAAACCCTAAATCCTTTCATATTCTTCCTTTGATATGAAATTATCAAATGAATCAAAACCCATTTGACTTCAAACCACTTGCAAATGGATTAATATTTCAATCATAAGTCCATATACAAGTTCAATCAAACTCAAATCAAGCTTTGACCAAGCCATTTTACCCACTTAGGCTCACTTGACCCGAAGTGACCTAAAGTATCGTTATGAGCCAAATTCTAATCCTAACCAAATTGGATTGAACCAAACTCACCTATGCCCCTCATCATGATCAACAATCATCATGGGATGATCAATCAATCAAATTGGGTCAAATCAACTCAAACCTAAGGGTTGACCAAGTCAACACTTAGCCCAAAATGAAACCGATAGCCAAAATCCACCATAGGCCAATTTGATTGAAACCATTGATGTTGAACTTGACCAACCCAACATTTGAGCCTAACCTAGCCCATTTGGCCACTTGACCCAAGTTGACCCAACTTGACCTAAAAAGTCAAAATGTGTCAAAACTTGATCTAAGCCAAATTGATTGAAACCAATGGGTCAATTTCATTCCAAATAACTTGTTGAACTTGACTAAAGCCTCAATTGGCCAACTAGACCTAACCTAGCCCAATTGACCATAGACCTAACTTGACCTAAAGGGGTCATGTTGAGCCAAATTTGAACATAACCAAAATTGTATGAAAACAAAGATACCAATCCAATCCATATGACTAACCAAACCTAAACCTACCACCACCTCTCAAATAGGTCAAGCAAGGTCAACTTGACTCATTTGACATAAATGAAGTCGTATGAGCCAAATTCAAAACCAATCCAAATTGAACCAAACCAAAGCCACCAAAACATTTCAAATGGTCATATGAACTTGACCCAACCCTTGGTTTGACCCAATTTGACCTATTGGTCAACTTGGCCCAAGTTCACCCATTTTAACCTAAATGGTCAACATGAGCCAAACCTTATCAAATGAATTCCAAATCTCATGAAACTTGGCCTAACCTAGTTTCTCCAGATACCCAACATATCCAAATTAAAAAATCAACAAAATGACTATCCTACCCCTAGGACATAGAACAAATTATGGACTAATCTATGGGTAATTTTATCATACCATCTTCATATCAACTTGATGCCTTCCTACTAGCTCAAGTGGATCCAATGAAGAGTGGTGCACCCAACCCAATGGGTTTGGGTCAACCCAAATGGCCCCAAGGCCAAACCTGACCCTATTGGTCAAATTGGCTCAATCCAAATCCTTCCTCCACCCAATTTGATGCACATGCGATGTTGGAAATCCACTCAAGGCCTCAAACTGACCAGGTGCAAAGAGCTAACAGATTAAACAACCTCTCCAATGTGGGAAATTGGATCAAAATGATAAGGGAGGTGTCGGCCATCCGATTTCCATAGGGGGAGATATACTCCCCCTAATTCAATTCAAAATGATGATTCCCTCATTCGATTGAAATCAAGAGAGTGTTAGGAAAGATCAGAGAGCCATCCTAAGCATTCTAAGAGGGATTTGAAAAGTGATCTTCTCAATTTTCTCCATTGAAAAATAGGGGAGCTCACTTGAACCTTGAACTTCTTCCTCACTCAAAATTACTCCAATTCCTCTTGCACACTCCCTTAGGGAATCAAACCGAGTGCACTCAAGCATCCATTCGAGTTTCCATAGCAAGGAAAGGAGGAATTGAATCAAAGCCACACGGGAGATCAAGTGGTGTGTTGGTCCATCAGAAGATCCACTTAACCCCAAGGCCTGAAAATTTCAACAAGGCTTCGTCTCAACTAGACGAAGCTACCTCATCGAGCTCAAGCACCAGTGATCACCTCCGATGAGGTATGGAATTTTTTGACCACTTAGCTTAGGGGGTGTTCGTCTTCTATGAAAGGAATTTTCAAGTCATGCAACATCCACCATTGGATATGCTCCTTAGTAGCTTAAATGGTGTGGGAACAATCTTATTCTAATCTGAGCTCAATTAAACTAGGATCTTCCCTAGGGTCATGGATGGCCTCTATTAATCCTAAGGAAAGAACTCGGGTGATCATAGCCATCCATCCATACATTTTGGATGGACGGCCATGATTATTCCCACATTTAGAAAATTCTTTCTCCTTTTATAAGCTGCGGGATGATCCCTGGCCATTCGATCTTTGATCGAATGATAGGGATCAAAGTGCATCTCGCCGCCACGCTATCATCCAAATGGGATGTTTAAGTAAGGGGCTCACCAGCGATGCATGTAAAGTGTCTCGTACCGCGCATGTGTCATTGTGAGGGATTAAGGAATTTAATTAATGTTAATTAATCTCTTGATCTTCAAAAATTTATATCTCCTTTAATAAAATTTAGAAAAATATGAGATAAATCCTATGGAAAGATAATTCAATCTAAAATATTTTAAGAATAATTCCAAAGTATTTTGAGTTATGCTTTTCTCTAATTGTGGATTTTATTAGAAAGCATATTTTGAGAATTACTTCTTAATTAATCCTCTGATTAATCCCAAACTTCTTGGGTATGCTTTAGGGGATGACCTCTGCCTCCCTTAATTTTCTTGGGCTTTATTGTAGGCTTAATTAGGAGAATTGCAAATGTGTTTCTTAATTACCCTCCTTATGTAATTAAGGATAATTAGGTTTGGATTAGTGTTCTAATCCACTATTAAGGTTGATTAAGGTTAGATCCAATAGATAAGAGATTTAAGGAATAATTTTGGGACTTTTCCCCTAAGCTATTCCTTAAACCCCTTTTCTTTTCTTAATCCTCACTTAATTAAGAGCTAATTCATTAATTATCCCCTTAATTAATTTTTAAAAATTTTAAAAACTTCAATAACTTAATTAATCTACCTTGGGTAGATGCTTAGGTGTTGAATACCTAAGTTTAATTAAGAAAATCAAAACTCAATTCATATATGTAAATGGTTGTTTTGAAATTACTTAAGTTAAATCCCTTAGCCTAATTAAACATTAATCATGAGCCAAAACTTTTATTCCTAGGTGTATTGCAAGTTTAAATTCCTTGTGAATTTTTATGCCATCTCATTAGCTCATAATTACTTGGTTAAACTATGCTAAGGTGGTGTAGGTAAGGGTTATTAACTTGCTTAATTCATACCCTAACCTAATTAATATATAAAAATGAATCTAATTATCCAAAAATTAAATTGAAATATAAAACACATGTGGGAATGGGTTAGGAACAAAAAACTCAAGTAGCTTTTTCAAAATTAAATCAAACTTAGATCAAACAAAATCACATTGAATTGATTTATTTTAAACCTTCTTATTCCATAAGAATGTCTTTAGGATTTAATTAAAGTGAATGTGTTTACATGCTTTCATTGCTTTGATTCTTTTCCCAATATATTAAATTTGTATATCATGTGGTTTCATGCATCTATATTTTTTAAATTCAAATTTAAAAATGAAATTGTTTACTTTATGTCAAATTTGCATGTGTTGGCTAAAGTAGAAATATGAGTGGCTATTATCACTACTAAATTCAAATTATTTTTAAAACATATAAATCAATTATAAAATTTGAAAGTGTGCTACTTATATTTTAATTATAAGCTTGCATGTGAAAGAATATATGGATGTGCTTAGCAAAGATTTCCATTTCTTTTATGTTAGTATAGTTTTGAATAGGAGTTGGTAAGATGTATGGTCCATTTGAAAAGAACCTAACACTTACCTAATTCCATATCTTATTCATTGCTATGCTATCACTTAAGAGGGGTTACCTATGGTTGCACATATAAATTGCATAAACAAAAGGAATCAACTAAACAACTTTTGCATTCTTTCTATTCTAATTTATTTCTTTTGTACACATATTTGTATTTAAGGAAAGTGGTATATTAGTCTGGACAACCCCGAGGTTGCGAGGATTTAAGTAGACCTAAGTAGGTCTTGTACCTTACACCTACGGTTAACAATGGCTTTGTACTCACTTATGTCTTTCTTACTTTCATGTGTGCATGTAAAATTGGATAAACCCTTTTACTTAAGAAAAATCATGCATATTAAACTTTCAAATTTTCTTAAATGAATTTCTTAGAATGCATTATAAAGTGTATTAAATTTTTTCATTTGTGTGTATAGATATGCTCAGGATTCATTCATATGCATGTTATACATATTTGGAAAGAAATGAAGTAATGTGTGTTATGTGAATTTGATTCATTTTATTTAATCTTAAAATGCCTTTATTTTTAGTAGGTTTGTTTAGAGTTCATCTAAACCTAGGATTAATTAAAAGACTTAATCAAAACATTCACTAAAACAAAACTAAAATGTGAACCTACTTTAGAAATTACATAGGTTAGGGAAGGAAAGAGAAAGTTCTCTTCTCTTTTCCTCTCTTCATAACTTAGTAATTAATTATCAGATTTAGTTGAACTTAATCAAAACATGAAATAAAATCAACCCATAATAATTAAACAACTTAAATGAAACCCTCCTCTAAGTTGAACATGTTTAAATACTTAGAAAATTTGAACCTAAAGCCACAGCTAAGCATACCACACAAACCTTCAAAGCACACAAATTAGCCCAAGTCACCACTTCTAGCTTTAGGTTAGGGTGGTGCATGGTTTGATATTTTATTTTATTTTGTGATATATTTTTTAGAATGGATGTTAGGGTGTATGCTCATAGAATGAATGGTAGGACACTCTTAATCTAACTATCACTTTCTGTGGGGGATTGTGCTTAAGGGGCGCTATCATAAATAAAAATATAAATATTTTTTCTTACAGGTGCTTTATACCCCTAAGCATAATCCAATAGGCCAGGTGGACTTAGTCACCCATGTGTGTGGTGATAAGTCCAATATACATGCTCGGGGCTTGTGTGGTTTACTTTAGCTAATCTCTATTTTGCAGGTGTTAGTTAGATTTTCATTCTTTTCCTTTTCATGTAAATTTGTGCAATTAGGATTTTGGAATGATTATTATGGTGATTAGGATGAGCATTGGTCATAAGATCCTATCTTATGTACCATGTGAATCCTTGGAGCATCTACCTTCCAACCATTCCAAAGAAGGAGCCAAAGAAGAAAGAAGAAAAGAAGAAAAAAGAAAAGAAGCTTGAAGACCCCCATAATAATAAATTCCTTACTTAATTGTAATTTAATTCATCTGTAATC
The DNA here is from genome assembly GCA_021442155.1 of Cymbidium sinense. Taxonomy (NCBI): domain Eukaryota; kingdom Viridiplantae; phylum Streptophyta; class Magnoliopsida; order Asparagales; family Orchidaceae; genus Cymbidium; species Cymbidium sinense. The sequence continues at coordinate 46,596,113 of CM038215.1, forward strand.
TAGGTTGTATAAGGATGAGCTCGGCTACCCAATTTTCTATTTTTGAGTTTATGCGGTGGTGCCCGACCACAATGGCCTCTTATTCTTTTTTATGATTAGCTTTATAAATTGATTGATGATTTGTTTAGTTTTTTGCATTAAATGGCATATTATTCTAGTTTCTTCCTTGCTTTATGAATGGCCTAGATGTGGATTAGGCTCTTTAGGGAAAAATAAATCTTTTACCAAACTTAACAACTCAAGATTAAAAATAAAGAACTCATAACCTCACCTAAAGCTTAAGTTTAAAATCAAGATAAAAGAATTAGCAACTCCTTAGTTGGATGAGTATTTCTTTTACAATATCATGTACAACAACATCTTATTTCACTCTTGATTGGAGGGCTTCCACCTTTGTTAGAAAAACTTGGCTTTCAATAAACACACCTCCTTCTCATTGCCATTGACTTTATTTCTCATTGGGAATCCTATGAGTCAAAATAATTATCCAAAAATAAAAATAAAATGAAATCTAAATTGCATTAGATTTATGTCATTTAAAGCATGTCCCTACATGATCTAGTCTCTTTAGGAAGTGAGTTTAAGGACTTAGTCTCTTTCTAAATAAATAACAGCCTAGCTATCTTTCATAAGCCTAAAGAGTTGCATACATGTATTTAAAATCATAGGAGGAGTTAGTTGGCTGCCTCCCCTAGGCGGTTGTAAGTCCAAGCAATCGAATGATTTGTCCTCTCTTATGGAGGCAAACAAAATACCCATTTTTGCCTTAAATTTATGTTATGCTTTCAGCCTTCGCCAAAGCTCCCTAGATTTAGGTTCTGAGGTTGCTTCTCCCATTTGTGGTCATAAACATAATTCCTCACCTCTTAGGCATTTCTTTAATCTTGTGTTAAGGAATCATAAATCCTAAATTTCTAATAAAAATGTAACTCAAATAAATTAAATCAATTTCAAAAATGTAAAGCCCAACTATAGGATAGTTTTAGATTGTTCACTAAGTTTCCTTGTATCGTGGGCATCTCCTACTTATCTTTCTTTTGGCTTCGATAATAACTCCCTCTCTTTAATCAATCCCATTTGATCTTCAAAAATGAACTAATCGATTGATAGTCCTTTTCTATTGAAATCTTTGAAGACAACGATCATTTACATTAATCGAGAGTTTTCCTAAGGAATCCCCATTCCTTAGGATGTAATTAACAATGGGGGCTTGCACTTATAGGGAACTTAATGAACCTAATTTAAAATAAACCCTACTTTACTTTTCCATGTAAAGTAGGGGAAGAATCTCTGGTACATATATATACCCATCGTCCTTAGGAATCTCTATTGAGATGATTATTTCCATTAAAGGGTAGTGACTTCTATCTTTCGAGATAGTACACTAATCCTTGATTACGTACCTAATCACCTAAACAAGCACATCTGCGGATCTTCACGGCATCCTAAAAAGATGAGTTTCTATATGCTTGTCCTCCATTTCTCACCAACATATTTGAAAGATGACTCTATAGAAATTTTTCTCCACAGAATTTTTTGGCGACTCCGTCGGGGATGGTTCCTCTCTCCATCTTTGGTAAATGATTGTTGGCTTTGAGTATTGATAGTGGATTTGTACTTTGGTATGAATCCAATAATATCCTTCTTTTTGTTGGCACTAAACTTATTTCATTCTTATGTTGAGTTAGGCAACATCTTTATGTTTTATGACCTCATTCTGTGTTGGTCTTAAAACCCCCATTGGGTTCTCCAATGGGTAAAAATGAAAAGATCTAAATAAAAAGAAAACATTTAAAGACTTCTTCCTTATCATTTTTATGATAATGAAAGGTTCATTCTAAAATAATATAAATAATATAAATTCTCCATGAGAACTTTGCTTTTCAAAAAGCACCTTTTTGAAAGTACACTTAATAAAATATTTCCCAAAAAATTTTATCACCTTCATTTCTCATAATTGTTACATGTATGAATTTTCAAAAATAAAACTAACAAAATTTTTCAAAAGCACAAATGAATATCTTTCTTCAATTCATTTTGATGAAGTTTCATTTTCAAAATAAAATGAACAATCATCTTTCCAAAAGTCAAAATCAAAATCAAAAATCAAATTTTCAAAAAGCACCATTCAATACATTCATACCTATTGAATGAGAGTTTCATTTTCAAATAAAATTAAACAATTTCAAGAGCATACATGAACATCTTAATTTAATATACTCAAATTTATTAAATAAAGATTTCATTTTTGACCAAAAATAACATCATTTGGAAATCCCACTTAAGCATATCTCAATATGATTAATTTGGAATTCCTCTCTTTCAAAAAGCAATAATCACACACAAAATAAAATTTTCACATTTCAAAAATAAAATTGATCTCCATTCCTACATACATAAATTTTTTGAATGGAAGTCCTCTTTTAAAAAATTGAAACTTAACAATCATGTTCAAAATTCAAACACAATTTTGGAACTTTATTTGTATACTCAAATTTGCTAAGAGAAGTCTCCAAATCCAAAACACCAAAATTTTCAAAAACATATTTGGAACTTCATTTAGCATACTCAAATTTGCTATGTAAAGTTTCTAAATCCAAAATCAAAAATCAACAATCATATTTTAAAATTTTCAAACACATTTTGGAACTTCACTTAGCATACTCAAATTTTAAAGTTTCCAAATCAAAAATCCAAAAAATTTCAAACAACTTTGGAACTTCATTTTAGTATATTCAAATTTGCTAAGTGAAGTCTCCAAACCCAAAATCAATTTTTTTTTAAACACACTTTGGAACTTCATTTAGCATACTGAAATTTTCTAAATGAAGTCTCCAAAGTCAAAACCAAAAATCTTCAAGCACCATTGGAACTCCTTTCCTTAGCATACCAAATTTGCTAAGGAGAGGTTTCCATTTTGAAAACCAAAATACAACAAAATTTTGAACACATCTTTGGGAATTTCATTTAGCATACCCAAATTTTTTAAGTGAAATTTCCATTTCACAAAACTAAGTGGGTCTTCATCTTTAAACGCACCAAATTTGCTAAAGTAAAGTCACCACTTTCAATTAAATCAAAACAAAAAAAATGAAACACTTATGATTTGCTTAGAATACCTAAATTTGCTAAGGATCCTACCTTTTCAAAAATCAAAACATCAAAACAAAAATGAAACACTTAGGATTTTCTTAGCATACTTAAATTTGTTAAGAATCCTATTTTCAAAATCAACCAAAACACACTTGGGTTATTCACTTAGCATACCTAAATTTGCTAAGTGAGATTTTCAAATTTTGCAAAATCAAAATAATAATTCAATAAAAAGAAAATAACTATTTTAAATTGTTTCACTTAGCATACCCAAATTTGCTAACTAAGTGAAATTCCAAAATCAATCAATCAAAAACAAAATCAATTTAACCCTTACTTTAACATACCTAAATTTGTTAAAGGAAAGGGTCCTCAAATCAAAAACAAATTTAAATTCAAACAAATATGAACCTATGGAAGCATCCTTCTCAAAAAATTTGAATCCATATTTCAACATACCTAAATTTTTAAAGTTAGATTCATATTCAAAATTCCTCTTTCAATCAAATCTTCTCAAATATATTTGAACCCCACTTAACATTTCCAAGTTGTTGGATGTGGGTTCAAATTTTTGAATTCAAATTCAAAAATCTACAAAGATAGAAATTTGATGCAAACTCATTTCCTATTGCAGATTCTTACAGTCAGCTGCAGTGCAGTGATAGTTCAGTTTTTAGTCTTCTACTTTTGATCTGAAATGGTCGGTTCATGGAAGTTCATTTTCACCTTCCCCTATGGTATGGATTTGGCTTCGGACCAAGCCAACTTTCCCTGACTGGACCATACACATCTGATCCACTTTGGTAGGCGATTCGAGGGAGCAGGATTACTTGTGTGGGCACTCCCCTCACTACAGTTAGTAAGACCATGGTGACCGGACAGAAGCTGGTCATCAAGATTGATTTACCCTTCTATTCTGATGTCTCTTCGCTGAAGAGGAAAGTAGTGGCAGTCCCACAGGCTTCAATTATGATAGTGTCAATAGTACTAGCATCAACCCCGATTCTGTGCCCAGTTTCTCATGTGCCATGAGGCTAGCACCATCTCATCAGTACCCTCTAAGGGTAAGGCTCCCCTGGTCTCAAGGCTTGCCTCCCCTACATTTGAGTATGGGTCTAGCTCTCACTCCTCCCATCCTACCCGTACAAAGTGTAGGAATAAGAACCACGTGATCAAGTGAGATCACACCAAAATTGCTAGGAAGATAGAGGTAATAGCCTGTTTAGCTATGGATGAGTTCTCCATTGTTACTTCACCACTGGTTACAGAAAATAAATTCCATCCTCTCTCTAGGTCAGACAGAAAGGATGTTAGGAGAATTTGCTCATCACCTCCTCGGTGGTGCGCATGAGCCGAGTTCAAGGAGTAGGAAGTATGCAACCTCTCGTCTTACACCATGGTGGTGAAGTTTATGGGCCTTCAGTGCGGAGCTTTGATCTTCAATCCATCATCCCCCATGGCATGGATAAGTATATCCACGGAGAGAGACCCCCATCACATATTACAGCGGTGAGAATGACTTCCACACTTATTGATTTTCCATTTCGATGTACCAAGCTCCCATCTTGACATCTCTTGGACTAGTCATCATAAGAGGACAACTCTTATGCATTGAGAGTCAATAGTGTCTCCACCCCACCACTCTACCCCTCGTCTGCCATCACTAGTCTAGGTTACAACATCTCATGTTCCATCTAAGGCCATGAAGGCCATATCCATGGAGAAGCGCTTGGTGATCCATATGGCCAGAGATCCTACCTACACCACATATGGGCAAAGCTCTCTTACTTGATATTTTTCTAGTGGTGGTGAAGGAATGGCGACCCAGCATCATGGTGCACCAACTTTATACGATGTGGAGATGGTGACAGTCATTTCAGAGATTATAGATGATAGTCTAGCTGCACCGGTGATAGTGGAACATCTTAGGATTGTTACCCCTCTCATAGCCAGTAGCAATCAAGAGTATCATTCATCTAGTGAATACAGTCTGCATAGGATTGACTCTCTAGTGAAAGGCGAGGTCCTGTGACTCTCAGTGCACGATAGCGATCACAGCACTCAGCCTAGACAATTTGTACCTCCTCAGATGGATTATTCTTTAGATGAGATAGTGGCACTTTATTTCATGGAGAAGAAGGAGATCTTGGGGTATGACTGGTCAGATGAAGAGAAAGTTAGCTTTGATCCCAACGAAGATGTCTTATTGGGAGACTCAGCTGGAGTCTGTATGGTTGACACTAGAGGATCTCTTCTTAAGGAATAACAAACAATGGAAGGTCATGAGGTTGATCAGGAAGACACCGCAGCATCAGCCTAGTACCTTCGACATCAGTTAAGGTAGAAGGATGAGCAAATTGATAGGATGGAAAGATAATTAGAGGACTTATTACCAGCAGTTTCAGTGCTTTAGAAATAAGTCCCTTTAGTTCATCCTACTACAGTCGACATCAGTCAGCCTGAGTTAGTGCATGTCTTGGACCCAGTTAGGACTTTACCTCCCATTGAGTAGGGTAGCACTAGCATGTATAGGAAGGTAGTGGAAAGTACCTCCATACAAGAAAAAGACATAAAATCCATGGTTGAGCAGCAAGTGAAGGAAGCTTTGGCTTAAGCCCGGGGAGGATCATCAGTTCCAAAGGGTAGACCCTACCTAAAGGAATTCGATGCTATCCAACATCACAAGGGTTTTATGCCTCCTTCCTTCAAAAGCTTTGATGGAAGAGGAAACCCAAGGCAGCACATAGCATATTTTAGGGCCAGTTATTGTAACACAAATGGCAGCGACGCTTTGCTTTTCTACCTTTTTGTTAGTAGCCTAGTGGGTATTACTTTCGATTGGTATGTTGAACTGTCCAATGATTCAGTAAAGACATTTATTGAGTTAGAACAACTCTTCATCATAAGATTTGCTAGAGCTCAACAAAAGGTTACTGTTGGTGATCTCATTGTAGCACAACAACACCCCGATGAGTCCCTTGTTGATTATATTCTCCGATGGTATAACTTGAGTATGAAGTGTAAACCGCAGCTATCTAAGCAGCATGCCATTGAGATTTTCCTAAAAAATATCCATGGCCCAGTCACCTTCATGCTTAAGGGCTTCACTATCAAGACATTTGAGAAGCTAATCAACAAGGTAGCTGGTCTACAAGGAGAGGCCAAATAGTTTCTTTTCAAGATCGGTTTCTAGCGGCCCAAAGGTTTATGAGAAGAAACCAGGAGGCAGCAATAGTTGATAAGGCGAGACTAGAGATCGGTCGAGACCGATCACAGTCTCCACCTCCTTTTCCACCACCAAGGCAATCCTACCGGCCTCCACCGTAGCCTCCCGACCCCTCCACCACCACCGCATGCATACCCAGCCGGTGTATGGTCTACCTACTCTTTTAGATAAGTTAAACAAAACTTATTCTTTTAAGAGGAAGGTAATCAAGAAGATCTTTAAGAATCTCTTAAAGAAGCCTGATTTTCAGCTACACGAGCCTAGGAGACTAGAGAAAGTAGGTAAAATGCATGATCCAAATTTTTTCCCTCACCACCATATGTTAGGCCATATTTTGGAGGATTGCTTCACATTCAAGGATTATCTTGAACATAGTTTCAAGACCAGTGCTGTAGTTATCCCAAAGGAATACCTTATGGAACAACCTTCTAGTTCCATTAGGGTAATCCTTGGAGGTACATGTGATCCTACCAAAACTAAAGAAAGTTCGGATATTTCTCTATCCAAAACCTCTAAGAAGATCATCTAGAAGATCAAGAAGCATTCCTTTTAGGTGCCTGAGTCAGCTCAAACCTCCAACACCAAGGATGGGGAGCTCAAAGTAGAGCTCGCCCGGATAGCCCTTTGCAGACTATGTCCGACCTCCACCTCTTGCAACTTCCACACTGATGACTTCTTCCATTTCAGCTAGCTCTTATATTTTTTATACTAGTAGAACTCTTATATCAATGGATAAGGAAATCAAATCCCTTGTCCCACTAACTTTACTTGATTTCTACTTTGTACCTCCAAATAATTCCAAGAAATTAAAGAATAAAGCTATTTGAATTATATCTGCATCACTTCTGATGGGTTGTCTTCTTCTATTCCTAATGATAACTCTTCAAGTCAAAATAATTATAACAATTTTGATCTTCCTCTTTCTGATTCAGAGTTGGAATTTCTAACTCTGAATACTATAGGTTCACCTCTTGAGATAGACTTATAATCATTTAATTCTGAGGGTCCCATAGGAGAAGTTCTAGGTGAGTCTGATGTGCAGGTAGAATCTTCCACCACCCTTATAGAGATCACCAAAATTTACCTCTATAGTTGCAAGGTTCTACTTTCTAGGGTAACACCTCTAGATAGAGTAAAACAAATCATTGGTACTGAAGATCGAGAAGCCCTTCCACAAGATGCTCCACCTTTAGATATTCTTGTGGAAGACTAGCTGAAGGTGGACTATAATGTCCTTTCTCATCTAAGAAAGTTATCATCTAAGCTAAGCATATATGATGCCCTTGTCTTATCCAAAGAGATGAGGGAGTCACTAATCAAGGCTCTCCTTGATCCTAAAATATGGTTAGCTCAGCTGACCTCTATAGATGAGGAAGCACATTATGCAAAAGAAGCCCGAGGGATCACCTTCACAGATGAAGACCTTCTTCTAGGGGACTTGGAGCACAACCGTCCCCTCTACATCACAGTCGACATGGACAAGTTTAGACTCATCAGGGTTCTCATGGATTTAGGTGTATTAGTGAACATTATGAGTCTAAGGACCATTTCCTATTTAATGGTCGACATCTCTACACTCTGAGGAGATTGGATGATGTTTAGAGGATTCAATGACCAAGGTGAGCGAGCTTTAAGTTCAATAGTGTTACCTTTGGAGATAGGTGACTGGAAGACTAAAACTAGGTTCTACATCATTGATTTGATACTTCATTCACTACTTTTCTTGGTAGGCATTGGATACATCAAAACAAGATTGTTCCATCCTCCCTTCATCAGTGCATCAAGTTCAAAAAAGATGGGATTGAATACCATGTCAACGGAGATGAAAAGCCATTTTTAGTTAAAGAGGTTGAGATCTATGAGGATGTGACCTACCATCTTTCTCAAAACACCCTTTCTTGTGAACTTGGATAAAATTCAAATGCAAACACAAAAGAAAAAGAAAATGAAAAAAAAGAAGAGATAAAAGAAAATGAAAAGAAAAATTAAAGTCCAAGTGAACAAGAAAGGAGAATTGAAGAAGAAATAGATCTACATATCACATTCCACCCACAGTTCATTCCATCATATGGACATGTGGGCAGAATGGCTCAACCTCCACCAAGCAGAGTTAGAAACAAAGGCATTTGTGCATGATATTGTAAAGGAAATACATCTAGCTAAGGGGTTGCTAATTCTTTTATCTTGATTTTAAACCTAAGCTTTATGTGAGGTTATAAATATTTATTTTAATTCTAAATTGTTAAGTTTGGAAAAATATTTATTTTCCCTAAGAGCCTAATCCACATCTAGGCCATACATAAAGCAAGAAAGAAACTCAAAAGATGCCACTTAATGCACAAGCTAAACAAGTCATCATTCAATTTATAAAGCTAATCACAAAAAGAATAAGAGGTCGTTGGGGTCGAGCACCACCACACAAACCCAAAAAAAAATTAGTTAGACAAAGTCTGCCCTTATACAATCCGGATTACAAATGAATTAAATTATAATTAAGCATGAAATTCATTATTATGGGGGGTCTTTAAGCATCATTTCTTCTTTCTTCTTCATCCTTTCTTTCTTCTTAGGTTCCTTCTTTTGGATGGTTTGAAGGTGGATGCTCCAAAGGCCTCACATGGTGCATAAGATAGGATCTTAAGACCAATGCTCATTCTAATACACATAACAATCATTCCAAAATCCTAATTGCAAAATTTACATGAAAAGGAAATGAATGGAAATCTAACTACCACCTGCAAAATAGAGATTAGCTAAATAAACCACAAAAATTTCAAGAATGTATATTGGACTTATCACCCACACATGGTCCACCTATATGGATTATGCTTGGTATAAGCATCTGCAAAAAATTTATATTTTTATTATACCCATCCCTAGATAATAGTTAGACTAAGATCATTCATTCTAAGCACATATATCCTAACATCCAGTCTAAAATATATATCACAAAATAAAAGCAAACATCAAATCATGCACCGCCCTAACCAAAAGCTAGAAGTAGCGACTTAGCCTAATATGTGTGCTTTGGAGGTTTGTATCATATGTTTAAGTATGGCTTTAATTAGAATTTTCTAAGTGTGAAGCAAGTTTAACTTAAAGGAGGGTTTCATCTATGTGATTTAGTTGATTTGGGGTTGATTTTATTTCATGTTTTGATTTGGTTCAAGTGAATCCTACAATTAATTACTAAGTTATAAAGAAAGGGAAAGAGAAGAGAACTTCTCTTTCCTTCCCTAACCTAAGTAATTTCTAAAGTAGGCTCACATTTTAATTTTGTTAAGTGAATGTTTTGATTAAGTGTTTTAGTTAATCCTAAGTTTAGATGAACTCTAAACAAACCCATTCAAAAAGAAAGGCATTTTAAGATTAAATAAAATGAATTAAATTCACAAAACACACATCACTTTATTTCTTTCCCAACATGTATAGCATGCATATGAATGAGTCCTAATCATATTTATACATACAAATGAGAATATTAACACACTTTATGATGCATGCTAAGCAATTCATTTAAGAAAATTTGGAAATTTATGAAGCATGATTTTCATTAAGTAGAAAAGGGTTTCTTATCCAATTTTCACATATACACATGAAAGTAAGAAAGGCATAAGTGAGTATAGTACCATTTTTAACCAGAGGTGTAAGGTACAAGACCTACATATGGCTACTTAAATCCTCGCAACCTTGGGTTTGTCTAGAATAATACACCACTTTCCTTAAATACAAACATGTGTACAAAGACATAAATGGAAAAGAAAGAATGCAAAATTTTTTATTAGTTGATTTATTTTTGTTTATGCAATTTATATGTGCAAGCATAAGTATCCTTTTTTAAGTAATAGTGTAGGAATGAATAGGATATGGAATTAGGCAAGTGTTAGGTTCTTTTCAAATGAACCATACATCTTACCAATTCCTATTAAAAACTACACAAAAGAGAAGAGAAGGAAAACCTATACTAAGCACATCCTTATATCTTACTCACATGCAAGCTTATAATTAAAATATAATTAGCACACTTTCAGTTTTGATAATTTATTTATATGTTTTGAAACAATTTGAATTTAATAGTGATAATAGCAACTCATATTTCTTCTTTAGCCATCACATGCAAATTTGACATAAAGTAAACATTTTTATTTTAAATTTGAATTTTGAAAAGTAGGAATGCATGAAACCACATGACACACATATTTAGCATGTTAGGGAAACAACTAAGGCAATGAAAACATGTGAACACATTAAGTTTAATTAAATCCTAAAGCCAATATTATGAAATAAGAAAGCTTAAAATAAATCAAAGTTTATTCAATTTGATTTTTGTTTGATTAAAAATTTGATTTAGTTTTAAAATGTAAGTTGACTTTGTTGTTCTTAACCCATTCCCACATGTGTTTGATATTTTTTTTAAATTTTTAGATGATTAGGTTCATTTTAGATCATTAGTTAGGTTAAGGGATGAGTTAAATAAGTTAATTAACAATTACGTACACCACCTTAGCATAATTAACCAAGTAATTATGAGCCAATGAGATGATATAAAAACTCACAAGGAATTTAAACTTGTAATGCACCTACGAAGAAAAGGGCCTAATGCAATTTGCCTCATGATTAATTGATAATTAAGCTAAGGGGTTTAGCTTAAGTAATTTCAAAACACCCCTCACACATATGAGTTGGGTTTTGATTTTCTTAATTGAACTTAAGCTCTTGAACACCTAAGCATCTTCCCAAAGTAGATTAATTAAATTTTGAAAGTTTTTAGAATTTTTATAAATTAATTAAGAGAGTAATTAATGATTTAACCATTAATTAAGAGAGGATTAAGGTAAGAAAAGGGGGTTTAGAGAATAGCTGAGGGGAAATACTCCAAAATTATTCCCTAAGCCTCCTATTCACTAGATCTAACCTTAATCAACTCCAATGAGGGATTAAAACACTAATCACACCCTTAATTATTCTTAATTACATTAAGGTAGTAATTAGGAAATGCATTTACAATTCCCCTAATTAAGCCTTCAATAAATCCCAAGATACTTAGGGGAGGCAGAAGTCATCCCCCAAAACATACCCAAGAAGTTTGGGATTAATCAGAGGATTAATTAAGGGGTAATTACTAAATTAAGATTTCCATAAAAACCTAAAATTTAAAAATAATAATAATTTAAAATTCATTAAAATAAATTTTAGAATATTTACATTGAATTATCTTTCCTTAAAAATTTACCTCATATTGTTTTGATTTTTATTTGAGAAGATATGAATTTTTAAAGCTTAAAAGATTAATTAAAATTAATTAAATCCCTAACTAATCCCCTTAGCTCATAGCACAACACGCAGTAGTGGCGGTCAACACGCTTTAGATGCGTCGTGTTGTAAGCCATCCATTTAAATGTAGAATCAAGGTGGCGGCGGGATGCAATTTGATCCTTACCATTCGATCAAGGATCGAACGGTCAGGGATCACCCCGTGGTTTTAAAAGGGATAAATCATTTATAAAACACACTTAATCTCGACCGTCCATCCAAAATGCATGGATGGACGGTTGGGATTACCCTAATTCTTCCCTGAGGATCAATCGAGATCTTCCATGATCTAAGGGAAGATCCTAGCTTGATTGAGCTCGATTTGGAATAAAACATTACCCACACCATCTTATGCTAATGGCAAGCCTATCCAACGGTGGAATTCTCATGCCATGAACATTTCTTTTACAAAGGACCAACATCACCTAAGTCTAATGGTCAAAAAATTTCATACCTTGTCAGAGGTGATCACCGGTGCTCGAGTACAATGAGGTAGCTTCATCTAGTGGAGACGAAGCTCTATTGAAAGTTTCAAGCCTTGGGAGTTGAGTAGATCTCTCAATGGACCAACACCTCCTCCTCTTGCTTGTGGCTTTGATCAAATTCAACTCCTCCTAGCTTTGGGAACTTCTGCAAATGCTTGGGTGCACACAACTTGGTCCCAAGAGGGAGTGTGCAAAGGCAATTGCACTAAATTAGAGTATGGAAGAAGTTAGGAAATCAGTTGAGCGCCCCTATTTTCAAAGGAAGAAAATTGAGAAAGCTTGATTTCAATTCCCTCTTATGAAGCTTAAGAATGCTCTCTGATGGCTCCTAACACTCTCTAGCACTCAATCGACAATGGGGATGATGAATTCAAATGGAATTCGGGGGAGTATATCTCCCCCTATGGCAATCGGACGGCCGAAGTTTGGGTTGCCATTTTTAACCATATGGAAAGGGTTGTTTAGGCTATTTGAAGTTGACACATGGTCAGTTTGAGCTTTTGAGTAGATTGGTAACCTCCCATGTGCTTCAAATTGAGAAGAGGGAGATTTTTGAATTGGCCAATTTAAGCTAGGGGGTCGATTTTGGCCTTGGGTCCATTTGGGCTGACCCAAACCCATTGGGTTGGGTGCACCAGCTTCCATTGGGTTCACTTGACCTATTAGGAAGGTAACAAGTTGATATGAAGAGGGCTTGACCAAATTACCCATGGATTATACCCAAATTTATTCTACTGCCTAGGGGTAGAATGGTCATTTGGTTGAGTTTTGAATTTGAATATGTTGGTATGTTGAAAAAATGGGTTTAGCTCATTTGATTTGGAGTTCATTTGATATGGTTTGGCTCATGTTGACCTATTTAGGTCAAAATGGGTCAACTCAGGTCAAGTTGACCAATTGGTCAAATTGGGTCAAACGAAGGGTTGGGTCAAGTTCATATGATCATTTGAAATATTTTGGTGGCTTTGGTTTGATTCAATTTGGTTTAGTTTAGAATGTGGCTCATATGACTTCATTTAGTTCAAATGAGTCAAGTTAACCAATTTGACCCATTTGACCTATTTGAGCTAGGTCATGGGTAGGTTTAGGTTTGGTTAGTCATATGGAGTGGATTGGTATCTTTATTTCAAATCAATTTTGATTAGGTTTGAATTTGTCTCAACATGACCCCTTTAGGTCAAGTTGGGTTCAAGGTCAATTGGGCTAGGTTAGGTCTAGTTGGCCAACTAAGGCTTTGGTCAAGTTCAACAAGTGATTTGGAATGAACTTGACCCATTGGTTTCAATCAATTTGGCTTAGATCAAGTTTTGACACATTTTTAGGTCAAGTTGGGTCAACTTGGGTCAAGTGGCCAATTGGGCTAGGTTAGGCTCAAATGTTGACTTGGTCAAGTTCAGACATAGTTCATGAATGAACTTAGATCAATTATTTCAAGCAATTTGGCCTATGGTGGACTTTGGCTATGTTAGGTTTCATTTTGGCTAAGTGTTGACTTGGTCAACACTTAGGTTTGACTTGGTTTGACCCAATTTGATTGATTAATCATCCCATGATGATTGTTGATCATGATGAGACGCATAGGTGAGTTTGGTTCAATCCAATTTAGTTAGGATTAGAATTTGGCTCATAAGGGTACTTTAGGTCACTTTGGGTCAAGTGAGCCTAAGTCAAATCAAATGGTCTTTTAATTTCAGTTTGATTGAACTTGTATATGGACTTATGATTTAAATATAAATCCATTTGCAAGTGGTTTAAAGTCAAATGGATTTTGAACATTTTTATAATTTCATATTCAAAGGAAGAATATGAATGGATTTGGGGTTTGATTTTTGAATTGAGTTTCGATTTGGTGATTGAAGTTTGTATTTATATTTGGACTCATGATTGTAGGGTTGATTGAATCATGAAGGAAAATCAAGAGTTTGGCTTGATTTGAAGTTGATTTAGCTAAGTTCAAGATTTTGACTTGAAAGGCTTGGATTGGATTTTGAGTGAATTTAGATTTGATTTTTGGAATTGGTTTTGATTGATTGAATTTATATTTCATTTATATATGTGAATATAAATGGGAATATAATTTAATCATGAGAAAATTTCAAGGATTTGAAGGGAGTTGATCATAATTTAGGCTAAGTCCATTAAAAGGGAATTTTAACGGAGTTAGGAAAATTTGGAGTAAGGATTTGAATTTTTGAATTTGCTTTGATTGATTTATATTTATATTTCATTTATATATGTGAATAAAATGAGAATATAAATGAGTTATCAGAAAATCTCATGAATTTGAATTGATTTGATCATGATTTAGGCTAAGCCTTTTAAGGAGGATTTAAAGGACTTAGGAAATTTAAGTTTTGAATTTAATTTTTGGATCTAATTTGATTGGTTTGTATTTATATTTCAGTTATATATGAGAATATAAATGATAATATAAATGAGTTATGAGAAAATCTCATGAGTTTGAATTGGTTTAGATCATGATTTTGGATAAGTCCTTAGAAAGGAAACTTAAAGGACTTAAGAAAATTTGGACTTAGGAATTTCATTCATGGGTTTCAATCATAGATTTCAATTATGGATTTCAATCATATGGAGTTGATTTGAATTTGGGGAAAATGAAATAAGATTGATTTGGAGTTTGACTTGAAGGAAGGAAGGTGAGGAGTGGTTCAAGCTTAAGAGTAGGCAAATTTTCCTAACACCCCTAAGGCATGACCTATTCCTATGGCTAACTTTTCTAAATCACTAGGGCTAGGTTGAGTGTCCACCTAATCACTAGATGTGTCTTAAGACTAAGGAATTCCTAAAATCTAAGAGAAGTCCTATGTCTAAGATGGAAGGGTTGAGACCTCATTTTAAAAATGAGGTCAACAGATACCAATCCACTTCATATGAACCTAAACCTACCCATGACCTAGCTTAAATAGGTTAAATGGGTCAAATTAGTCAACTTGACCCATTTAACCTAAATGAAGTCATATGAACCAAATTCAAACATAAACCAAATTGAATAAAACCAAAGCCACCAAAACATTTCAAATGGGCATATGAACTTGACCCAACCCTTGGTTTGACCCAATTTGACCAATTGTTCAACTTGACCCAAGTCGAACCATTTTGACCTAAATGGATCAACATGAGCCAAACCATACCAAATGAACTCCAAATCCAATAAAACTTGTCCAAACATATTTTCTCAACATACCCAACATATCCAAATTCAAAAATCAGCTAAATGACCATTCTACCCCTAGGCCATAAAACAAATTTTGGTCAATTCCTCTTCATACCTACTTGATACTCTCCTAATAGGTCAAGTAAACCCTATGGAGGGTGGTGCACCCAATCCAATGGATTTGGGTCAGCCCAACCTAGCATAAGGCCAAAACTTAGCACATGGCTCAAATTGGCCACATGGGATTCATGCTCCCCCTCAATTTGAGCACATGGGGAGTTACCATTCCACTCCTCTAGCCAACCCGACCATGTGCAAGCCTCTAACAGCTCAAATAACCCTTTTAATCATGGCAATTGGATCAAAATGGCAAGTGAAGCTTCGGTCATCTGATTGCCTAAGGGGGAGATATACTCCCTCTAATTCACTTCAATTCAAATAGAGTCATTGTCGATTGAGTAAGAGAGAGTCATAAGAGCCATTTGCAAGTAATCCTAAGCTCTCTAGAGGAAGATTAAAGTTGCCATTTCTCAATTTCCCTTAAGCAAAAATAAGGGAGCTCCAAGGATTTGCCAACTTTCTCCATACACCAAACTAAGTCAATTCCCTTTGCACACTCCCTCAGGGGACTAAGTCGAGTACACCCAAGCTTTCTTCCAAGTTCTTGAAGCAAGGGGAGATCCAATTCCATCAAAACCGATCTCAAGCTTAGGAGGAGTTGGTCCATAGAGCTATCCACTCAACCTCAAGAGTTAAAACTTTCACCAAAGCTTCATCTCAACCAGGCGAAGCTCCTCCAAGGGAATCGAGCATCAGTGATCACCTTCAGCAAGGTTAGACATTTTTTTATCACTAAACTCAATGTGTTGTGGAGCTTTGTGAAATAAATTTTAATGACATGAGGTTTTAATCGTTAGATGTGCTTGCCATTACGGGTTAGATGATGTGTGCAAAATTTCATCCCAATCTGAGCTCAATCGAGCTCGGATCAAGGCCTAGAACATGGATGATCTCCATGGATCACAAGCATTGGCAGGGATGGATCTCTAGCCATCCATCCATGCATTTTGGATGGTCGACTAGATTAAATCACATTTTATAATTCATTTTATCACCTCTAAAATGGCAGCTTTAATCTCAGCCATCCAATCCTTGATTGGACGGCTGAGGCAAAAGCATGTAGCATCGTCGCCATGTGGCGCTACAATGCGACATTTAAATGGCCACTTAGAAGACAATGCGTGTAAAGCACAGCCTCATCAGTGCTTGTGTGTCACGCCATAGGGATTAGGGAATTAATTAAGGTTTAAATAATTCCTAATTAATTACTTAACTTTCTAAAATTCATATCTCTCTTAAGCAAAATCAGAAAAATATGAGGTAAATTGCTACTAAAAGATAATTCAATCTAAAATATTTTAAAATTGGATTTAATGGATTTTGAATAGTGTCTTTCTATGATTTTGGGTTTTATTAGAAATTTTAATTTGCTAATTACTCCCTAATTTATCGAGTGATTAATCTCAAACTTCTTGAGTGTATTTTGGGGATGAATTACTTTAAGTTTTTTGGGATTTATTGGTGGATTAATTGGAAAAATTGTTAATTCACTTCCTAATTACCCCCTTAATATAATTAAGGTTAATTAAGGGTTTTATTAGTGTTTTAATCCTTTATTGAAGTTGATTAAGATCTGTTCAGTGAATAGGAGATTTATGGAATAATTTTTGGGGCATTTCTCCTAAGCTATTCCTTAAACCCCCATTTCTTTCTTAATCCTCTCTTAATTAAGGGCTAATTCACTAATTACCCCATTTATTAATTTCAAAGTGAGAATATGAGTCACTATTATCACTATTAAATTCAAATTATTTTCAAAATATATGATTCAATTATCAAAATTGAAAGTGTGTTACTTATATCTTATTTACAAGTTTGCATGTGAGTAAAATATAAGGATGTGCTTAGTATAGGTTTTCCTTCTCTTCTCCTTTAGTATAGTTTTGAATAGGATTTGGCAAGGTGTATGGTTCATTTGAAAGAACCTAACACTTGCCTAATTCCATATCCTATTCATTCCTATACTATCACTTAAGAAGGATACCTATGCTTGAACATATAAATTGCATAAACAAAAATAAATCAACAAACACCAACTTTTGCACTCTTTCTTTTACAGTCATTTCTTTTGTACACATGCTTGCATTTAAGGAAAGTGATATATTAGTCTAGACAACCCCGAGTTTGTGAGGCTTTAAGTAGCCTTAAGTAGGTCTTGTACCTTACACCTCTGGTTAACAATGGTGTCGTACTCACTTATGCCTTTCATATATTCATGTGTGCATGTGAAAATTGGATAAGAAACCCCTTTATTACTTAATGAAAATCATGCATCATAAACTTTTAAATTTTCTTAAATGAATTGCTTAGCATGCATTATAAAGTGTGTTAAACATTCTCATTTATATGTATAGATATGCTTAGGACTCATTCATATGCATGTTATATATGTTGGGAAAGAAATGAAGTGATGTATGTTTTTATGAATTTAGTTCATTTTACTTAATCTTAAAATGCCTTCCTTTTGAATAGGTCTATTTAGAGTTCATCTAATCTTAGGATTAACTAAAATATTCACTAAACAAAACTAAAACATGAATCCACTTTAGAAATTACTTAGGTTAGGGAAGGAAAGAGAAGTTCTCTTCTCTTTCCCTCTCTTTATAACTTTGTAATTGATTGAAGGATTCACTTAAACCCAATCAAAACTTAAAAATAAAATCAATCCAAAATAATTAAATCACTTAAATGAAACCCTCCTCTAAGTTGAACATTCTTCATACTTAGAAAATTCTAACTTAAAGCCATAGCTAAGCATACCACACAAACTTCTAAAGCACACACATTAAGCTAAGTCACTACTTCTAGCTTTAGGTTAGGGCGATGCATGATTTGATGCTTGCTTTAATTTTTTTTATATATGTTTAAGTATGGATCTTAAGATGTATGTACGTAAAATGAATGGTAGGGTGATCTTAGTTTAATCATTATCTTCTGCACGGGATTTTGTTTAAGGGGCACCGTAATAAATATAAATATAAATTCTTTTGATGTGCAGATGCTTATACCTCTAAGCATAATCCAATAGGCCAGGTGGACCTAGTCACTCATGTGTGGGGTGTTAAGTCCAATATACTTGCTTGGGATTTTATGTGGTTTGTTTAGCTAATCTCTATTCTGCAGGTGTTAGATAGATTTACTTTTCCTTTTAATGTAATTTTTACAATTAGGATTTTGGAATGATTGTTATGGAGATTAAGATGAGCATTGGTCATAAGATCTCATCTTAAGTACCATGTGAAGCCTTCAGAGCATCCACTATCTAACCATCCAAAAGAAGGATCCAAAGAACAAAGAAGAAAAGAAGAAAAGAAGAAAAATTAAGAAAAGAAGAATGAAGAAATGAAGCTTGAAGACCCCCATAATAATGAGTTCCTTGCTTAATTGTATTTAATTCATTTGTAATCTGGGTTGTATAAGGGTAGAGCTCGGCTACCCAATTTGTTTTTTTCTAGTTTTGTGTGGTGTTACCTGGCCATAATGGTCTCTTATTCTTTTGCGATTAGCTTCATAAATTGATTGATGGTTTGTTTAGCTTGTGCATTAAGTGACATCCTTTTCCTAATTTCTTCCTTACTTTATGTATGGACTGGATGTGGATGAGGCTCTTAGGAAAAAATAAATCTTTTATCATATTTAACAATTCAAAACTAAAATAAAAGAACTCATAACCTCACCTAAAGCTTAGGCTACAAATCAAGATAAAATAATTAGCAACCCCTTAGCTGGATGAGTACTTCTTTTATAACATCGTGCATAAATGTATATTATTTTCACTCTTGATAGGAGGGCTTCCACCTTTGCCAGAGAAACTTGGCTTGACCTTTGATAGCCATGGTGGAAATACACCTCCTCCCTTCTCGTTGATTTTCGCCAGTAATCTCATTTCTCAAGCATTAAACATATAAATCCTATTAGCCTAAGTCAAAATGATTGTCCAAAAATAAAAATAAAATGAAAATTGAATTGTGTTAGATTTAGGTCATTTGAAGCATACTTTATATGATCTAGTCTCTTTAGGTGAGTTTAAGGACTTAGTCTTTCTAAATAAATACAACCTAATATCTTGCATAAAACATATGAAGCTTTAAATTTAAAATCTCAAGAGTAGTTAGTTGGCGGCCACCCCTATGCAGTTGTTGGGTGGTTTGTCCTCTCTTGTGGAAGCAAACCAAATACCCATTTTTGCCTTAGATTTAGGTTATGCTTTTGGCCCTTCGCCAAAGCTCCTTATATTTAGGTTCTGAGGTTGCTTCTCCCCTTTGCGAGGCATGAGCATAAATCTTCACCTCTTGGATATTTCTATAATCATGTGTTGTAGAATTATAAGCCCTAAATTTCTAATAAAATTTTTTATCTCAAACAAATTAAATAAATTTCAAAAATGTAAAGCCCATTCAAAGGATAGTTTGAGATGCTCACTAGATTTCCTAGCATCATAGATATTTTTTACTTATCTTCCTATGGCTCTGATAATAACTCCCTCTCTTTGATTAATCTCATTTGATCTTCTAAAATAAACTAATCGATTGATAGTCTTACCTATTGAAATCTTTGGAAATAATGATCATTTATCTTAATCAAGAGTATTCCTATGGGATCTCATTTCTTAGGCTGCAATTAACTATGGGGGCTTACCTTTATAGGGAACTTAATGAACATGGTTTAAAATAAACCTTAATTTACTTTTTCATGTAAAGTAGGGGAAGAATCTTTGGTACACATGCAGACTCATTATCCTTAGGAGTCCTTATCGAGATGATTAGGTCCATTATAGGGTGGTGACTTCTATCTTTCAAGATAGTACACCTCTCCTCAATGTCGTATTCGATCACCCTCAATAAGAATATTTGTGGATCTACGTGGTGTCAAAATGCATAAAAATAGAAAATAGATATATATTTCATTCCTCATTTTATCCCACATAGAGTGAAGATGGAAGTATATATCTTACTCTCAAAAAGAGAATTGATAAAATTTTCACCACACCTACATTTTTTAAAATAGTAGGAGAAGTTAGTTGGTGGCCACCCTAGGCAGTTTTAACTCTAACAGTCGGGTGATTTATCCTCTCTTGTGGAGGTAAACCAAATACCCATTTTTACCTTAGATTTAGGTCTTGCTTTTGGCCGTCACCAAAGCTCCCTAGATTTAGGTTCAGAGGTTGCTACTTTCCTTTGTGGGCTATGAGCATAAATCCTCACCTCTTAGGAATTTCCATGACCTTGTATCATGGAATTGTAAGCCCTTGATTTCTAATAAAAAAATTCAACTCAAATAAATCAATTCAATTTGAAAAATGTAAAGCCCAACCATAGGATAGTTTGGGGTGCTAGGCTTCTAGTATCTAAGCATCCCATACTTATCTTCATTTAGCTTTGATAAGAACCCCTCCTCTTTGATCCCACTTGAATTTTCTAAAATAAACCAATCAATTGATAGTCCTACCTTTCAAAATCTTTAGAGAGAACGATCATTTATCTTAATCAAGAGTATTCCTAAGGAATCATGTTCCTTAGGATGTAATTAACTATGGGGGCTTGCTCTTTTAGAAAACTTAACAAACCTGATTTAAAATAAACCATGTTTTACTTTTTCATGTAAAGTAGGGGAAGATTCTTTAGTACATTTCGAAGACCCATAGTGCTTAGGAGTCCTTATTAAGGTGATTAGGTCCATTATAGAGTGGTGACTTCTATCTCTTAAGATAGTACACCATTCCTCAAAGTCATATCTGATCACCCTAATAAGAACATCTGTGAATCTGCGTGGTGTCCCGACAAGGTGTTATATGTTTTTGTTTTCATTTATCCTCTTTCCAAAATGGGGATAGATGAAGGCAAGAATATACACATATATATAAAATTCTCACCACATATTTTTCTAGTGACTCCGTTGGGGAAGGTTCCTCACTCCATCTTTGGTAAATGATCATTATCTCTAAGTATCAATAGTGGGTTTGTACTTTTGTATGAATCCAAGACTATCTTTCTTTTCCATTGGCACTTAGCTTATTTCATCCTTAAGTTAAGCTAGCCAACATCTTTAGGTTTTAGGACCTCATCCCATGGTCTTAAAACCCCTGTAGGTTCCCCAATGGGTGAAAATAAAAATTTAATAAAAATAAATGATCAAAGACTTCCTCCTTACCATTTTTAAGGTAAGGAAAGGTTCATTCCAAAAATAAAGATAAAATCAATCCTTCATAAAAGTCTTGCTTTTAAAAGCACCTTTTCAAAATACACTTAATAAAATATTTGCACTACACCTAACAATTTCCATAGTTGTTACATGTAGGAACATTTCAAAAAATAAAACCAAAAAATTATACTTTCCAAAAGCACAGATAGACATCTTCATTCAATTTATTGAATGAAGATTTCATTCTTCAAAACAAAAATGAAAATCATTATTTCCAAAATGAAAATAAAAAATCTCTTTCCAAAAATAGAATCTAAAGTCACATTTTCAAAAAAAAAAAAAAGCACAAATGAACTTCATCATTCAATTATTGAATGAGGATTTTCATTTTCAAAATAAAAGGACAATCGTCTCTTCCTAAAAATTAAACCAAAAATCATGTTTTCAAAAGCACAAAATTTAAAGATGGGCCTTTCCATTCAATACATCCAAATGTGTTGGATGGATGTTACATCTTCAAGCAAAATTAGAACTTTGAAATTTCACTCAACACATTCCACATATGTTAAGTTGGAATTTTCACCTTTTCAAAATGCACATATGAAACCTCTCCATTCAATATACCTGCATTTATTGAATGGAGGTTTCATTTCCAAACAAAATCAAAAATTAAATTTTTAAAAAGCACATATGAACATCTCCATTCAATATACCCAAATTTATTGAATGAAGATTTCATTTTCAAATAAAATGACACTATTTTGAAATCCCACTTAACGTATTCAATATATGATTAGGTTGGGATTTGCTCTTTCAAAAATAGATTTCCATCTCACACCCAAATTTTTTAAATGGAAATCTCTCTTTTCAAAATCAACAAGACTCAAAACTTTCAAAACACATTTGGAACATCATTTTAGCATACCACATTTGCTAAGCTAAAGTCTCCATTTTCAAAATAAAATTTAAAACACATTTTTGGAATTTCATTTAGCATACTCAAATTTGCTAAGTGAAATCTCCATTTCACAAAATTTAAAACACATTTGGAATTTCATTTTAGCATACCACATTTGATAAAGTAAAGTCTCCATTTTCAAATAAAATTTGAAACACATTTTTGGAATTTCATTCAGCATACTCAAATTTTCTAAGTGAAATCTCCCTTTCATAAAATTTAAAACACATTTGGAATTACATTTTAGCATGCCACATTCGGTAAAGTGAAGTCTCCATTTTCAAAACAAAATCTAAAACAAAAAGAAACACATTAGGATTTCCTTAGCATACCTAAATTTGCTAAGAATCTTATTTTCAAAATCAAATCAAAAATGAAAGAGACGCATTTGAATTTCCTTAGCATACCTAAATTTTCTAAGGATCCTATTTTTTAAAATCAAATCCAAAATAAAACACACATTAGGATTTCCTTAGCAATCTAAATTTGTTAAGAATCCTATTTTCAAAAAAAAAATCTTCAAAAACAAAACACTTTTTTTTTTGGAATTTCATTTAGCATACTCAAATTTGCTAAGTAAAATTTCCATTTCACAAAATTCAAAAACTTTTGGAACTTCATTTCAGCATCCCACATTTGCTAAAGTGAAATCTCCATTTTCTAAACAAAAATTTGTAACACATTTTTGGAATTTCATTTACCATACTCAAATTTGCTAAGTGAAATCTCCATTTCACAAAATTCAAAACACTTTTGGATCCTTCATTTAGCATACCATATTTGCTAAAGTGAGTATCCATTTTCAAAACAAAATTTGAAATACTTTTTTGGAATTTCATTTAGCATACTCAAATTTGCTAAGTGAAATATCCATTTCATAAAATTCAAAACACTTTTGGAACTTCACTATAGCATACCAAATTTGCTAAAAGTGAAGTCTCCATTTTCAAAACAAAATTTGAAATATATTTTTGGAGCTTCATTTTAACATACCACATTTGTTAAAGTGAAGTCTCCATTTTTAAAACAAAATACCAAAAAAAACACATTAGGATTTCCTTAGCATAACCAAATTTGCTAAGAATCTCACTTTCAAAATCAAATCAAAAACAAAAGAGACACATTTGGATCTCCTTAGCATACCGAAATTTGCTAAGGATCCTCTTTTTCAAAACAAAATCAAAATATAAAAAAAAACACAATGGATTTTCTTAGCATACGTAAGTTTGCTAAGAATCCTATTCTCAAAAAATTTCAATAAAAAAATGAAAAAAAACAAAACACACTTGGATTCTTCATTTAGCATACCCAAATTTACTAAATAAGGATTCCATTTTTTAAAATCACAAATGATTCACAAAACAAAGCAAACAAAGAAAAAGAAGAAATTATTTTCAAACATCTCACTTAGCATACCCAAATTTACTGAGTAAATTTAAAATTTCAAAATAAAAAAAAATTAATTGACCCTTTACTTTAACATACTCAAATTTGTTAAATAAACGATCTTCAAAATTAAAAAAAATCAAAATTCAAACATGAACCTATGGGAGCATCTCTCCAAAAACATTTGAACCCATTTTCAACATACCCAAATTTGTTGAAAGTGGATTCTACATTCAAAAATCTCTTTTCAATCAATCTCAAAATCTCTTCTAAATCCATTTAAGCCCCACTTAACACTTTCAAGATGTTGAGTGTGATTTCAAATTCTAAAATTCAAATTCAAAAATCAACAAAATAGAAATCTGATTCAAGTTTATTTTCAACATTGCAGACTTTCAATCAATGTCTGTTCTCAATTTCAATTTTAGTTTCAGTTGATTGCAATGGCAGCGCAGAAGTATGTGTTCACGTTTCCTCATGGATGGATTTGGCCTTTGATCAGGCTAGCCTTCCATGATCTGATTATGCCCACCTCATCCACTTTGGTCGAGGCTTCGAGGGGGGTAAGATTACATGTGAAGGAATCCCCCTCATGACAGTTAGCAGGAACATAGTGACCGGACAGAAGCCGATCATCGAGGTTGACATGCCTTGATTGAGATCCCTTGATAAAGAAAGCTATGGCAGTTCCACAATAGCGATTAGGTTCGATATGGTCGATTGTTCCCCATGCTACCCTAGTTAGGGTTAGTACCCACTCATTGGCTCCCTCAAAGGGGAAGGCTCCCCTGATTCCAGGGATTGTATCCCTTGCCTTCAAGGTTGGGTCTAGTTCCTACTTTGCTCGACTTACCCAGACCTAGCACAGAAATAAGAATTGCATGATCAAGAGGTATCACACTCTCATTGCCAGGGAGTTGGAGGCAGCTACTCAGTCTGTTGTAGAGGAGTTTCCTAGGATGGTTTCCCCACTGGTTAAAGAGAACCAGTTCCACCCTCTCTCTAGATCTGACAGAGAGGATGTTAGGAGGATTTTTTCTTCACTTCCACCAATGGCTCAATTTCAAGCACCTGTTAGTGAGAGGAGGAGGTCATGCGCTGGCCTCCGATCAATTTTATTTTGAGTAGGTGGAGTCTATGATCAAAGTCTAGGGCTCAGTTTGATTTGAGATTTGTCATTCCCATGAGTGGCGCAGAGGCGAGAGGTCTAGAAGCCCACGCAGTTCATGTTACTAGAGGGAATGGAGGTACTAGATGGTCTGACTCTCCACTTATGGATTTTCGGTCGACATGCTGCGTGTGACCACACAGTATTCTATAGGGACTACACATCATAGGAGAGGAGTTCTTATCTCGAGAGAGTCAGTGGTGCCTCCATCACACTACTCTTCTCCCCATCCACCATCTCCTATACATGTTCCAGCATCTACTATTCTAGCCAAGGCCATGAAGTCCACATCGAGGGAGAAGAGAACCATATTGGTGATCTGGCTATGGTAAAGAGATTCTGTCCCATCTACACCACCGGCTGTCGTGAGACTGAGCTCTCCTGCTAAACCTTCTGTCCCAATCATGAAGAAGAAGGAATGGCTACCTCGAAGTACTGTAGTCATCCCGTCACCACCACCACCAAAACAAGCTATGGAGATAGTCACAGAAGTTGAGGGAGGAGGAGATAGTTTAGTCGCCCCTATGACCATAGATCCTTCTAGGAGTACCACTCCTTGAATCAACGATTCGGGTACCATTCCTAGTGAGCATAGTCCTCACAAGATCGATACATCTTGAGGTTAGGTGTTTATTTATGCATGGTGATCACTGTCGTCAGATCTTTCATGCATTGATTGGACGTTCCCTAGATGACATAGTAGCTCAATATCTAGTGGAGAAGAAGGAAATCTTAGGATATGTCTGGTATGATTTAGAGGATGAAAAGGTTAGCTTTCATCCAAATGAAGATGACCTGTTAGAGGATTCAGAGTGGGGTACACATGGTAGATACTGGGGGTTCTCTCCTCTATGAGTATTAGACTTTAGAAGGTGTTGAGGTCAAGCAAGAAGACACAGCCTACTCAACCCAACATCTCCTTCATCAAATACAACAGAAAGATGAACAAATAGATGGGATGGGGAAGCAACTCGAGGACTTGTTAATAGCAGTCTTAGTACTTCAGAAACAAGCCATGGTAGCCCATCCTACTATAGGTGAGACTAGTCTACCAGAGTTGGTGCATGTCTTGGATCCAGCCAAGACTTTACCTCCAGTAGAGTAGGATAGCACCAGCATATAGGAATGTAGTGGATAGTACCTCCATACAGAAAAAAGATATTAAAATGATGGTTGAGAAATAGGTGAAAGAAGCATTTGCTCAAGCCCGAGAAGGATCATCAGTTCCAAAAGGTAGACCCTACTTAAAGGAATTTGATGTCATCCAATATCATAAGGGTTTCGTGCCACCTTCTTTTAAGAGCTTCAATGGTAGTGGGAACCCGAGGTAGCATATTGCGCACTTCAGGGCCAGTTGTTACAATGCCGGTGGTAGTGATGCTTTACTCTTCCATCTCTTTATATGTAGCTTAACAAGCATAGCCTTTGATTGGTACTCTAAACTTTCCAATAGTTCAGTAAATACTTTTGCTGAGTTGGAGTAACTCTTCATCAAGAGGTTCACTAGAGCTCAGCAAAGGTGACTATAGGCGATCTTGTTGTGGCTCAACAACCCCCTAGTGAATCTCTTATTAATTACATTCTCAGATGGCATAATTTGAGTATGAAATGCGAACCACAGCTATCTTAACAACATGCCATCGAGATTTTACTTAAGAATATCCATGGCCTGGTCGCCTTCATGCTCAAAGGTTTTACCATCAAAATATTTGAGAAACTAATCAACAAGGCGGTTAGCTTATAAGAAGATGCCAAATAGTCACCTTTTTTGGACCAATCAACAAAGCAGAAGCCACATAAAGCTTTTAAGAAGCACGGAATGATAGCGATGAACAAGAGGAAATGTCGGTAAAGAGTAGTTTGAGAGACCATGCTCCACCATCACTTCCATCTCCTCTGCCACCAGAAGCTCCCTCTGGTACCATGATGTACACATACCCGCCACCAGGTAACTATGGTCCACCTACTCTTTTGGATAAACTTATAAGCCTTATTCATTTAAGAGGGAGGTAATAAGGAAGATCTTTAAGAATCTATTAAAGAAGCCTGATTTACAGCTACCCAAACCTAGAAGACCGAAGGAAGTGAGCAAAAGCAATGATCCTAACTTTTGCCCCTACCATCGCATGCTAAGTCATTTTTTGGAATATTGGTTCACATTTAAGGACTGGCTTGAACATAGCTTCAAGGCAGTGCTATAGTTATCCCGAAAGGAATACCTTATGGAACAACCATCCAGTTCCATTAGGGTAATCCTTGGGGATACCTATGATCTTTTCAAAATTAAAGAAGGTTGGGATATCTTCTTATCCCGTACCTCTAAGAAAACTATCTCCAAATTCAATAAACTTTCCTTGAAAATGCCTGAGATAGCTCAAACCTCCATCTTCAAGGAAGGTTTACAAGTTGCCAGAGCCAACTCGAGAAAGGGAGTGCAAGTGTAGCGTGCTGCCCGGGATAGCCAAGTAGTGTAACCTGCGACTGAGTCTAGCCTCCAATCCACCATTACAGCTACTACATCAGCAACTACCTCTATTTCAGCTAGCTCTTCTTCTAGTGACATCTTATATCAGTGGATGAGGGCATCAAATCCCTCACCCCACTTACTTTACTTGATTTCTACTATGTACCTCCTTCAAAATCTAAGAAATCAAAGAATAAAGCTATCTTGAATTATATCTATGTCACTTTCGATGGGTTGTCTAAATCTATTCCTAATGAAACTCTTCAAGTCTAACAATTATAAATCTTCTCTTTGATTTGAGTTGGACCTTCCTTCTAAAATCTATGGGTTTGCCTCTTGAGATAGACTTGGAATCATTTTGATTCTAAGGTCCCATAGAACAAGGTGAGCATGTGTAGTAAAATTTTCCATTATCACGCCTGAGATCACCAGTTAAACCTTCATATTGGCAAGGTTCTAACTCCTAGGCCAGCACCTCAAGATAGAGGGAAATAAGTCATTGGTTTAGATGATCGAGAATCCCCTCCATTGAATGCTCCACCCTTCGATATGCTTATGGAGGATCAGCCCATGGTGGACAATAATGTCCTCTCTCACCTAAGAAAGTTTCCATTGAAGCTAAAAATATATGATGCCCTTGTCTTATCCGAAGAGATAAGAGAATCACTAATCAAGGCTCTCCTTAATCCAGAGATATGTTTAGCTTAGCTGACTGCTATTGGAGAGGATGCACATTATTCTAGGGAAGCTCAGGGACTCACTTTCATAGATGAAGACCTACTTCTGGGGGACATGGAGCACAATCGCCCCCTCGACATTATAGTGGATATGGGCAGATTTAGACTAGCTAGAGTTCTCGTCAATCTAGGTGCATCGATGAACATTGTGAGTCTAAAGACACTTGCCTATTTTGAGATCAACATCTCCACACTTTTAGGAGATCAGATGATGTTGAGAGGATTCAATAAACAAGGCGAGAAGGCTTTAGATTCTATAGTGTTACCATTGGAGATAGGTGACTGAAAGCCTGAAGCCAAGTTTAATATCATTGATTCGAATATTTCATTCACCACTTTGCTCAGTAGGCCTTGGATACATCAGAATAAGATGATTCCATCTTCCCTCCATCAGTGCATCAAGTTCAAGAAGGATGGGATTAAGTACTGTGTTAAAGGAGATGAAAAGCCATTTTCAGTCATAGAGGTTGAGATATATGAGGATGCGACCTACTATCTTTCTCAAAACACATTTTCTCATGAACTTGGAAAAAATTAAAAAGAAAAGGAAAAAGAAAAAGAAAGAAAAATGAAAAATGAAAATCCAAGTGAACAAGAAATGGAAATTGAAGAGGAAATAAAGCCGCATATCACATTCCACCCACAGTTCATCCCATCAAATGGACATGTGGGTAGGATGGCTCGACCTCCATTGGGCAGAGGAAAAGGTAGAAATAAAGGCAGTTCTAGAGGTGGAAGACCCCTGGTTGGCCAACAGCCAACAATGGTTATGTTTTAATTCATAGGAGTACCCCTACTATTCACTTAGACTAGGAATCCATCTCAGAGGATGAGTCTAATATGATTAGTATACCAGCCAACCCCTCTCAATGGTTTTATTGGAGGTGACACTCGAGTCAGACAGCAACGAAGACCAAGCCTCTAGACAAAGCTCAAAAGTATTCCAATCAAATGTATGTGAAATTGGGGAACCTCACTTTCATCTCAAAAGTTGAAGGTTTAGTAGTTAAGGAAGCCCCTCAGTCTTCAGGGATGTCAAGAGAGATTCTTTTTGGGATCATCATCCTCAAGTCATGAAGTTGATGTAGAACTTGAGGATGATTCATATAAAGAATTAATGGAATTACCTTTTGATTGGTACTCACCTTGTGTTCTTAATCTTGCAAAGAAGGGTTTAATTCCTTATTCATGGTCTAAGCATAGGTTAGAGTACTTCAAAAGCTATGGAACAACAGAGGCAGGGATGCACAATCAAGATCAGGACTAGGATTCGGTACAGTGGGTCGATGATGATGATGCTTGTTTAATTGTTGTCTCTAGAGTCGATAGGTTCTTTTCACCACCACCTCTTATGAGGATGTGTGTTTAGAAACTTTAGATGATCCAGATGATCTCCAAATCAAAGATGCACCACCAGAATTTGAAGAGGAGATTCATTCAATAATTGACAAGCTTAAAGAAATCAACCTCGGGATAGAAGAAAATCCATGCCCGACATACATTAGTTCGTTGTTGAATGAAGAAGAAACCAATGACTTAGTTAGGCTATTGACTAAGTTTAAAGACTGCTTTGCATAGAGTTATGAAGAAATACCTAGATTATCTCTTGACTAGTCCACAAACTAGTAGTAGATCCTAGCGCTAACCCTATCAAGCAAGCTCCTAGATGCATGCGATTATAAATTGAACAACAGGTCATTTCTGAAGTCAAGAAATTGATCGATGTGGGGTTCATCAGGAAATAAAAATACCTTACGGTTTCCCAGCATCATCCTAGTTAAAAAGAAGAATGGCCAAATTCTCATATGCATCGATTTCAGAGACTTAAATAAGGCATGTCCTAAGGATGAGTTTCCTCTTCTTATACCATAATTAATGGTGGACATCGCCTCATCTCATATAGTTTTCTCCTTCATGGATGGGTCATCTGGCAACAACCAAATCAAGATGGCTTTCAAAAATGAAAGAAACATTGCTTTTCAAACCTCGATTAGAATTTATTGTTATAAGGTCATGCCTTTCAACCTTAAAAAATGCTAGTGCTAGTTACCAATAGGCCATGACTCAGATCTTCAATGAACTCATCCATCATCAGGTTGAGTGTTATGATGATGATTTAATAGTTAAGAATAAAAAAAAAAGACTATCTCTATGACTTGAGAGTAGTTTTTGAATGGTTAAGACAATATAACCTCAAAATGAATCTCGTGAAGTGTGCATTTGGAGTAGCTTTAGGGAAATTTTGTGGGTTTATTGTCTAACACCGGGGATAGAAATAGATCCAGAAAAGATCAAAGCTATCTTAGAAATGCCATCTCCTAAAAGTTTAGCTCAACTCAAATCTTTTTAAGGATGATTGGTGTATCTAAGATGCTTTATTTCTAACCTATAGGAGAGATGCAAGCCATTCTCAACACTTGTCAAAAAGAATGCTAAGTTTAAGTGGGATGATAAGTGTCAGGATGCCTTCGAAGATATCAAGCAGTATTTTGTGAAGCCACCAGTTCTAGCAACCCCTATCTCGGGCAGGCCACTCATCCTCTACACTGCTACATTGAAAGACTCTCTCGGTGCTTTGTTGGCCCAAGCTAATGATGAAGGGAAGGTGAGTGCTCTCTACTACCTCAGCCATCATCAGATTCCTACTAAAGCAAACTACCCACCTATTGAGAAACATTATTTAGCTTTGATCTTTCCAGATCAGAAACTACGACACTATATACTTTCTCATAAGCTAAACTTGATTTACAAAACCAATCCACTGCAGTATCTCATGACATGGCCAATGTTATCTGAATGTTTGGCACGTTGGTCCATGATTTCTTATAGTTTTATATCACTTTCATACCCCTCATTACAGTAAAAGGTCAAGCACTAGTAGATTTCTTAGCAGCACATGCACTGTTTGTTGATTCCCCACTTAGTGATGATCTCCCTAACGAGCAAATCATGAACTTAGGGGAGGTTGACAACTGTCGATGGAAGATGTATTTTGATGGTGCGACTTTCTTTCATAAAGGAGAAGCACCATGATCTACTCTTTAGGAAAGCGAGGGGGTAGAAGTTCTCTAACTCAACCATGATGTGATGAGATTCTCATACTATCTCTCCAATCCCTAAACCAATAACGAAGCCGAGTATGAGTCTTTAATTATCGGCTTATAGTTATCCATCATAGTATGTGTCAAGAGCATTAACATCTTTGGAGATTGTCAATTGGTTATCAACAAAATTAGTCTTACAAGGTTCTCAAACCTAAGCTTCATCATTACCAGTATACCACAGTTGTTGGCCCAAATCACAAGTCACCATCTACAAGGTTCCCAAGCAGAAGAAGAGCGATGCTTTGTCCAAACTTTCCAAATAATTGGCATGTCCATAAGATGAGTCAATTCCAATAAAGGTCCAAAATAGACAAGTCATATCTCTTATTGATGTTGAACTCATCAAGAGACTTTCTCTTGAAGGGGAGGGGGGTTGTTGTTGCTTATAAGGACAAGGAATTGGATTCAGGGAAACCGTTCATAGACTATTTAAACATTGACAAACTATCCCAAGAAAAGTCATAAGCCCATCAGGTAAAACAGAGAGCTCTCTCATATGCTCTTATTGATGGCATCTTGTACTGATGATCTTTCGATCAAATGTGGTTAAGCTATTTGGACAAACTAGTAGGATTATCACTGAGGTACATTCAGGTCTATGCGGAGCACATCAGTTTAGTCTGAAGATGAAGACGAAGATCAAGAGACTATGATACTATTAGCCTTTGATGATTACGAACTGCATGGATGTTGCTAGGAGATGCCATCAATGTCAAGTACATAGTGAGATCCTACATCAACCACCCAACATTCTACAACCTACATTAGCTTCATGGCCATTTGAGTGTTGGGGCACCCACATTGTGGGTTTGATCGATCCTCCTTCTTCTAAGGGTCATCGATTCATTCTAGCTACCATCGATTACTTTTCCAAGTGGGCGGAGGCAATCTCACTCAGAGAGGTCATAGCTCAACATGTGCTTCAATTAATCAAGAACCATATCATATATAGGTTTGGGGTTTCTCGATGAATTATATCCAATAATGGTACTGCATTCAAAAGCACCAAGATTAACAGCTTCACCAAAAGACATGATATAGATTGGAGATACTCGACCACCTACTATCCTAGGAAAAATGGCCTAGTAGAAGAATTCAATAAAACTCTCATCTAAATACTGAAGAAGACACTTGACGATAATAAACGATAGTTGAATGAGCAGTTGGTTGAAGCCTTATTGGCCTACCGCACCATATACCGAACTCCAACTCAATCTACCCCATTTTCCTTAATGTATAGGACTGAAGCCATTCTACCTTTAGAAGTTCAACTCCCATCACTAAGGATAACATTGGGTAGCAAGATCACTACAAAGAAGAATGCAAAGTTGTGGTTAGAAGAGCTCGAAGGTTTAGAGGAGAGTCGCCTACGGGCATGCCAGAACCTCGAGTTGTACAAGGCCAAAATGATTCAAGCTCATAACAAGCTGGTCTGCCCTAGGTCTTTCCAAGTAGGAGAAGTTGTGTTAGTCATAAAAAGACCAATTGTTGCCCATCAAAAAATGGAAGGCAAGTTTGAACCCACTTGGGAAGGCCCCTATGCCATAGAGAAGGCTTACCAAGGAGGATCTTATCAGCTCATTGATTATAAAGAGGAACACCTGATGCTTCCAATTAATGGGCTATATTTGAAGAAATATTACCCATAAAACATGTTTGAAAATAATTATCAATAAAAGAACAAAATCTGATTCCATTTCATCAAAATCTTCTCTTCTTTCGAAGTGTTGTTTGCTTGTCTTGCAAATCTACCATGACGTGTTTAGGATAGGTGTAAAAGAACCTAAGAGGCATCCTATCCCTCTTCCACAATACAAACACAATCAAACACTATCTCACGGTGCTACTAGAGTATGTGTGAGAGAATCCAATAGGCATTCTATTTCAATTAGCACAACTGAGTTAGGTGTAAGAGAACCCAAGCGACATCCTTTCTTAGTGAGAATTTTGGTTGCCATCTGTGGCACCATTTCATCCAATTCCCCAACTATGTAGGGTAGGTGTGAGATAACCAAATCGACATCCTATTCCCTTTAACACAAGCACAAAAATAAACACAAAATCTTTATCTAAGGCTATTTTGATGTGGGAGTAAGCCCCCTGAGGTACTCACTCATTAGCTGCTCTAGGTTGAGTTTACATGCTACCTTACTAGTATGTCACCCCAGTGGTCATTTATAGTGGAAAATGTGAGTCCTTGAGCTTTCTTCCTAATTTAATCATTGCAAACAAATGAGTACCTTATTAGTTTAGTATACTTCACTGCCTAGCCAGTAAGCTACCTCATGTTGATTTTGTTTAAGAAGATGTGAGTCCCCACACTTTCTTCTTGAACTAATCATCATGATCTAATTAGGTCTAGTATACATGAGATTTTAGGATAAGTCCCCTAGAGGCTCCTTTTCTCTTGACTACATTTGAGTTGATGTAAGTCCTCTAGTGGCATTCACTCAATAGTTGCTCTAGGTCAAATGACACTTATCAAGCCAAAGATAGACTATCCCATCAATTAGTTCTACTATAGGAGGATGTGAGTCCCCATAATTTCTTCCTAGGCTGATTGTTGCAAATCGATGAGCACCTTAAGTTTGTTGATATTCACTATATTGACAGTGACTCACCTAGTGGTTACACCACTCTTGGTAGATGTGAGTCCCTGTGCTTTCTCCTAGAGTTGGCCGCCAAATACCTATGATAGTATCTTCTCTAGGGTTTTGGATCAAGCTCTTAGTAGCCCCTCTTCCTGCGGGCACTCTATTTGGATCACGTCCTTTTTGACCCCATTTAGACACTACCTGGGTTACTTTTTGATTGGATAGACCCCCTTTCCTAGTAACCACCACTATGGTTGGAGAATTTGTTCAGCGGATGCACATATTCTCCCTTAGTTCAGTAAATTTGAGATAGGTCTAAGATGATATAAGCTCCTTCTCAATATGATCCCTTGCAAACTAATAGGATCCATGATAAACAAACTAAACATATAAAAAAATATTCACTTTTGGATTAGGAACTCAAAGCCCCAAAGGGCCCCTTTTCCCAAGCAAGCATTCTATCTTTAGGGGTGTGAGAACTATAGGAATTGCGACTACGAGTTGAGATAAGTCTCGTGCTCTCTCTCCATAGTGCCTTAAGTAGGGTTCAAGCTATTTTGCCACAAGCAGTTACGGTAGTCATTCCACTTTGGAAGATGTAAGGTATGATATATTCTTTCTCATGTCACAAGCGAGCATCAGGTGGGGTTCAATTTGTAGCCTAAACTAATCGATCACCCTAGTGGTCTTTTGTAATGGAAGATGTAAGTCCCATGCTTTCTTCACCTGAATTGATCAACGCAAACTGAAAGGCACTCTTTTGGTCGAATAGTTCTCTTCTTGGCCGGGAAGCTACTTCCTTTGGTTCAGTAAATTTTAGATAGGTATTGGCTGATATAAGCTCCTACTCAGTGTGATCCATTGCAAACCAATGGAATCCATCAAAATAAACTTAAAATGAAATTAATCTTGACTATCTTTGAGCTGATTCAAGTCCCTCAGTGGCATTCACTCAATAGTCAACCCTAGGTCAAGTTTGATTTATTGCCTTGCTAACTGATCACCCTGGTGGTTCGTTGTTTTGGAAAGATGTGAGTCCCCACACTTTCTTCTTAAACTTAACCATTGCAAATCAAAAGGCACCCCTTTGGTTAGATAGTCCTACTATGTGGTTGGTAAACTACTCCCTTTGGATTGGTAAGTCTGAGCTAGCTCAAGGCCTCCATTGCCCCTACTCAGTGCAGTCCATTGCAAACTGATGGGATCCATCAAAATAATTAAAAAATAAAATTAATCTTGACTATCTTTGAGCTGATTTAAGTCCCCCAACATCATTCACTCAATAGTTATCCCTAGGTTGGGTTCAATCTGTTGCCTTGCTAATGGATCACCCCAGCAACTAGTCCCTGCTTTGGACAATGTAAGTCTACTATGCTTTCTTAAAATGCGGTTGTTTTTGAAGGTGAGCCTAAGTTGACCAAGTCAACACTTAGCCAAAATGAAACCTAACTAGTCAAAATTCACCATAGGCCAAATTGATTGAAATCATTGATCAAAACTCATTCATGATCAATGTTTGAACTGACCAAGTCATCATTTGAGCCTAACTTCTTTGGCCACTTGACAAATTGACCCAACTTGACCTAAAAAGTCAAAATAGGTCAAAACTTGATCTAAGCCAAATTAATTGAAACCAATGGGTCATGTTCATTCCAAATCACTTATTGAACTTGACCAAAGCCTCAATTAAACAAGACCTAGCGATTGACCATGAACCCAACTTGACCTAAAAGGTCATATTGAGCCAAAATCAAATCAAACCAAAATTGATTAGAAACAAAGATATCAATACATTTCAATAACCAATGAAACCTAAAGCAACCCATGACTTAACCCAAATAGGTCAAATTGGTCAAATTGGTCAAATTGGTCAACTTGACCCATTTGACCTTAATGAAATCAAATGAACCAAATCTAAATATAAATAAAATTGAACCAAACCATTGATGCCAAAAATATTTCAAATAGTCATACGAACTTGACCCAACCCTTGGTTTGACCTAATTTGACCAATTGGTCAATTTGACCCAAGTTGACTCATTTTGATCTAAATGGGTCAACATGAGCCAAATCATATCAAATGAATTCCAAATTCATTAAAACTTGGCCCAACCCATTTTTAAATCATACAAACATACACAAGCTGAAATACAAGTCAAATGACCATTTTACCCCTAGGTTAAAGGGTAATTCTTGGCCAAATTCACTTAGAATTTGGTCAAATCCTCTTCATATCCACTTGGCACTCTCTTTGTGGACCAAGTGGACACTAGTGAGCATGGTGCACATGACCCAATGGGTTTGGTCAGCCAAACCCAACTCAATGGACAAAATAATCACACACTTGAAAATAAGCGCTTGGGAATCCCTCCTCCACTCAATTAAGCACATGGAAACTCCTTCACTACTTCCCTATGGCAAAACCAAATCATATGCCACCCTTAACAACTAAAATAACACATTGAATAAGGTGAATTTGATCAATACTACATCTCTATACTCCGTCCGATCCACCTTGGGGGAGATATACTCCCCCTAACTTCACATGAATTGAAGATAGACTCATACTCAATTGACTGAGAGAGACCTAAGGCAAGCACCCCAAGCTCCCTCAAGCAAACCCCAAGCCATTTGAATTCTCCTCTTCTCAGTTTCTTCAAGACAAAAATAGGGGAGCTCAAGCATTTTTCCATCTCACTCAATGCCCAATATCAAGCCAATTACTCTTGCAAGCACCCTCATGGGGCTCAATCAAGTTGATCCAGAGCTTTGCCCAAGTTCTCAAGGCACGAAAAAGGGACTTTGATCAAAGTCATAAGCCTAGGAGGAGCACTTTGTTCCATAGCAAGATCTACTCAACCTCAACCCCTCAAACCTTCAACAGGGCTTCGTCTCTACTAGACGAAGCTACCTCGATGGTTGGAAGTGCTAGTGATAGCCTCTAGAGAGGTATGCCTTCAAACTGAGCCTAGAATAGGAAGCGGTTGGTCCTTTATGAAGATAATTTTCACCTTATGCAAAATTGACCGTTAGATCTACTTGTGTTTACTCCTAGATGGTGTGGGTAAAGTTTGAGTTCAATTCGAGCTCAATCAAGCTCTGATCTTACCCTAAAGAGTGGACAGATGTTCTCTCCCACATGCAAACTTAGTGGTAGATCATGGACTGTCCATTTGCGCATTTTGGATGGACGGTCCTAATCAAGCCGCATAGGATCCTATGATTTATCCCTCAAGAATTGCGGGCTTAATCCTAATCGTCTGATCTTTGATCGAACAATCGAGGAAAAACTGTGTAGCACCACCGCTAACGTGACATTGAGATGTGACAACCTAAGTGATGAATCCCATCTTGTCACGTGGAAAGTGCACGCCGCATCAGCGATCCACATGGCGTCGATGAGATTAGTCATATAATTAAGGATTTAATTACCTAATAAATATAAAAACTTCATAATAACATAACTAAATGTAGAAAAATCAGAAAAAATACAAAATAAAATGCATTATAAAGATAATTTAGTAAGGAATAATCTAAAATTATTTCCAATTGATTTTGAATAATGATTTTTCCTTCATTATGATTTTACTGAAAACTTACTAACCTAATTACTCCCTAATTACTTTGTTATTTCATTTCAAATTTCTTAGATGAATTTAGTGGGATGACCTCTACCACCCCTAATTTTCTTGGGATTTATTGATAAGCTAATTAGGGAAATCAATTAAAGAATCATTAATCACTATCTTAATATAATTAAGCTTAATTAAACATTTGAACAGTGGTTTAGTCCCTTTATTAAGTAAATTAAGCTTTCCTTAAGTGAACAGGAGGTTTATGGAATAATTTTGAGATATTTTTCTTGAGCTATTCCTTAAACCCCCCTTCCTTCCTTAATCTAAACTTGATTAAGGGCTAATCTACTAATCACCAACTTAATAACTTTATAAAATTTTCAAAACATTCCAAAACTTAACCAATTAATCTTGGGTAAGTGCTTAGGTGTTCAATAGCCTAAGTAGCTTAAGGAAATCAAACTCTGACCCACATGTGTAGGAAGAGTTATGAAAGTACTTAAATTAAACTCTTTAACTTAATTAATCACTAATTATGAGCCAATTGCATTAGGCCCTTTCTTTCCTAGGTGCATTGGTGGTTTAAATTCCTTGTGTGGTTTTATGTAATACATTAGCTCATAATTATTTGATTAAATATGTTAAAGTGGTGTATGAAAGAATAATTAATGCACTTAACTCACACCAGAACCTAAATAAAATATATAAATTATCTAATGGTTCTAAAAACAAACTAAATAAACTCACACATGGGGGAAATGGGTTAGGACTAGCAAACTCTTTCACATTCCCTAAATTCAAATCAAACTAAAAAAAAACAAAATTTTCATAAAATCAAATTTGATTTACCTTAAATAATCTTATTCTATAGGATTATCTTTAGGTATTAATTAGGATGAATGAATTTATATGCTTTCATCACTTTATTTCTTTCCCAACATGCTAAATGTGTATGTCATATGAAAATCATGCATTCATGCCTTTTAAAAATCAAATTAAAAATTAAATATTTCCTTTATGTCAAATTGCATGTTTTGGCTAAAATAAAAATATGAATGGTTATTATAACTATTCAATCCAAAATTACTTTTGAAACTTATAAATTAAATATCATAACTGAAAGGTATGCTACTTATAATTATTTATAAGCTTGCATCTGAGTATAAATATAAAGATGTGCATTGTGTGACTTTCCTTCTCTTCTCTTTTAGCATAGTTTTGAATAGTATTTTGCAAAGTGTATAGTTCATTTGAAAAGAACACAACACTTGCTTAAATCCATCCCTATTCATTCCTATGTTATCACTTAAGAAGGATGCTCACACTTTCATATGTAAATTGCATAAACAATCAATCAAACAAAAACTTTTTTTGCATGATTCTCTTTCCATGCATTTCTTTTTGTACATGCACATGTATTTAAGAAAAGTGGTGTATTAGTCTGAACAACCCCAGGGTTCTGAGGCTTTAAGTTTCCCTAAGTAGGTCTTGTACCTTACACCCCTAGTGCTAACAATGGCACCATACTCACTTATGTCTTTTATACTTGTAAATGTGCATATGAAAAAATGGATAAAAGAATCACTCTTTTTCTATTTAACAAAATCATGCATCATGAAACATCCAAATTTTCTTACGTAACTCTCTTAGCATTCATCTTTAAGGTATGCTAAACACTTTCATTTACATGTATAGATATTCTTAGGATTCATCCATATGCATGTTACACATGTTGGAAAAGAAATGAAGTGTTGTGTGTTTTGTGATAGTATATCACTTTGCTTAATCTTAAAATGCCTTTCTTCTTGAATAGGTTTGTTTAGGAAAAATCTACTTATGATTAATTAAAACACATGATAAAACATTCACTAAACAATAATCAAATATGAATATACCTTAGAAATTACTTAAGGTAGGGAGGAAAGAGAAGTTCTCTTCTCTTTTGCTCTCTTTACAACACTTAGTAATTAATTGTAGGTTCATTCAAACCTAATCAAATCAACTAAATCACTTAAATGAAATCACCCTCTAAGTTGAACATTTTCATACTTAGAAAACTTCAACCTTAAAGCCTAGCTAAGCATACCACACAAACCTTAAATGGCACGCACATTAGGCCAAGTCACCATTTCTAGCTTTAGGTTAGGGCAATGCATGGCTTAATGTTTGCTTTTATTTTGTGATGTATTATTTTAGTCTGGATGTTAGGGTGTATGTGTGTACACTGAATGGTAGGGTGATCTTAGTCTATCGATTACTTCTGTAGGAGATTGTGCTTAAGGGGTGCTGTAATCAAAATATAACTGCTTTGGTTGTGTAGATGCTTATACCCCTAAGCATAAGCAAAAATAGGCCAAGTGGACTTGGTTACCCATGTGTTGGGTTCTATGTATAATTCATATATGTACATGCTTGGGATTGTATGGTTTATTTGGCTAGTCTCTACCTTGCAGCTTTTAGTTAGATTTCCTTTTTCCCATTTTCATGTAATTTTGCAATTAGAATTTTGGAATGATTGTTATGAGGTATTAGGATGAACATTGGTTATAAGACTATGTCATATGTATCATGTGAAGCCTTTGTAGATACCACATTCCAACCAACCAAAAGAAAAAAAAAAGAAAGAAGAAAAGAAGAAAGAAGAAAGAATAAATCAAGGATGAAGTCCCCCGTAACATGAATTCCTTCTTGATTGTAATTTATTCATTTGCAATCCGGGTTGTATAAGGGTAGAGCTCGGCTACCCCATTTATTTTTCAATTTGTGCGATAGAGCTGGACCATAAATGGTCTCTTATTCTTTTATACCAGCTTTATAAATTGATTGATGTTTGTTTAGCTTATGCATTAAGGTGACATCTTTTCCTAATCAATTCTTTGCTTTGATGTATGGCCTAGATGACAATTAGGCTCTTAGGAAAATAAGTTTCCTGTTCAAATAATCAATTCAAACTAAAAATTAAATAACTCATAACCTCATCTAAGCCTAGGTTATAA
Source organism: Cymbidium sinense (assembly GCA_021442155.1). NCBI lineage: Eukaryota > Viridiplantae > Streptophyta > Magnoliopsida > Asparagales > Orchidaceae > Cymbidium > Cymbidium sinense. The sequence continues at coordinate 46,636,648 of CM038215.1, forward strand.
ATCAAGATAAAAGAATTAGCAACCCCTTAACTAGATGTTGTGTTACTTATCTCACATCATGCATTAAAAGCATATTGTTTCACTCTTGACTTGGAGGGCTTTCACCTTTTTCAAAGAACTTACCTCATCCTTTGAGAGCCGTGGTGGAAATACACCTCTTTAACTTACTGATTTTGGCCCATAATCTAATTTCTTATGCATTAGGCATATGAATCCTAAAGCCTGTGTCAAATTGATTGCCCAAAACCAAAAATGAAATGCGACAAAATTTGCATTATATTTAAATCATTAAATTATGCCTTACATGATTTAGTCTCTTAGGTAGTGTGTTTAAAGACTTAGTCTCTTTCTAAATAAATAACAGCCTAGCTATCTTGCAAAAGTATTTGACTTGCCTACATGTTTTAAAATTGTAGGAGGAGTTAGCTGGCGATCACCCCCAGGCAGTTGTAAGTACAACAGACAGGTGGTTTATCCTCTCTTATGGAGGTAAACTAAATACCCATTTTCTCCTTAGATTTAGGTCGTGCTTTTGTCCCTCACCAAAGCTCCCTAGATTTAGGCTCGAAGGTTGCTACTTCCCTTTAGGGGCTATGAGCATAAATCCTCACCACTTAAGCATTTCCATGACCTTGTATCATGGAATTGTAAGTCCTAGATTTCTAATAAAAAAATTCAACTCAAATAAATCAATTCAATTTCAAAAATGTAAAGCCCAACCATAGGATAGTTTGGGGGTGCTTACTAGCCTTTCTAGTATCCTAAGCATCCCCTGCTTATCTTTATTTTGCTTTAATAAGAACTCTCTCCTCTTGATCGATCTAGCTTGGCTTTTCTAAAATAAACCAATCGATTGATAGTACTACCTTTCAAAATATTTGGAGACAACAATCATTTATCTTAATTGAGAGTATTCTTAAGGAATTCTGTTCCTTAGGATGTAATTAACTATGGGGGCTTGCCCTTGTAAGGAACTTAACAAACTCAATTTTAAATAAACTTTGCTTTACTTTTTCATGTAAAGTAAGGAAAGATCTCTGGTACATTTCAAAGACCCATAGTCTTTAAGAGTCCTTATTAAGGTGATTAGGTTCATTGTAGGGTGGTGACTTCTATCTCTTGAGATAGTATATCATTCCTCATAGTCATACCCGGTCACCCTAATAAGAAAATCTATGGAACTATGTGGTGTCCCGATAAGGTGTTATATGTTTCTATCATATTTATCATCTTTCGAAAAAGGGGATAGCTGAAGGTAGGAATATATACATATATATAAAATTTTCACCATAGGTAGCTTCATCGTGAAGAGACGAAGACTTGTTAAGAAGATCATGAGCTGCCTTCCCGTCGATTACTCTATGGACCAAGCGTCACCATAAAGTTCACCAGAGTTGGTCTAGGTAGGTCTTCCGGTGGTCGAATAACTCAAGAAATTATTCATTTTGGCTCGCCAAAGTGAGGTGAAGTGGTGGGAAGAATTAATTTTAGTTTGGTGGAGATTTTTAAAACTTGGAAAAATGAAGCTCTTAGGTTCGATCAGGGATTGATCTCTCTAGTGATGGAGCTCATGAAGAGCTCGAGAGAGGCATTGGGACTGTAAGGAATGCTTTGGGAAAGATGTGTGTTGAGTTTGAATCCACAGGAAGGAGTACACTCCCATCCCCAACTGAACCAAAGGCTGAGATTGGTTAGGCCTTTAGTAGATGTTCGGCCAGGGTAGGTGGTCGGAGTTGGCAGGGGAGTGCTGAGGTGGCTAAGGGTGAGAAGCTAAGGGAGTGTAGTGATCTGACATGGAGTGTATAGCCTCCCTTAGGTGGACCAATGGGTTTTCATGGGTGAACTCACCCTCTCATGGCCAAAGGCTGAGCCTAATAGCCTTGGGGTAGGCTAGGTTAGTGGACCTTTTATCCAAGAAGAGCCAAAGGTGACTGCCATGGGTAAGGGGGTGGAGAACCCATCCAAATTAGGATATTTGTCCCATTTGAGTGGCTTGGTTCAATGGATTTTACCCAAACCAGGTTCACCATGAGTTGGGCCCACTTGGGCATGCCCATGGTGACCAAAGGATGAGCCATGCAGTTTGGTTAGGGTTGGGCTTGGTTTAGTTGGGTTTGGCTCAATTTGACCCATATGGGTCAAATGGGTTCCATTGGGTTAAGTTGACCAATTTGACCAAATTGGGTGAAACAATGGTTTGGGTGAGTTCAATTGGTCATTTAGAATGCATTTGTGCAATTGGTTTGACTCAATTTGGAGTGGATTTGGTTTTGGTTCATATGCGTTGATTTAGGCCAAATGGGTCAAATTGATTGATTTGGTCAAATTGGTTAAATTGGGTTGAATGAAGTGTTGTTCTATGTTTGATTGGTCATTTAAGAATGATTTTAGGTATTGGTTTGAATTGATTTGGATTAGAATGAGTTTTGATTAAATTTGATCTTTTAGGTCAATCTGGGCTAAGTATGGTCAATTGGGTTGGCTTAGTCAGTTTGGCTTTAATTGATGATTGTAGGGTGTTCAATATTCAATTTATGATTGATTAGAGGAATTGGTTACAATCATTTTTGATTGAAATGAGTTTTGTTCCTTTAGGCCAATTGGGTCAATTTTGGTTAAGTGGTCAAATTGGCATCATTTGACCCAATTGATTGGAATTGGGTAATCAAACTTGATGAACAATCATTCTGGAAGGGATTGGATGAGTTGATTAAATCCAATTTGGGTTGTATTGAAGTTTGAATCAAATTGATCATTTAAGTCTCATTTGGTCAAGTGAACCATTTGGGTTGATTAGGTTGAATTGGATTGAGTTGGTGTTAATTAAGTGTTGAGAAGGGTTCAATGATGGATCTAGAGTTGATTAGTGGCTTTGATCATAATTAATTTAGGCTCAATTAGGTTTTGGCTCTTTTAAACCCTTTAGGTCAAATGGGCTAACTTGGGTAGGTAGCTTTTCTTTGGTTCAATTGGCTTGATTGCAAGTATTGTCATCGCTTGAAATAATTTAATGAACAATTGGAGAGGTTGAAAAAATTAAGTTGGATTTAGTTTATGTTAATAGGATTGAATTGAGTTATGAAATTATGATGGGGGTTAACTTGGGTTAAGACCCAAGTTAACCTAGCTTGGAGCTTGGATTAGAAAAACAAATTCAAGTAAGATCAATTGAACAGGTTTGAGGTTTGTTGTGTTTCATTTATATGATCTTAAATTAGAATGAGTGAATGGGTATGAGTTTTGATTTAAGCCATAGGATGGAAACTATTTGTCCTAAGGCATGTCTTAGGCTTAGGGTTATATTTTCTAAGTCTTTAAGCTTGGGTTTAGTGTTTCCTCAATCACTAGAAGTGTCTTAGCACTAAGGAAATCCAACTATCCAGATGATTCCTTAGTCTAAGATGAGAAAGGTTAATTCTCACTCCAAAAGTGAGGTCAATAAAAGGACACCCAATAGGTGTGGTGTAACTGAAAATGCACATCACACATATTGGTGTTGATTGAGATGATCAATAAGCATTCAAGAAGGTCACAAACACTATTGAAGGCTATCCATGCCTAAGTGGAGAGGTAAATGGAACTAGGACCCCAATGCAATTCAATTCATTTCATTTCGTGCAAAGGGCATATAAGAGAAATTTTTGTATTTGGTTTGATTTCTATATGATTTGGTTTTGCATCAAGGTCATAAAGAATGATCCCATCAGGGATCGAGTCATGCCAGGAGCACAAGTGCAGACTCCCTAAGCATGATGATTCGAAGTTTGTCTTTGCGTTAGATGCGTAGAGTCGGGTTTGTTGAGGGTTGAATCATACCAAGGGCATGAGTAAGGGACTTGTTAAAGTTAAATGAGATTTGAATTAGAGTTGATTTGGGTTGGATGATTTAGTTTATTTCATTTTTTTTTTAACTTTGGTGACTCGTGCTAATATTGACACTATTGGTTGGCAATGTGTCACACTAAGGAAGGGCTACAAAAGCCTGGACTTACCTTAGACTTACTCACTCAAAGGGGAAGTCTACTGACCATATAATAGAAATTATCCAACCTATGGGTTGCCCATCAATTTGTGACGGCTGAACTAGGAAGAATGCTCGGGGACTCACATCTTCCAAAGTAGATTAAACCATCAGGGTGACCCACTCATTGTACAGCAAGTTCAACCCAACCTAGGGTGATTACCAAGTGAGGTCCTCTGGGGGTCTGATCTCGGCTTGAATAGTTGAGGTAATTCCTATAGGGAGTTTTGTTGACACTACCTAGAAAGGTAGGATGCTTGCTTTGGAAGAGGTGCCTCTAAGGGTCTTATCTTTATCCACAAGCGGTGTTATTTTGTTTGTTTTTATTTATTTAATGTGGACCTTATTGATTTATGATGGGCCACACTAAGTAGGTGCCACGAGGGCTTTGGCCTACCTTAGATTTATTGGCCTAAGGGATAATTTGTACATCCGTAGTATAGAGCTTCCAACCATAGCGATGGCTACCAAGAAAGGGGAACTGTCTAATCCAATAATAACCTGGGTCATGTCTAGATGGGGTCATAAAGATGTAATCCAAATAGAATACCCACTGGGAAGGGGCTTCTAGTGGTCTTAACCTAATCCCAAAAATATAAAGACTATAAGTATATGATGGCCGACTCAGGGAGAAAGCATGGAGACTCACATCTTCGTGAGTGGTGTTATCCACTAGGTGGGTTGCTGTCAGCAAAGTGAATACTAGTCAACCTTATGATGATCAATCTAATAAGAAAGCATCGAAGTCACACAAAGCATGGGAGTCACACATCCTTGGAAGCAAAAATGATTATCAGGATAGTTTGTCATTAGCTAGACATCTACCATCTAACCTAGGGCGACTACCAAGTGCGGAGTTACCAAAGGGAACTGAACCAAAGCTTGAAGTAGTAAAGAGGGAGAGGAGCCACTAGGGTCTTACCAATCATCAGATATATATATATATATATATATATATATATATATATATATTCAAACTCAATCAGCATACTATAGCTAGTTTGAAAAGAAAGCTTGGGGTCTCACATCATCCTAGGCAAAGATAACCACTAGGGTCATTCACTGGTCAAATGGCGAATCGAACTCAAACCTAAAGTAGCTACTAAGTGAAGGTTGTTGGGGGTTTTATCTCGACTCAATGTAACTCGAGGTGATTGAATTTATGTTTGACTTGTTTGTATTTACTTCATTTTTGTGTTTATATTATGCCGATAAGGTCTAGGATGTCGCTCGGGTTCTCTTACACCTACCCAAGACACATCAAGAGTTTGGTAATTGAAAATACTTTGACTTAAAAAATAATTCGATCAAAATAGAATTTTTAGTGATGGAAAATGATTCGGGACATAGATCATGCATAATATTTCTTTAGATAGAACCCGTTGATTGGGGGCATCGGGCATTCACCTTTATGATTGATGAGTTGATAAGACCCACCTTAGTAGACCATTTTTATAGTGAAAGGGCCTTCCCAAATAGGTTCAAACTTTTCTCCCATCTTGTCACGAGCTACAATTGGTCTCCTTAGAACTAAGACAAGCTCTTCAACTCATAAAGTTCTAGGGCGACCAACTTGTTATGAGCTTGAACTATTTTTTCTTTATATAGCTCGAGGTTCTAACATGCTTGCAAGCATCTTTCTTCCAAAACTTTGAGTTCTTCCAACCACAGCATTTAGCTCGATCGTGATTTTACTATCCACACCTTTTAGTGATGGGAGCTGAACCTCTAAAAGTAGAATACCTCCGAACCCATTCTCTAAGGAGAATGGAGTAGATTGTGTTGGATTCCTATAGGTAGTATGGTAAGCACAGAAAGTGTTTCCTTGAGTCTTTGGATGAGAGTTTTGTTGAAGGCTTCCACTAAACCATTCTCCCATGGATAGTAGATGGTAGAGTACCTCCAATATATGTTGTGTCTCTGAGTGAAGTTATTGATCTTAGTGCTCTTAAAAGCTTTACCATTGTCGAATATGATTCGATGAGGCATCTGTTAACCTCACTTTTGGAGTGAGTTATCAATCTTCTATTTTAGATTTTAGGAGTCTTCTATACTAAGACTTCCTTAGTCATAAGACACTTCTAGCAATTAGGTGACCACTTAGCCTAAGCCTAGAGACTTAGAAGGGTTAATCATAGGACTAGGTTATGCCTTAGGGATTAGGTTGATCTACTTATCCCATAACTTAAGCCCAACCTATGTTCACCTTCTTAAACTACAACTAAATTCAAGTCATACCAAATTAAATCCAAATCCAAATTCAAATCAAATTATTGAAACTTATAATCAAATCAATCCAAACTAAATTGATTTTCCCCTAAATCAATTCTACAATCAAATCAGTTTACCAAAATCTACAATCATACCAAAACTAAATATCAAATCCAAACCAAAATCCTTCGTAAGCCATGTGATATAATTCCATGAACTTAGCCAAATCTCCATTCAAATCAAACCCAAGTCAATTGATCTTTTCATAGATCAATTATTTCCTCAATTATCTTCTTAAATATAAATCAAATCCACATTCAAATAACCATGATCAAAGCCAATTCAAACCAAATCCAAATCTAAGCCATGTGATTTAATTCCATGAGATTAGCCAAATTTTCCTTCAAATCACTTTAAATTCAATTGATTTTCTCATAAATCAATCATATCTTCAATCATCTTCACAAATATAAATGAAATATACATTTAAATCATCAAAACTATCAAACCCTTCTCTAAGTCCTATGACCTACCTTCATGAGCTTAGCCAAATTTGCCTTCAAATCAATTCAAACTCAATTGATTTTCTCATAAATCAGTCATATCTTCTGTCATCTTCATAAATATAAATCAAATATATATATTTAAATCATCAAAACTAATCAAACCCTTCCTAATCCACATAATTCAACTCCATGGACTTAGCCAAATTCGTTCATTCTAAAACTCAAATTCAATTAATTTTCTCATGAATCAATCATACCTTCAATCATGTTCACAAATATAAATGAAATCTCCAATCATCAAATCAAACCAAAATCAACCCAAGTCAAACCCAACTTAGCCAATTTCCCTTGAAATATCCAAATGAACCAAAACTCATCCAAACCCAAATAAATTGCAATTGAATTTATATAATAATCCCAAACCATATATAAACTCAACTAAATCTAGTTCAACCCAAAATCAAGCCAACTAAACCCACTTAGGTTCACTTGACCCAAAGTGACCTAAAGGATCATTTGATCTAAACTTCAATTCATCCCAAATTGGATTGAACCAAGCTGATCTAAACCTCCTATCATGATTGTTGATCACCCAAGGTTGATCAATTGTCATAAATTGGGTCAAACCAAGTCAACTCTCTTAACCCATATGAACCCAAACTAACCAAATTACAACCTAAGCAAAATCCCTCAAAACTAATGATTCATACCAACTCAAAATCAATATTTGAACATGACTTGACCTTCAATTGAGCCAAACTAAACCCAATTGGCCCTCTTGACCTAAGTTGACCCAAATTAACTTAAAAGGCCAAATTGGGTCAAATCAAAATATAAACTAAATTGATTGCAACCAATGGCTCAAGTTCATTCCAAATTGATTGTTGAACTTGACCAAAGCCCCAATTGAACCCAATTCACCCATTTAGCCCAAATTGACCTAAAAGGGTCAATTTGGCCTAAACTTTAACCAAATCCAATTAATTCAAACTAACACGATGACTTCCCAAGAGGTCACCCATCATAGTACTACTCTCACCCAAGCACGCTTAACTAAAGAGATCTCATGGGATCTAGTGTGCTGGTGCAGTTGCTCCTGCTAGAGATGTGACCAAATTGTTCTCATGTGAAACCCGTCCATGCCCCGGTAAGGCTTTGAAATAGCCAAAATCAAAAAAATGGGTCCTGCTAGATGCACTTACGGCAGATCTACGCGTCATGTACCCCGTGGAGATCTTTTCAGATTGGGGTCATAATGGAAAATCCGACAATCATACGCGAAGCTATGGTGACTTCCATACAACCTCCACCTGAGAAGTGCGGATCAGTCGTGTGGGGCTTACGACTCATGTTTTGAAGACTGTGGCATCCCATCGATGACGTTTTCAGATTCGATGGAGATCGCCAAGTTCTTCGATGTTAGCGGTAAAATAAAATAAAAATAAAAGGAAATAAAATAGGTAGCATCAACAAATGGTGCAACACGATGACTTCCAAAGAGGTCACCCATCATAGTACTACTCTCACCCAAGCACGCTTAACTGAAGAGTTCTCATGAGATCTATGTGTTGGTGAGGTCGCGCCCGCTATATATGTGCTGCAAATTATTCTTATGCGAAACCCGTCCATGCCGCAGTAAGACTTTGAAATAACCAAAATCGAAGATACGAGTGCGGCCAGATGCTCCTGCGACACATCAGCGTGCCGATCGCCCCATAGGGATCTTTCTAAATTGGGGTCATATTGGTGAATTGGATGATCGTACTTGAATTTATGGTGATTTTCATGCAGCCTCCACCCGAGATGCGTGGATCAGATGCGTGGACCCCATGGCTCATGTTTTATAGTCTGATGGAGCCCATAGATGACATTTTCAGAGTTGATGGCAATTGCCAAGTTCTTCGATGCTAGTGGTAAAATAAAATTAAAATAAAAGGAAATAAAATGGGTGGCATCAACAAATGGGGATGACTTCTGATGAGGTCAACCATCAAAGTACTGTTCTCTCCCAAGCACGGTTAACTCAAGAGTTCTCATGGGATCTAGTGTGCTGGTACAGTCAAGCCCACTAGAGATATACTATAAATTATTCTCATGTCAAACTCTTTCGTGCCACGGTAAGGCTTCAAATTAGCTAAAATCGGAGATACGAGAACTGCAGATGTGCCTGTGGCTCATATGTGTGTGGTGCGCCTTGCGGAGATCTTTCTGGATTGGGGTCATAATGATGAATCAGATGATCGTGCACGAAGTTATGGCAATTTTTTAGCCTCCACGAGAGATGCCGATGGTTGTGGGGCACAACTTTTTTATAGTGATGGAGCGATGACATTTCTGAAGTTTATGGCGATCGTCGAGTTCTCTGACGTCAGTGGTAAAATAAAATAAAAATAAAAGGAAATAAAATGGGTGGCATCAACAGATGATGCAACACGATGACTTTCGAAGAAGTCACCTATCATAGTACTACTCTCGCCCAAGCACGCTTAACTGAAGAGTTCTCATGGGATCTAGTGTTCTTGTGCAGTCTCGCCCGCTGGAGATGTGCCACAAATTATTCTCATGTTGAACTCATCCGTACGGCGGTAAGGCATTGAAATAGTAAAAATTATAGATACGAGTCCCTCCATATGCGTCTGCGGCTCATCTACGTGTCGTGCACGCCGCAGAGATCTTTCTGGATTGGGCTCATAATGGAGAATCGGATGATCATGTGCGAAGTCATGACGATCTTCGTATGGTCTCCACTTAAGAACTGTGGATCAGCAGCGTGGGACCTGTGACTCATGTTTTATAGTCCTATGTAGCCCATCGATAACATTTTCAGAGTTAATGGCGATCGCCAAGTTCTCCAACATCAATGGTAAAATAAAATGGGCGGCATCAACAGATGGTGCAATAAGATGACTTCCCAAGAGGTCACCCATCATAGTACTACTTTCGTCGAAGCACGCTTAACTGAAGAGTTCTCATGGGATCTGGTGTGCTAGTGCGGTCAAGCCAGCTAGAGATTTGCCATAAATTATTCTCATGCAAAACCCGTCCATGCCACGGTAAGACTTCGAGATAGCCGAAATCATACATATGGGTCTCACTAGATGCGCCTGGGGCACATCTATGCGTCGAGCATCCCACAGAGATTTTTCCAGATTGGGGTCATAATGATGAATCAAATGATCATGTAAAGTTATGATGATTTTCGTGCGGCCTCCACTCGAGATGCACGGAATAGCCGCGTGGGGCCTGTGACTCGAGTTCTGCAACACGACGACTTCCCTGGAGGTCACCCATCATAGTACTACTCTCACCAAATAACTGAAGAGTTTTGATGCAATCTCTTGTCTGCGTCGTGCGTTGGATATGTACCAAAATTATTCTCATGCCCCATCGAGTAGGCTTTGAAATAGCCAAAATCGGAGATACGGGTCTCACCAAATGCACTTGTGACACATCTGCACATCGAGCGCCTTATAGAGATATTTTTTGATTGGGGTGATAATGGTGAATCGGACGATCATGTGTAATGATATGGCGATTTCCATGCTACCCCACCCTAAACGCACGGATCAACCGCATGGGGCCCACGGCTCATATTTTGTCGATGGAGCCCATCAAAGATGTTTTCAGAGTCAATAGCATTCACTAAGTTCTCCAGCATCAGTAGTAAAATAAAATAAAAATTAAAATAAATAAAATGGGCAGCATCAACAGATGGTGCAACACAATGACTTCCTAGGAGGTCACCCATCATAGTACTACTCTTGCCCAAGCACGGTTAACTGAACACTTCTCATGGGATCTGGTGTGCTGGTGCGGTCAATCCAGCTGGAGATATGCCACAAATTGTTCTCATGTAGAACCAGTCCGTGCCACGACACAGCTTCAAAATAGCTAAAATCGGATATACGAGTCCCGTAGATGCGTGTGTGGCTCATCTACGCGTCATGCACCCCGCAGAGATCTTTCCAGATACGGGTCATAATGGCGAATCGAATGATCGTTCATGAAGTTTTGGCAATTTTTGTTCGGCCTCCACCTGAGATGCACGGATTAGTCACGTGGGGCATGCAGCTCGAGTTTTGATACACAACGACTTCCGAGGAGGTTACCCATCATATTACTACTCTTACCCAAGCACGCTTAACTAAAAAGTTCTCGTGGGATCTGGTGTGCTGGTGCGATTAAACCCGTGTGATATATGCCACAAATTGTTCTCATGCGGAACCCATCCGTGCCACGGTAAGGCTTTGAAATAGCCAAAATTAGAGATACGGGCCCCGCTAGATGTGTCTGCAACACATCTACGTGTCGAGTGCCCCATAGAGATCTTTTCAGATTGGTGTCATAATGGTGAATCGAACGATCGTGTCTGAAATTATGGAGATTTTTGTGCGGCCTCCACCCTAGATGTGCGGATCAGCCGCGTGAAGCCTACAGCTCGTGTTTTACAGTCCGATGGAGCCCATCAATGATGTTTTCAGAGTCGATGATGATCGCCAAGTTTTCCAACGTCAGCGGTAAAATAAAAATAAAATAAAATGGGTGGCATCAACAGATGGTGCAACACAATGACTTTCAAGGAGGTCACCCATCATAATACTACTCTCGCCCAAGCACGATTAACTGAAGAGTTCTCAAGGGATCTAGTGTGCTGGTGCGGTCAAGCTGGCTGGAGATATGCCATAAATTATTCTCATGTGGAACCTGTCTGTGTCGCGGTAATGCTTCAAAATAGCTAAAATCAAAGATATGAGTCCAACAGATGTGTGTGTGGCTCATCAACACATCGAGCACCCCGCAGAGATCTTTTTAGATTGCGGTCATAATGGCAAATCGGATAATTGTGCATGAAGTTATGGTGATTTTCATGCGACATCCAACCGAGATGCATGAATCAGCAGCGTGAGGCCCGTGCTCATGTTTATAGCCTGATGGAGCCCATAGATGATGTTTTCGGAGTCGATGGTGATCGCCGAGTTCTCCAACGTCAGCAGTAAAATAAAAGAAAATAAAATGGGTGGTATCAATAGATGGTGCAACACGATAACTTCCCATGAGGTCACCCATCAAGTACTACTCTTGCCCAAGCACGGTTAACTGAAGAGTTCTCAAGGGATCCAATGAGTTGGTGTGGTCAGGCCCACTAAAGATATGCCATAAATTATTCTCATGCGGAACTCCTCCATGCCACGGCAAGGCTTCAAAATAGATGAAATCGGAGATACGAGATCCGCAGATGCCCCTGCGGCTCATATGTGTGTCATGCTCTCCGTGAAGAACCTTCTAGATTGGGGCCATAATGGCGAATCAAATGATTGTCTGTGAAGTAATGATGATTTCCATGCGGCCTCCACCCGAGATTCGTTGATCAATCGCATGGGGCCCTCGGCTCAAGTTTTGCAGTCGGTGGAGGCCATCGATGACATTTTCGGAGTGGATGGCAATCGCCGAGTTCTCCATCATTAGTGGTAAAATAAAATAAAAATAAAAGGAAATAAAATGGGTGGCATCAATAAATGGTTCAACACGATGACTTCCTAGGAGGTCACCCATCATAGTACTACTCTCGCCCAAGCACGCTTAATTGAAGAGTTCTCATGGGATCTAGTGTGTTAGTGCAGTCACGCCCACTAGAGATGTACTGCAAATTATTCTCATGTTGAACTCATCTGTGTCATGGTATCTCTTCGAAATAGCCGAAATCGGAGATAAGGGTCCTGCCATATGCATCTATGGCTCAGTCATTTGCCCCGCATAGATCTTTTTGGATTAGGCTCATAATGGTAAATCTGATCATGTGCAAAGTTATGGTGATCTCCATGCGACCTCCACTAGAGACTCGAAGATCAGCCATGTGGGGCCCGCGACTCATGTTTGCAGTCCGATGGAACCCATCGATGACATTTTCAGAGTTGATGGCAATCGTCGAGTTATTCGGCATCAACGATAAAATAAATAAAATAAAATAAAATAAAATGAGTGGCATTAATAGATGGTACAACAAGAGGACTTCCTAGGAGGTCACCCATCATAGTATTTCTCTCACCCAAGCACTCTTAATTGAAGAGTTCTCATGGTATCTAGTGTGTTGGTGCAGTTAAGCCCACTAGAGATGTGGTATAAATTATTCTCATGTTAAACCCATTTGTGTCATGGTAAGGCTTCAAAATAGCCAAAATCGGACATACGAGTCCTGCCAGATGCGCCCGCTGCACATCTACACTTCAAGCGCCCCACGAGATCTTTCTAGATTGGGGTCATAATGGCAAATCGAATGATCGTGCATGAAGTAATGGCAATTTTTGTGCGGCCTCCACGCGAGATGCATGGAACAATTGCATGGGGCCCGCGACTCAAGTTCTGCAACATGACAACATCCCAAAAGGTAACCCATCATAGTACTACTCTCACCCAAGCATGCTTAACTGAAGAGTTCTGATGGGATCTAGTGTGCTAGTGCGGTCGCACCAACTAGATATGTGCCATAAATTGTTCTTATGTGAAACCGTCCATGCCACGGTAAGGCTTCGAAATAGCTCAAATTGGAGATAGGTGTCTCACCAAATGCACCTATCATACATCTGCGCATCGAGCATCCCACACAGATCTTTTTGGATTGGGATAATAATGGCAAATCAGACGATCGTACAAAGTTATGATGATTTCTGTGCGGCCCCCACCCTAGATGCGCAGATCAGATGCATGGGGCCCCTGGCTCGTGTTTTGCAGTATGATGGAACCCATCGAAGATGTTTTCAAAGTCGATGGTGATCGTCAAATTCTCTGGCATCAGCATTAAAATAAAATAAAAATAAAAAGAAATAAATGGGTGGCATCAACAGATGGTGCAACACGATGAGTTCCTAGAAGATTGCCCATCATAGTACTACTCTCGTCCAAGCACAGTTAATTGAGGAGTTCTCATGGGATCTGGTGTGATAGTGTAGTCAAGCCCACTAGAGATATGTTGCAAATTTTTCTAATGTAGAACCCATCCATGCCGCAATAAGGCTTCGAAATAGCCAAAATCAGAGATACGGGTCCCGCAGATGTGCGTGTGGCTCATCTCCGCATCGTGCACCCTTCAGAGATCTTTTTGGATAGTGGTTATAATGGTGAATCAGATGATCGTGCATGAAGTTATCGTGATTTTCATGCGGCCTCCACTCGAGATGCGCGGATGAGCCACGTGGGGCCCGCAACTCGAGTTTTGCAACACGATAACTTCCTAGGAGGTCACCCATCATAGTACTACTCTCATCCAAGCACGCTTAATTGAAAAGTTCTCATGGGATCTGGTGTGCTGGTGCGGTCATGCCCGCTAGATATGTGCCGCAAATTATTCTTTTGTGGAACCCGTCTGTGCCGCTATAAGGCTTTGAAATAGCCAAAATTGGAGATACGGGTCCTACCAGATGTGCTTGTGATACATCTACATGTCAAGCACCCCACAGAGATCTTTAGATTCCCGGTGAATCGAATGATCGAACTTATGGTGATGCCTCTACCCTGACGCCACAGATCACACGTGGGGCAGACTCATTTTTTGCAGTCCAATAGAGCCCATCGACAACATTTTCTGAGTCGATGGTGATCGTCGAGTTCTCCAACATCAGCGATAAAATAAAATAAAAATAAAAGAAAATAAAATGGGTGGTATCAATAGATGGTGCAATACGATGACTTCCTAGGAGGTCACACATCATAGAATTACTTTCGCCCAAGCATGGTTAATTGAAGAGTTCTCATGGGATCTGGTGTACTTGTGCGATCAAGCCGGCTGGAGATATGCTGCAAATAATTCTCATGCGAAACCCATTCGTACCACAGTAATTCTTCAAAATAGATGAAATTAGAGATACGGGTCCAGCAGATGTGCCCGTGGCTCATCTACGCGTCGTGCGCCCCATAGAGATCTTTTCGATTGGGGCCATTATGGCGAATCGGATGATCATGCGTGAAGTTATGGCAAATTTTGTGTGACCTCCACTTGAGACTATGTGGGGCCCACAGCTCATGTTTTGCAGTACGAGCATCCCATCGATGATGATTTTGAAGTCAATGGCAATTGCCGAGTTCTCCAGCATCAGCAGTAAAGTAAAATAAAAATAAGAGGAAATAAAATGAGCGACATCAATAGATGGTGCAACACGATGACTTCCTAAGAGGTCACCCATCATAATACTACTCTCTCCCAAGCACGCTTGACTGAAGAGTTCTTATGGGATATGGTGTGCTAGTGCAGTAGGACCTGCTGAAGATGTGCCATAAATGATTCTCATGCGAAACCCTTCCATGCCCCGATAAGGTTTCGAAATAGCTAAAATTAAAGATAAGGGTCCTGTCAGATGCACATGCAGCACATTTGCACATCGTGCCCCTGCAGAGATCTTTCCGGATTGGGGTCATAATGGAAAATCAGATGATCGTGCTTGAAGTTCTGGCTATTTCCATGTGGCCTCCACCTGAGACGCGCGGATCAGTTGTGTGGGGCCTGTGGCTTGTGTTTTGCAGTTTGAGGCATCCCATCAATGACATTTTCAGAGTAGATGGTGATCGCTGAGTTCTCCATCATCAACGGTAAAATAAAAAAATTATAAAAATAAAATGACTGGCATCCATAGATTGTGCAATATAATGACTTCCGAGGAGGTCACCCATCATAGTACTACTCTCACCCAAACACGCTTAACTGAAGAGTTTTCTTGGGATCTGATGTACTGGAGCGGTCGTGCTCGCTAGAGATGTGCCCAAATTGTTCTCATGTGAAACCCATCTGTGCTGCGGTAAGGCTTTGAAATAGACAAAATCAGAGATACGTGTCCCGCCATATTCACTTGTGGCACATCTGCACATCATGCACCCCATGGAAATCTTTTTGGATTGGGGTCATAATGGCGAATCTGATGATCATGTGCAAAGTTATGATGATTTTCATGCGGGCTCCACCCGAGACTCATGGATCAACTAAGTGGGGCCCATGGCTTGAGGTTTTTATCACGATGACTTCCTAGGAGATCACACATCATAGTACTACTCTCACCAAAGCATGCTTAACTGAAGAATTCTCATAGGATCTGGTGTGATGGTATGGTCACACACGCTAGAGATGGGCCATAAATGATTCTCATGTAGAACCCATCCGTGCAGTAGTAAAGCTTTGAAATATCCGAGATCAGAGATACGGGACCCCAAGATGCCCCTAAGGCTCATCTGTGTGTCATGCGTTGCACAGAGATTTTTCCAGATTGGGCTCATAATGGCGAATTGGATGATCGTGCATGAAGTTATGGCGATCTCCGTGCGGCCTCCACTCGAGATGTGCAGATCAGCTGCATGGAGCCCGTGACTTGTGTTTTGCAGTTCAATAGAGCCCATCGACGATGTTTTTAGAGTTGATGGCAATCGTCGAGTTCTCCAGAGTCAGCGATAAAATAAAATAAAAATAAAAGAAAATAAAATAAAAATAAAAGAAAATAAAATGGTCAGCATCAACAGATGGTGCAACAAGATGACTTCATTGGAGATCACCCATCATAGTACTACTCTCGCCCAAGCATGCTTAACTGATAAGTTCTCATGGGATCTGGTGTGCTGGTGTGGTCAAGCCCACTGGAGATGTACCATAAATTATTCTCATGCGAAACTCGCCTGTGCAATGATAAGGCTTTGAAATAGCTGAAATCACACATATGGGTCCTTCCAAATGCGTCTGCAGCATATCTACATGTCAGGCGCCCCATAGATATTGTCGGATTGGGGTCATAATGGCAAATTGGATGATCGTTCGCAAAGTTATGGCGATTTTCATGCGGCCTCCACACTAGACTTGTGGATTAACCACGTCGGACCTGCGGCTCGTGTTTTGTAGTCCTATGGAGCCCATCAACAATATTTTCGGAGTCGATTGCGATCATTGAGTTCTCCAGCATCAGCAGTAAATTAGAATAAAAATAAAAGGAAATAAAATGGGCAGCACCAACAGATGGTGCAAAACGATGACTTCTCAGGAGGTCACCCATCACGCATTACTAAGCATGGTTAACGGCGAAGTTCTCGTGATGGCTTTGGTGTGGTCAAGCCCACTGGATATATGCCATAATTTGTTCTCATGTGAAACCCGTCTATGTCACAGTAAGGCTTCAAAATAGCTTAAATCATAGATATCTAGATGCTCGGGTCCATCTGGTCTTCGTCTCATCTATGCGTGGTGCATCGGCTCTTTTTTTCCGATTGGACTCAAAATGGAAAATCAAACGATTGTGCATGAAGTTATTGCGATGTCTGTGTGGCCTCAAGATGCACGAATCAGCCATGTGGGGCCCATGACTCATGTATTGCAGTTCAATGGAGGCCATCAATGACAATTTCAGAGTTGATGGTGATCGCCAAGTTCTCCAGAGTCAGCGATAAAATAAAATAAAAATAAAAGAAAATAAAATGGGCGGCATCAATAGTTGGTGCAATAAGACGACTTCCTAAGAGGACACCCATCATAGTACTACTCTCGCCCAAGTACGCTTAACTAAAGAGTTCTCATGGGATCTGGTGTGCTGGTGTGGTCAAGCCTGCTGGATATGTGCTGCAAATGGTTCTCATGCGAAACCCGTTCGTGTCATGCTAAGGCTTCGAAATAACTAAAATCAAACATATGAGTCACTCTAGATGCGTCTGCAACACATCGGTGTGTCATGCGCCCTATGAAGATCTTTCTAGATTAGGGTCATAATGGTGAATCAGATGATTGTGCATGAAGTTATGGCAATTTTCGTAGAGCCTCCACCCGAGACGCATGGATCAATCGCGTGGGGCCCATGGCTCATGTTTTGCAGTTTGAGGCATCACATTGATGATGTATTCGGAGTTGATGGTGATCACCGAGTTCTTCAGCATTGGCAGTAAAATAAAATAAAATTAAAAATGGGTGACATCCATAGATGGTGCAACACGATGACTTCCTAGGAGGTCACCCATCATAGTACTACTCTCTCCCAAGCACACTTAACTGAATTATTTTCATGGGATCTGATGTGCTGGTGCGGTTGCGCCCGCCGGAGATGTGCCCAAATTGTTCTCAAGTGGTACCCGTCCGTGTAGCGGTAAGTTTTCAAAATAGCCTAAAACAGAGATATGGGTCACGCTAGATGCCTTAGGCACATCTGTGTATCATGCACCCCGCGGAGATCTTTCCAAATTGGGGTCATAATGGCAAATCGGACGATCATTCGTGAAGTTATGGCGATTTCCATGTGGGCTCCACCCAAGATGCGTGGATAAGTCGCGTGGTTCCCGTGGCTCATGTTTTATAGTACGAGGCATCCCATCGACGGTATTTTCATAATCAATGGTGATCGCTGAGTTTTTTAACATCAGCGGTAAAAGAAATAAAAATAAAAGGAAATAAAATGGGCAACATCAATAAATGGTGTGACACGATGACTTCTTTAGAGGTCACCAATCATAGTATTACTCTCATAGAAGCATGCTTAACTGAAGAGTTCTCTTGGGATTTAGTGTGCTGGTGCGGTCACGCCAGTTGGATTTGTGGCACAAATTGTTCTCACGTGAAACTCGTCCGTGCTATAATAAGTCTTCAAAATAGTTGAAATCAGAGATACAGGACCTGCCAGATGCGCCTACGACACATCTGTACGTCGAGCACCCCACAGAGATCTTTTTGGATAGAGGTCTTAATTGCGAATCAGATAATCGAGCATGAAGTTTTGGTAATTTTTGTGCGGCTTCTACTCGAGACGTGCGGATCAGCCACGTGGGGCCCGTGGCTCATATTTTTCAGTACGAGGCATCCTGTCGACAGCATTTTTAGAGTCAATGTCAATAGTCAAGTTCTTCGGCATCAGTGATAAAATAAAATAAAATAAAATTGGTGGCATCAATAGATGGTACAATAAGATGACTTCCCAAGAGGTCACCCATAATAGTACTACTCTCGCCCAAGCATGCTTAACTAAAGAGCTTTCATGGGACCTAGTGTGCTGGTGAGGTGAAGCCCTTTAGAGATGTGCTATAAATTGTTCTCCTGTGGAACCCGCTTGTACTAAGGTAAGGTTTCAAAATAGCTAAAATCAGAGAGATGAGTCATGCAAAGGTGTTATTGCAATCGCACATCGCCAGATATTTCCAGATTTGGGTCATAATAGCAAATTGGATAATCGTACGTAAAGTTATAGCGATTTCCATGCGGCCTCCGCCTGAGATGCTTGGATCAGCCGTGTGGGGCTCGTGGCTCATATTTTATAGTCTGAGGCATCCCATCGATGACATTTTCAGAGTTGATGTTGATCGTTAAGTTATTTGGCATCAGTGGTAAAATAAAATAAAAATAAAATTAAATTAAATGGTGGAATCAACATGTGGTGCAATAAGACTACTTCCCAGGAGATCGCCCATCATAGTACTACTCTCACCCAAGCACGCTTAACTGAAGAGTTCTCATGGGATCTGGTGTGCTGGTATGGTCATGCCCATTGGAGATGTGCCGCAAATTGTACTCATGCTGAACCCATTCGTGCCTTGGTAAGGCTTCAAAATAGCTTAAATCGGAGATTCAGATTCTGCTAGATGTGCCTGCAGCTCTATGGTGAAATATATATTCTATGTTTTCATCTATCCTTTGGAAGGATAAATGAAAACAAAAATATTATGCCTTGTTGGGACACCACGTAGATCTGTAGATGTTCCTATTAGGGTGATCAGGTATAACATTGAGGAAAGGTGTACTATCTCAAAAAATATAGGTCACCACCCTGCAATGGACCTAATCACCATAATAAGGACTGTGGATCTTCGTATGTACCAAAGATTCTTCCCCTACTTTATATGGAAAAGTAAAGCAATATTTATTTTAAACAGGGTTTGTTAAGTTCCCTATGGAGACAAGCCCCCATAGTTAATTACATCCTAAGGAATGAGATCCTTAGGAATACTCTTGATTAAGGTAAATGATCGCTGTCTCCAAAGATTTCAAAGATAGGATTATCAATCAATTGATTTATTTTTAGAAGATTAAGTGGGATTGATCAAGAGGAGGGAGTTATTATCAAAGCTAAGAGAAGATAAGTAGAGGATGCTTATGATACTATGAAGCCTAGTAAGCGTCCCAAACTATCCTATAGTTGTGCTTTATATTTTTGAAGTTTGAAGGGGGTTATTTATTTTAAGTTGAATTTTTATTAGAAATCTAAGGCTTGCAATTTCATGACATGGGATCATGGAAATGTCTAAGAGGTGAGGATTTATACTCGTAGCCCGCAAAGGAAAGTAGCAACCTTTGAACCTAAATCTAGGGAGCTTTGGTGAGGGCCAAAACACGACCTAAATCTAAGGCGAAAATAGATATTTAGTTTACCTCTACAAGAGAAGATAAACCACCCAACTATTTGGACTTATAACCGCCTGGGGGTGGCTGCCAATTAACTCCTACAATTTTAAATACATGTAGGCAGGTCATATGCTTTTGCAAGATAACTAAACCGTTATTTATTTAGAGAGAGACTAAGTCCTTAAACACACTCTCTAAGAGACTAGATCATGTAGGGCATGATTTAATGACTTAGATCTAATGAAAATTTTGTTACATTTTATTTTTATTTTTGAATAATTGATTTGACACAGACCTATAGGATTCATATGCCTAATGCATGAGAAAATTGGATTATGGGCCAAAATTAGCAAGAAAGGAGGTGTGTTTCCACCATGGCTCTCAAAGGTCAAGCCAGGTTCCTTGGCACAAGTGGACGCCCTCCAAATCAAGAATGAAATAATATACTTTTTATGCATGATGTGAGAAAGAAAATACAACATCCAGCTAAGGGGTTACTAATTCTTTTATCTTGATTTATAACTTAGGCTTTAAGTGAGGTTATGAGTTATTTATTTTTAGTTTTGAGTTGATTAATTGGATAGAAAATTTATATTTCTCTAAGAGCCTAATCGTCATCCAGTCCATACATCAAAGCAATGAAGAAACTAGAAAAATATGTCATCTTAATACACAAGCTAAACAAACATCAATCAATTTTTAATAAAGCTAATGCAAAAGAATAAGAGGCCTTTTGTGGTCGGGCTCCACTGCACAAATCCAAAAACAAATTAGGTAGATGAGCTCTACCCTTGTGCAACCCGGATTACAAATGAATTAATTACAAAAAAAAAATAAATTCATGTTATGGGAGTCTTCATTCTTCTTTCTTCATTTGATTCTTTCTTTTGACTTGGTTGGAATGTGGTTGCTCCAAGGCTTCATATGGTACATAAGATATGATCTTATGATCATTGTTCATCATAATGCCCCATAATAATCATTTTGATTCCTACTTTCAAAATTACATGAAAAAGGGAAAGGAAATCTAACTAAAACCTACAAAATAGAGATTAGCTAAACAAACCACATAATCCCAAGCATGTATATTGGATTTAGCACCCCACACATGAGTAACCAAGTCCACCTGGCCTATTTTGGATTATATTTAGGGGCAGAAATAAACTGCATAGCAAAAGTAGTTATATTTTTATTACAGTGCCCCTTAAGCACAATCCCCTGCAGAAAATTATGGTTATACTAAGATCACCCTACCATTCAGTCTACCCACATACACCCTAAAATCTAGACTAAAATATCACAACACAGAATAAAAGAAAATATCAAACCATGCGCCGCCCTAACATAGGACTAGAAGTGGTGACTTAGCCTAATGTGTGTGCCATTTAAGCTTTGTGTGGTAAGTGTTAGCTGTGCTTTATGGTTAGAATTTCCTAAGTATGAAAATATTCATCTTAGAGGATGGTTTCATTTAAGTGATTTACTTGATTTTTTAAAGTTTTATTTCATGATTTGATTTAGTTTGAATGAACCTACACTTAATTGCTAAGTATTGTAAAGAGAGGAAAGAGCTCCCTACCTTAAGTAATTTCTAAGGTAGATTCATTAATGACTTTTGTTTAGTAAATTTTTTATTATGTGTTTTAGTTAATCCTAACTTTTGATGGACTCTGAACAAACTTATTCAAAGAAAAAAGTCATTTTAAGATTTAAGTAAGGTGAATTACTATCACAAAACACACAATACTTTATTTCTTTCCAACATGTGTAACATGCATTTTGATGAACCCTAAGCAAATCTATACATGCAAATGGAAATATTTAGCACACCTTCATGATGAATACTAATAGGTATTGCTTAAGGAAATTTGGAATGTTTAATGTATGCATATTTTTGTTTAAGTAGAAAAGGGGAATTCTTCTATCTATTATTCATATGCACATTTACATGTATAAGAGACATAAGTGAGTATAGTGCCATTATTTTTTGCACCAAGGGTGTAAAGTACAATACCTACTTGGGGTGACTTAAAGCCTTGCAACCCTGGGGTGTCCAGACTAATATACCACTTTTTTTAAATACATGTGCATGTACAAAAAGAAATGCATGGAAAAAGAGTCATGCAAAAAGTTTATGTTTGTTTGCTTGATTTTGATTATTTAATTTATATGAAAAAATGTCAAGGTCCCTCTTAAATGCTAACATACAAATGAATAGGAATGGATTTAAGCATGTGTTGTATTCTTTTCAAAGGAACTATACACTTTGCAAATCCTATTCAAAACTATGTTAGAAGAGAAGAGAAAGAAAAGTCACATAATGCACATCGTTATATTATACTCATATGCAAGCTTCTAAATAATTATAAGTAGCATACCTTTTATTTGCAATGTTTGATTTATAAGCTTTGAACGAAATTTTGGATTTAATAATGATAATAGGAATTCATATTATTACTTTAGCCAAAACATGCAATTTGATATAAAGGTAACATTTCATTTTAATTTGATTTTTTAAAAGATATGAATGCATGATTTTCATATGACATACACTCTTAGCATGCTAGTAAAGAAATAAAGTGATGTAAGCATGTAATTTCACTCACCCTAATTAATTCCTAAAGACAATCCTATGGAATAAGATTATTTAAAGTGAATCAAAGTTAGTTTAAGGAAATTTTTATTTTGTTTTGAGTTTGATTTGAATTTACAGAATGTGAAAATGGTTTGTTGATCCTAACCCATCTCCCACATGTGTATGTTGTCTTAGTTTAATTTTAAAATGATTAGATTAATTTTATATTTTGCTTAGGTTAAGGTGTACATTAAGTTCATTAATTACCCCTTACCTACACCACTTTAACATATTTAATCAAATAATTATAAGCCAATGTATGACATAAAATCACAAGAAATTTAAATCGGCAATGCACCTAAGAAAGAAAGAGGCCTAACTCATTTGTCTCACAATTAATGATTAATTAAGCTAAAGAGTTTAATTTAAGTACTTTCATAACCCTTCCTACATATATGGGTTAAATATGATTTCCTTAAGTTACAATGGTTATTGAACACCTGAGTATCTACCATAGAAGGAAAAGATTAAGTTCAGATTTATTTTATTTTAAAATTTTGATTAATTAATCCATTTAATTAAGTGATTAAACTATTTAATTAATTTGCCCCTTAATTAGATTTTTATTCAAATGAGATAAACTTAAGGGGAAAAGATTTGGGAGAGGACTCCTAATCTCATTCCCTAAGTCCATTCACTATTCTAAGGTGATTAGCAAACTTAATTAATGAATTTATCACCATTTAATAGGTTAGTCATGCATTTAATTAATTAAGAGGGTAATTAAGAGTGAATCAAGCAATTACCCTAATCAAACCATTAATAAATTCCAAGAAAATCATGGGAGGCACAGATCATCCCAGTAATCAACCCTAGGAAGTTTAAAATTAATCAATGAAATAATTAGAGAGTAATTAACATAATTACATTCCTAATAAAACCCAAATTACATGAAATTTACTATTTAAAATCCATTAAATTAATTTTATATTATTCTCCTTTGAAATATCTTCAATATGCATTAGAGTTTATATTTTTATGATTTTTCTACATTTAGTTATGTATTTTTGAAGTTTATGTGATTAAAACTTAATTAAATAGCCTTGTTAAAGATTTGAGGGCTTGAGGTTGCATGGATCTTCTTATTGAACAAAGTGGGCTTCAATTGGGTGCAGCTTTGGTCTAGCTCCCCTTTTCCCATGCTTTGGATGCTTGGAAGAAGACTTGGATCAACTCGATTGTATCCTCTGAGGGTGCTTGCAAGAGGAATTGGATTGAAATTGAGTGGTGAATGAGTTTGAATTTCCCTTGAGCTCCCTTATTTTCATCTTGAAGAAACTAAGAATGGAGAATTCAAAGTAGCTTAGGAGACCTTGGGGGAGCTTAGAATTTCTTCCTCTGAGTTCCTATGCTTCAATCGAATGTGAGTGAGTGAAGTTCAAGTAAAATTAGAGGGAGTATATCTCCCCCTAGCAGGATCGGATGACCGAGCTTGACTTTGCTATTTTGATCAAATTGATCCTATGGGGTGAGTTGGCTAGGCCATTTTGGATTCCATGTGGTTCAGTTTGTCCAGAAGGAGGTAGTGGAGAAGTTTCCATGTGCCAAAGAGAGTGTGGGAGGTGATCCCATGTGCTTATTTTGAGTGGGGTGGTCGGTTTTAGTCTTGGGTTGGGTTTGGCTACCCAAACCTATTGGGTCATGTGCACCACACTCATTAGTTTCCACTTGCACTAAGAGGGTGCCAAGTGGCCATGAAGAGGATATGACCAAATTCCAAATGAAATTGGCCATGGGTTACCCCCTGACCTAGGGGTAAAATGGTCATTTGGCTTTGATTTCACTTTGAGCAGATTTAGAATAGTTTGAAATTAGATTTTTTTTCCTTTTTTTAAAGAGTTTGGAGTTTATTTGATGTCATTTGGCTCATGTTGACCCATTTAGGTCAGAATGGGTCAACTTGGGTCAAGTTGACAAATTGGTCAAATTTGGTCAAACTAAGGGGTGGGTCAAATTCATATGACCATTTAAAATGTGTTGGCATCATTGGTTTGGTTCAATTTGGTTTTGGTTCATTTGATTTCAGTTAGGTTAAATGGGTCAAGTTGAATTTATTGACTTAGTCATGAGTTGGTTTAGGTTGGTCATGGTCATTTGAAATATGCTTTTTTTCAATTAATTTTGATTTGATTTGATTTTTTTCTCAATTTTATTTTTTAGTCAAGTTGGGTTCATGGTCGATTGGGCTAGGATGGGTCTAATTGGCCAATCTAGACTTTGGTCATGTTCAACAAGCGATTTAGAATGAATTTGACCCATTTGTTACAATCAATTTGGCTTAGATCAGGTTTTGACACATTTTGACTTTTTAGGTCAAGTTGGGTCATTAATCAATTGGGCTAGGTTAGGCTCAAATGATTACTTGGTCAGGTTCAAACATTGATCATGAATTAGTTTTGATCAATGGTTTCAATGAATTTGGCCTATGGTGGATTTTGGCTAGTTTAGGTTTTATTTTGGCTGAGTGTTGACTTGGTCAACCCTTAGGTTTGACTTTTTTTGACCCAATTTGAGTGATTGATCATCTCATTATGATTGTTGTTCATAATGTGAGGCTTAGGTGGGCTTAGCTCAATCCAATTTGGGAAGGATTAGAATTTGGCTCAAAATGGGTACTTTAGGTCACTTTGGGTCAAGTGAGCCTAAGTGGGTCAATTTGCTTGATAAAGACTTGATTTAAGTTTGTTTGAACTCACATATGGACTTATGATTGAAATATAAATCCATTTGCAAGTGATTTAGAGTCAAATGGGTTTTGATTCATTTGACAATTTCAAGTTCAAAGGGTGAACATGAGTTTGACTAGGGTTTGATTTTTTGGATTTAGTTTTCGTTTGATGATTGAATTTTATGTTTATATTTGGATTCATAATTTAAATATTGATTGAATCATGAAGAAAAATCAAGGGTTTTGCTTGATTTGAGTTTGATTGGGCTAAGTTCAAGAATTTGATATGAAAGGCTTAGGCTGAATTTTGGTTGAATTTGGATTTGAGTTTTGAATTTAGTTTTGGTCATTTGAATTTATATTTCATTCATATTTGTGAATATAAATAGGTTATGAGAAAATTTCTTGAATTTTAATTGATTTGGATTTGATTTGAGTTAAGTCCATAAGGTGGAATCAAAGGGACTTAGGAAAGATTTTAGAATTTGGGGTTGACATTTTGGATTTAGTTTTGGTTATTTGAATTTATATCTCATCTATATTTGTGAATGTAAATGAGAATATTAATCGGTTATGAGAAAGTCTCTTGAATTTGAATTGATTTGGATTTGATTTGAGCTACGTCCATAAGGTGGAATCGAAGGGACTTAGGAAAGAATTAAGAATTTGGAGTTGAATTTTTAGATTTAGTTTTGGTTATTTGAATTTATTATCTCATTTATATTTATGAATGTAAATGATAATATAAATGGGTTATGAGAAAATCTCTTGAGTTTGAACTGATTTAGATTTGATTTGAGCTACATCGATAAGATGGAATCAAAGGGCTTAGGAAAATTTTTTAAAATTTGGAATTGACTCATGGGTTTTAATCATTTGGAATTGATTCTTGATTTGAGAAAATCCATTAGAATTGATTTGAGATTTATTTTTTGGAATTGAAGTTGATTTGAGTTTAGAGTTTGACTTGAAAGAAGGAAGTGAGGATTTGGTTCAAGCTATAGGGTAGGCAGATTTTCCTAACACCCGTAAGGCATGGCCTATTCCTATGGATAAACCTTCTAAGTCTATAGAGTTTTGGTTAAGTGTTCTCCTAATCACTAGAAGTGTCTTAAGACTAAGAAACTTTTAATATCTAAGAAGAGTCCTATGTGTAAGATAGAGGGGTTGAGAGCTCATTCTAAAAATGAGGTCAACCTGACCTAGAGCATGAGGTAGCTCAATAGGTGTGGTGTGACTGACAAGGCATACCGCACGTATTGGTGTTGACTTAAATGATCAAAGACATTGAACGATCACAAGAACTAACAAAAATGATCTACTCCCAACCCAAGGTGTAAAAGGAATCAAGAGCTTAGTTCAATGTGACTCCACTCATGTCAACAACATAAGAGAGTGAAGGAGGAATCCACTAGGGACTGGGTATATGAACCTTCCACTAGGGAAAGAGGTTCAAGTCATCCACTAGAGGATGAGAGGTTTGATTTAATTTGAGTCTCACTGGGAAGAAATTGATTTGATTTGTTTGATTATTTAGTTGTGTTTATTTTGACTCCACTGGTGATAAACTAGCAAGGTAATATGTCAACCCGACCTGGAGCAGCTAATGAGTGGGTGTCACAGGGGGCTTACTGCCACATCAAAATAGCTCGAGATAAAAGATTTATATTTTTTTGTGTTTGTGTTAAAGGAAATAGGATTCCTCTTAGGTTCTCTCACACCTATCCTAAACATGCTTGGGGAATTTGATGAAATGATGCCACAAATGGCAGCTGAAATTCCCACCAAGAAAGGATGTTGCTTGGGTTCTCTTACTCCTAACTTAGTAGTGCTAATTGAAATAGGATGCCTCTTGGGTTCTCTTACTCTTATTCCAGTAGCGCCGGGGAATTGTGTTTGGTTGTGTTTGATTGTGTTTGTGTTGTGAAAGAGGGATAGGATGTCTCTTGTGTTCTCTTGCACCTATCCTAAACACGTCGTGGAGGATTTGCAAGACAAGCAAACAACACTTCGGATGAAGAGAAAATTTTGAGGAATTGGAATGAAATCTTATTCTTTTAATGATAATTATTTTCATACATGCTTTTATGAGTAATATTTCTTCAAATAGAGCCCATTAATTGGAAGCATCGGGTGTTCCCCTTTACAATCAATAAGCTAATAAGATCCTCCTTAGTAGGCTTTCTATATGACATAGGGGCCTTCCCACGTGGGTTTAAACTTGCTTCACATCTTTTGATGGGCAATAATTGGTCTCCTTAGGACTAATACAAGTTCTCCTACTTAAAAATACCAAGGTTGGACTAGCTTGTTGTGAGCTTGAATCATTTTGGCCTTATACAACATGAGGTTCTAGCACGCCCGTAGGCGTCTCTCCTCCAAACCTTCAAGCTCATCTAACTGCAACTTTTCATTCTATAATGTAGTGATTTTGCTACCCAATGCTATCCTTAGTGATGGGAGTTGAAGTTCTATGGGTAGAATAGCTTCAGGCCCATACACCAAGGAAAATGGGGTCAATTGAGTTAGAGTTCTGTATGTGGTGCAGTAAGCCCACAAGGCTTCAACCAACTGCTCATGCAACTGTAGCTTATTGTCATCAAGTATCTTTCTTAGTATCTGGATGAGAGCTTTATTGAATGCTTCTTCTAGGCCATTTACTCTGGGGTAGTAGATAGCAGAGTATCTCCAATCTATAACATGTCTTATGGTGAAGCATTTGATCTTGATGCTTTTGAATGTAGTACCATTATCGAATATAATTTGTCAAGGCTTTTCAATGTAGTAAGACTTTGAAATAGCTAAAATCAGAGATACGAGTCCCACCAGATGCCCCTACACTACGAATCATGTACCCCCATGGAGATCATTTCGGATTGGGGTCATAATGGCGAATCAGACAAAAGTGTGTGAAGTTATCAAAATTTTGTTAAAATGAAAAGAAATAAAACGGGCGGCATCAATAGTGGTGCAACACGACGACTTCCTAGGAGGTCACCCATCATAGTACTACTCTCACCCAAGCACGCTTAACTGAGGAGTTCTCATGTGATATGGTGTGCTAGTGCGGTCGCACTCGTTGGAGATGTGTTGCAAATTATTCTCATGCAGAACTCGTCCGTGTAGTGGTAAGGCTTTGAAATAGCCAAAATCGGAGATATGAGTCCTGTTAGATGCGCCTATGGCACATCTGGGCATCGTGTACCCTGCGGTGATCTTTCGGATTGGGGTCATAATGGCAAATCGGATGATCATGCACAAATTTAAGGCAATTTTTGTGCAGCCTCAACCCGATATGTGCGAATCAGCCGTGTGGGGCCCGTGACTCATGTTTTAAAGTCTGAGGCATCCCATCGATGATGTTTTTGGAGTCGATGGCAATCGTCTAGTTCTCATGCATCAGCGGTAAAATAAAATAAAATTAAAAGGAAACAAAATGGGTGTGCAACACAGTAAACCCATATCTCATGACTACTCACCAAACACAAAAGAGTTTCGCCACCGCCACCGGTGGAGATCATTACCATGTACCGGATGGTAAGCCCCGAGATAATGAGATGAGTCATGGATATCTTGTCACGCCACTGGAGATCTTTTGATTGGGGTCATAATGGAGAAATGAATGATCGAGCAGGTGCCATGGGGCCTTTCTATCTCCGTGATTTATTTTACCGAGGCATTGAGAAGATCTCCAGTTCTCCCATGTCAGTGGTAAAATAAAAGAAAATAAAATGGTCAGCATGAACATTGAACATGATGACACCCACCACCCGCACTACTCTGCAATTTAAATGAAGAAGTTCTCATAGGATTTGATGTGCTGGTGCGGTCATGCCCGCTGAAGATGTGTCGCAAATTATTCTCATGTGAAACCCATTCACGCGGCGGTAAGTTTTGAAATAGCCGAAATCGGAGATATAGATCTGGCTAGATGCACCTACGACATCTGCGCGTCGTGCGCCCTGTAGAGATCTTTCTAGATTGGGGTCATAATGGTGAATCGGATGATCGTGCATGAAGTTTTGGCGATTTCCATGCGGCCTCCATCGGAGACGTGCGGATCCACCATGTGGGGCCCACGGCTTATGTTTTTTAGTCCGAGGCATCCCATCGATGACGTTTCTAGAGTCAATGGGAATCTTCGTGTTCTCTGGCATCAGCAGTAAAATAAAAAGGAAATGTAATGGCCGACATGAATAGTTGGTGCAATACGATGACTTCCAAAGAGGTTACACATCATAGTACTACTCTCACCCAAGCACATTTAACTAAAGAGTTCTCATGTGATTTGGTTGCCATCACTGAGATGTAAATTTTCATCGCGATCCGCGGTGGTAAGGCTTCAAAATAGCCAAAATTGGAGATACGGGTCATGCTAGATGTTCCAGTGGCACATCTCCGCGTCGTGCGCCACCTGGAGATTTTTCTGGATTGGGTTCATAATGCTGAATCAGACGATCGTGCGTGAAGTTATGATGATTTTCGTGTAGCCTCCACCTGGATGCGCAGATTAGCCACGCGAGGCCTGTGGCTTGTGTTTTGCAGACCGAGGCATCCCATCGATGTCATTTTCATAATCAATACTGATCTTCAAGTTCTCTGGCAAAATAAAAGAAAATAAAATGGCCTGTATGAACAGTTAGCACAATACGATGACTTCCTAGGAGGTCACCCATCATAGTACTGCTCTCTCCCAAGTACACTTAAATGAAGAGTTCTCATGGGATCTGGTGTGCTGGTGCGGTCGTGCCCGCTAAAGATGTACCGTAAATTATTCTCATGTGGAACCCATCTGTGCAGTAGTGAGGCTTTGAAATAGCCAAAATTAGAGATACGAGTCACACTAGATGCTCCTGTGGCACATCTACACGTCGTGCACCATGTGAAGATCTTTCCGGATTGGGGTCATAATTGTGAATCAGATGATCGTGGGAGAAGTTATGGCAATTTCTATGCGGCCTCCACCCGAGATGCGTGGATCTGCCGCCTGGGGTTCGCGGCTCATGTTTTGCAGTCCGAGACATCCCATCGATGATGTTTTCAGAGTCGATGGCAATATTCGACTTCTCTAGCATCAGCGGTAGAATAAAAGGAAATAAAATGACTGGCATGAACAGTTGGTGCAATACGATGAGTTTCCATGAGGTCACCCATCATAGTACTACTCTTTCCCAAGCAGACTTAACTGAAGAGTTCTCATGGATCTGGTGTGACGGTGCGGTCATGCCCATTAGATATGTGCCACAAATTATTATCATGCGCACTCGCTCGGCGGGTTTGAAATAGTAACGGAGATACGGATCATGCCGATGTTCCAAGACATCGCATCATGCTCCCAGCAGAGATCTTTCCGGATTGGGGACATAATGGCGAATTTGAGGATCGTGCGTGAAGTTATGGCAATTTCCTTCTGGCCTCCACCCGAGATGCGTGAATCCATCGCATGGGGCCCACTACTCATGGTTTGCAGTCCGAGGCATCCCATCGATGACATTTTCGGACTCGATGGCAATCTTTGAGTTCTCCGACATCCATAAAAAAATAAAAGAAAATAAAATGGTCGGCATGAATAGTTGGTGCAATACGAGGACTTCCTAGGAGGTCACCCATCATAGTACTACTCTCTCCCAGGCACGCTTAACTAAAGAGTTCTCATGGGATCTGGTGTGCCGATGCGGTCATGCCCGTTGGACATGTGCCGCAAATTATTCTTATGTGGAACCTGTCTGTATGGTGGTAAGGCTACAAAATAGCATAAATTGGAGATTCGGGTCCCACTAGATGCGCTAGAGGCACATTTGCGCGTCATGCACCCCACGAAGTTCTTTCCGTATTGGGGTCATAATGTCAATCGATGATCGGCGCGGTTATGGAAATTTCGGCGCTCCACCGGATGCGGATCCGCTCGTAGTCTGGCTCATGTTTTGCGCCGAGGCATCCTATCGATGACATTTTCAGAGTTGATTGAAATCTTTGAGTTCTCCAGCATCAGCAGTAAAATAAAAGGAAATAAAGTGGCTGGCATGAACATTTGGTGTAATACGATGACTTCCCATGAGATCAGCCATCATACTACTACTCTCACCCAAGCACGCTTAACTGAAGAATTCTCATGGGATCTAGTGTGCCAGTGTGGTCACGCCCACTGGAGATGTGCAGCAAATGTTTCTCCTGTGTAACCCATCCATGCGACAGTAAGGCTTCTAAATAGCCAAAATTGGAGATACGGGTCACGCCAGATGTGCCTGCAGCACATCTACGTGTCGTGCACCCCTCGAAGATCTTTCCGGATTGGGGTCATAATGGCATATTGGACGATCGTGCATGAAGTTATGTCAATTTTTATGTGGCATCCACCTAAGACGTGCGGATCTAACGGGGGCCCGCAGCTCATGTTTTGTTGTCCGAGGCATGCCATCGATGATGTTTTCAGAGTCGATGGCAATCTTCATGTTCTCCGACAACGTAAAATAAAAGAAAATAAAATGGCCGGTATGAACAGTTGGTGCAATACGACGACTTTCCAGGAGGTCACCCATCATATTACTACTATCGCCCAAGCAAGCTTAACTGAAGAGTTCTCATGAGATCTGGTGTGCTGGTGCGGTCGTGGCCATTAGAGATGTGCCCAAATTATTCTCTTGCGAAACCCATCCATGCGATGGTAAGGCTTCGAAATATCTGAAATCGGAGATATGGGTCCTACTAAATGCGCCCGCGGCACATCTACGCATCGTGCACCTCACAGAGACCTTTCCGGATTTGGGTCATAATGGTGAATCGATTGATCGTGCGTGAAGTTATGGCAACTTTGGTGTGGCCTTCACCTGAGATGCACGTATTATCCCCGTGGGGCCCGTAGCTCGTGTTTTGCTGTCCGAGGCATCCCACCGATGACATTTTTAAAATCAATATCGATCTCAGAGTTCTCCGACGTCAGTAGTAAAATAAAAGGAAACAAATGACTGGCATCAATAGTTGGTGCAACACGATGACATCCAAGGAGGCCACCCATCATAGTACTACTCTCTCTCAAGCACGCTTAACTGAGGAGTTCTCATGGGATCTAGTGTGCCAGTGCGGTCACGCTCGTTGGAGATGTGCCACAAATTATTCTCATGTGGAACCCATCCGTGTGGAGGTAAGGCTTTAAAATAGTCAAAATCGATGATACAGGTCCTGCCAAATGCGCTTACAGCACATCTACACGTCATGCGCCCCACGAATATCTTTCCAGATTGGGGTCTTAATGGAAAATCGGACAATCGTGTGCAAAGTTATGGCGATTTCTGTGAGGCCTCCACAAGAGATGCGTGGATCAGCCGTGTGGGGCCTGCGGCTCGTGTTTTGCAGTCTGAGGTTTCCCATTGATGACATTTTCAAAGTTGATGCTGATCGCCGAGTTCTCTGGCTTTAGCCGTAAAATAAAATGAAATAAAATGATTCAAAAGGTCACACATTGAAGGATTTCCTTAGTGGGTGGTCATATTATATTTTCGCTGGAGATGTGTCATAATTTTGAAATAGCGGCAGGCGGTTGCTTCCTCCATATGGCCGTACGGAGAAGCCGATTAGTTGCATGGCGAATCGGATGATTGCGAAGTTATCGCAATTTCTGCGGCTCCACCCGGCATGATCCGCGGTTTCGCGGTTGTGCAGGGCATCCCATCAATGATGATGAAGCCGGCGGTGCTCGGTGGGTAAACTAAAATTAAAAAAAATGGGCGGCATCAATAATTAGTACAACATGACAACTTCGCACGAGGTCGCCCATCATTGTACTACTCTCACCCAAACATGGTTAACTGAAGAGTTCTCTTGGGATATGGTGTACTGGTGTGGTCGCGCCTACTGGAGATGTGCCCCAAATTGTTCACTTGCTGAATCTGTCTGTGCGACGGTAAGGCTTCAAAATAGCTGAAATCGAAGATATGAGTCCATTCATCATATCTATGCCTCATGCATGCGCATAAATCTTTCTGATTGGAATGGTGACTGACGATCGTGGATGAAGTTATGTCAATTTTTGTGCGGCCTCCATGAGAGAGTCACAAATCTGTCACATGGGGCTCACTGCTCAAGTTTTACAGTCTGAGGCATCCCATCGATGACATTTTCATAGTCGATGTCAATCACTGAGTTCTCTAATGGGCGGCATCAATAATTGGTGCAACACGATGATTTTTGAGGAGGTCAGCCATCATAGTACTACTCTCGCCCAAGCACGCTTAACTGAAGAGTTCTCATGGGATTTGGTGTGCTAGTGCAGTCATGCCCACTGGACATGTGCCACAAATTGCTCTCTTATCGAACCCATCAATGCTCTGGAAAGATTTCAAAATAGTCGAAATCGGAGATACGGGTCCCGTTAGATGCACCTGAGGAACATCTTTGTGTCGTGCACCTTGTGGAGATCATTTTGGATTGGGGTCATAATGGCGAATCAAATGATCATGCACAAAGTTATGGCAATTTTTGTGCGGCCTCCATCTGAGAGGTGTGGATCCGCCGTATGGGGCCTGCATCTCGTGTTTTGCAGTTCGAGGTATCCCATCGATGACATTTTCATAGTCGATGTCGATCGTCGAGTTCTCCGATGTCAGCAAAAAAATAAAAAGAAATAAAATGGGCGGCATCAACAGATGCTGCAACACGATGACTTTTTTGGAGGTTAACAATCATAGGACTGCTCTCACCCAAGCACGCTTAACTGAAGAGTTATCATGGGAACTGGTGTGCTGGTGCGGTCACTCCCACTGGAGATGTGCCGTAATTGTTTCTCATGTGAAACCCATCAATGCTGTGGTAGACCTCGAATTAGCCAAAATCAGAGATACGGGTCTGTTCATATGTCCCCGCGGCACATATGCGTGTCATGCGCCCCATAGAGATCTTTCCGGATTGGGGTCATAATGGCAAATCAGATGATTGTGTGTTAAGTTATGGTGATTTCTGTCAGCCTCCATTCGAGAGGTGTGGATCCACTGGGTGGGGTCCACAGCTCGTGTTTTGCAGTTGGAGGCATCCCATCGATGACATTTTTGTAGTGGATGCCGATCATCGAGTTCTCCAGCTTTAGCAGTAAAATAAAAGGAAATGAAACGGGCGACATCAACATTCGGTGCAATATGAAGACTTCCTAGGAGGTCACGCATCATCGTACTACTCTTACCCATGCACGCTTAACTGAAGAGTTCTCATGGGATCTAGTGTGTTGGTGCGGCCGAGTTTACTGGAGATGTGCTATAAATTGTTGTCATAAAGAACCCGTCTGTGAGACAGTAAGGCTTCGAAATAGCCAAAATCGAATATAAGGGTCCCGCGAGATGTGCCTGTAGCACATCTACGCATCGTGCGCCCTACGGAGATCTTTTCGAATTGGGGTCATAATGGCAAATCTAAAGATTGTGTGTGAAGTTATGGCAATTTTCATACGGCCTCCACCCGAGATGCGAGGATCATCCGCGTTGGGCCTACGGGTCGTGTTTTGTAGTCTGAGGCATCCTATCGATGACATTTTCAGAGTCGATGGCAATGGTTGAGTTCTCAGGCATCAGTGGTAAAATAAAATAAAAATAAAAGGAATTAAAATGGGCGGCATAAACAATTAGTGCAACATGATGACTTCCAAGGAAGTCACCCATCATAATACTACTCTCGCCCAAGCACTCTTAACTGAAGAGTTCTCATGGGATGTGGTGTGCTGGTGCGGTCACGCTCACTGGAGATGTGCCACAAAATTTCCTCATGTGAAACCCTTTCGTGCGGTGATAAGGCTTTAAAATAACCGAAATTGGAAAGATGGGTCCCACCTATGCACCTGTAGCACATCTGCACATCATGCACCTTGCGGAGTTCTTTCCGTATTGGGGCCATAATGGTGAATCAGACAATCGTGCACAAAGTTATGGCAATTTCCAAGCGGCCTCCATCTGAGATGCCCGATCCATCGCGTGGGGCCTGCAACTTATGTTTTGTAGTCCTAGCCATCCCATCGATGACATTTTTGTAGTCAATACTGATCATTGAGTTCTTCGGTGCCAGCGGTAAAATAAAAGGAAATAAAATGTGCGCCATCAATAATTGGTGCTACACGACAACTTCCTATGAGGTCTCCCATCACAATACTACTCTGGCCCAAGCATGCTTAACCAAAGAATTCTCATGGGATCTGGTGTGTTATTGCGGTCACAGTCACTGGAGATGTACCGCAAATTATTCTCATGTGGAACCCATCAATGTCATAGTAAGACTTCAAAATAGCCGAAATCGAAGATACGTGTCCCACCAGATGCACCTGCGACACATATGTGCGCACCCCGCGGAGATCTTTTCAAATTCGGGTCATAATGGTGAATCATATGATCATGTGTGAAGTTATGGTGATTTCCATGCGGCCTCCATCCGAGAGGCCTAGATTCACCACATGGGGACCTCAGCTCGTGCCTTGCAGTCAGAGGCATTCCATCAATGGCATTTTCCTAGTCGATGTCGATCACCATGTTCTCTGGCTTCAGCGGTAAAATAAAATAAAATAAAATGAGTGACATCAACAGGTGGTGCAACACGATGACTTCCCACGAGATCACCCATCATAGTACTACTCTCACCCAAGCACGCTTAACTGAAGAGTTCTTATGGGATTTGGTGTGTTGGTGTGGTCACGCCCGCTGGAGATGTGCTGCAAATTGTTCTCATGCAGAATCCGTCCGTGCCACGGCAAGGCTTTGAATTAGCCAAAATTGGAGATACGGGTCCCTCCAGATGCGCCTGCGGCACATATGCGCATCGTGCACCCCATGGAGATCTTTTAGAATTGGTCATAATGTCGAATCGGATGATCATGTGCAAAGTTTTGGCGATTTCCCTACGGCTTCCATCCGAGTGACCTAGGTCCGCCGCGTGGGGCCCGTGACTTGTGTTTTGCAGTCTGAGGCATCCCATCAATGATATTTTCATAATAGATGCCGATCATCGAGTTCTCTGGCGTTAGCGATAAAATAAAAGGAAATAAAATGGGCGGCATCAATAGTTGGTGCAACACGATGGCTTCCCAGGAGGTCACCCATCAAAGTACTACTCTCGCCCAAGCATGCTTAACTGAAGAGTTCTCATGGGATCTAGTGTGCCGGTGCAGACATATCTGCTAGAGAGGTGTCACAAATTGTTCTCATGTGGAACCCATCCATGCGGCGGTAAGGCTTCAAAATAGTCAAAATCGGAGATACGGGTCCCACCAGATGCACCTGCGGCACATCTGTGTGTCGTGCACCCTGCAGAGACCTTTCTGGATTAGGGTCATAATGGTGAATCAGATGGTCATGCATGAAGTTATGGCGATTTCTGTGTGGATACGACAAGTGGGGCCCGCAGCTCAAGTTTTGTAGACTAAGGCATCCCATTGACGACATTTTCGGAGTCGATGGCAATCTTCGAGTTCTCTAGCATCAGTGGTAGAATAAAAGGAAATGAAATGGTCGATGAAGCGGTAATTCACGATGACTTCAACACCCATAATACTACTCACCCAAGCACGCAACAAGAGTTCTCATGGGATGTGCGTGGAGGCTTAAGATGTGCCGCAATTTGTTCGCATGCGAAACCCGTCTATGTGGAGATAAGGTTTCAAAATAGCCGAAATCAGAGATACGGGTCACGCTAGATGAGCCTATGGGACATCTGCGTGTCGTGCGCTACACAGAGATCTTTTCGGATTGGGGTCATAATGGCGAATCAGATGATTGTGCACAAAGTTATGGCAATTTTTGTGTGACCACCACCCAACACACTCAGATCAGCCTCATGGGACCCGTAGCTCATGTTTTGCAGTCTAAGGCATCCCATTAATGACATTTTCGTAATCAATACAGATCTCCGAGTTCTTCGGCGTCATCAGTAAAATAAAAAAAAATAAAATGGCCGGCATGAACAGTTGGAGGAATACGATGACTTCCTAGGAGGTCACCCATCATAGTACTACTCTCACCCAAGTACGCTTAAATGAAGAAGTTCTCATGGGATTTGGTGTGCTGGTGTGGTTGTGCTCGCTAGAGATGTGTTGCAAATTATTCTCATGCAAAACCCATTCCCACGGTGGTAAGGTTTTGAAATAGCCAAAATCAGAGATTCGGTCTTAGATGCGCTCACGCGCTGCCCTACAAGATCTTTCTGTATTGGGGTCATAATGGTGAATCGGATGATCGTGCATAAAGTTTTAGCGATTTTCGTGCGGCCTCCATGGAAGACGTGCAGATCCGCCATGTGGGGCCCACGACTTGTGTTTTGTAGTCCAAGTCATCCCATCGACGATGTTTCTAGAGTCGATGGAAATCTTCATGTTCTCTGGCATTAGCAGTAGAATAAAAAGGAAATACAATGGCCAGCATGAATAGTTGGTGCAATACAACGACTTCCAAGGAGGTTACACATCATAGTACTACTCTCGCCCAAGCACATTAAACTAAAGAGTTCTCATGTGATCTGGTGTGCCGTTGCGATCACGCCCCTTGGAGATGTGCCGCAAATTGTTATCATCCGGTACCCGTCCGTGTGGTGGTAAGGCTTCAAAATAGCCAAAGTCGGAGATACGGGTCACACTAGATGCACCTATGGCACATCTGCGCATCGTGTGCCATGCAGAGATTTTTCTGGATTAGGGTCATAATGCTGAATTAGACGATCGTGCGTGAAGTTATGATGATTTTCATGTGGCCTTTCTTACTTTCATGTGTGTATGTGAAAAATTGGATAAAGAATTCCTTTTTTACTTAAAGAAAAGAATGCATATTAATCTTCTAAATTTCCTTAAATGGGTTACTTAGCATGCATCATAAAGTGTGTTAAATATTCTTATTTGTATGTATAGATATGCTTAGGACTCATTTTAGTTAGATTTCCATTCTTTTTCTTTTCATATAAATTTGTGCAATTAGGATTTTGGAATGATTGTTATGGGGATTAGGATGAGCATTGGTCATAAGATCCTATCTTATGTTCCATGTGAAGCCTTGAAGCACCCACCTTCCAACCATAAAAAAGAAGGAACCAAAGAAAAAAAAAAGATAAGAAAAGAAGAAAGAAGAAATGAAGCTTGAAGACCCCCATAATATTGAATTTTTTGCTTAATTGTAATTTAATTCATTTATAATCTGGGTTGTATAAGGGTAGAGCTCAGCTACCCACATTTAATATTTTCGGGTTTGTGCGGTGGTGCCCGACCATAACAGCTTTTTATTCTTTTTACGATTAGCTTTATAAATTGACTGATGATTTGTTTAGCTTTTGCATTAAGTGGCATGTTTTTCTTAGTTTCTTCTTTGCTTTATGTATGGCCTGAATGTGGATTAGGCTCTTTAGGAAAATAAATAACAACTCAAATTAAAAATAAAAAAACTCATAACCTCACCTAAAGCTTAGGTTTAAAATCAAGAAAAAAGAATTAACAACCCCTTAGCTTGATGAGTATTTCTTTTATAATATTATGCATAAATGCATCTTATTTCACTCTTGATTAGAAAGCTTCCACCTTTTCCAGAGAAACTCAGCTTGACCTTTGAGAGCCATGGTGGAAACTCACCTCCTCTCTTCTCGCTGATTTTGGCCAATAACTTTATTTCTCATGAATTAGTCATATGAATCATATTAGCCTGAGTCAAAATAATTGTCCAAAAAGTGAAAATAAAATGAAATTTGAATTACATTAGATTTAGGTCATTTGAAGCATGCCCTTTACATGATCTAGTCTCTTAAAGGAGTGAGTTTAAGGACTTAGTCTTTTTCTAAATCAATAATAGTCTAGCTATCTTGCATAAGAATAAAGACTTGCTTACATGTATTTAAAATCGTAGGAGTTAGTTGGTGGCAACCCCTGGCGATTGTCAGTCTAAGTTATCAGGTGGTTTTTCCTCTCTTATGGAGATGAACCAATTATTCATATTCACCTTAGATTTAGGTAGTATTTTAGCCCTCACCAAAGCTCCCTAAATTTAGGTTCTGAGGTTGCTTCTCTCCTTTGTGGGCCATAAGCATAATTTCTCACCTCTTAGGCATTCCCTTAATCTTGTGTTAAGGAATCATAAGTCTTAAATTTTTAATGAAAAACTTAACTTAAACAAACTAAATCAATTTTAAAAATGTAAAGCCCAATTATAGGATAGTTTGAGATGCTCGCTACATTTCCTAGCATCGTGGGCATCTCCTACTTGTCTTCTATTTTGACTTCGATAATAACTCCCTCTCTTTGATCAATCACATTTGATCTTCAAAAATGAACTAATCGATTGATAGTCCTTTCCTATTGAAATCTTTGAAGATAATGATCATTTACCTTAATCGAGAGTTTTCCTAAGGGATCCTCATCCCTTAGGATGTAATTAACTATGGGGTTTGCCCCTATAGGAAACTTAACAAACCCAGTTTAAAATAAACCCTGCTTTACTTTTTCATGTAAAGTAGGGAAAGAATCTCTGGTACATATGCAGACCCATCATCCTTAGGAGTCTTTATTGAGGTGATTAGGTCCATTAAAGGGTAGTGACTTATGTCTCTCGAGATAGTGCATTATTTTATTGATGATTTTCTTGATCACCTGAATGAGTACATCTGTGGATCTGTACGAAGTCCTAAAAAGACAAATTTCTATATGCTTCCCTCTTTCATTTCTCCCCACAGATTTAAAGGCGACTCTCTCGTATAGAAAATTTTCACCACACACACACACTTCATTTCTTTCCCAACATGTGTAACATACATATGGATGAATCCTAAGCATCTCTATACATGTAAATGGAAGTGTTAGGCACACCTTGATGATGAATGCTAAGAGAGTTACTTAAGAAAATTTGGATGCTTCATGATGCATGATTTTTGTTAAGTTGAAAAGAGGGATTCTTTTATATATTTTCATATGCACATTCGCAAGTATAAAAGACATAAGTGAGTATGACACCATTGTTAGCACCAGGGGTGTAAGGTACAAGACCTACTTGGGGCTACTTAAAGCCTCACAACCCTAGGGTTCTCTAGACTAATATACTACTTTTCTTAAATACATGTGCATGTACAAAAAGAAATGCATGAAAAGAGAATCATGCAAAAAGTTTATGTTTGTTTGATTTTGGTTTGATTGTTTAGTTCATATGTGTGATGTGGAATTCCATCTTAAGTCATGACATAGGAGTGTATAGGAACGGATTTAAGCAAGTGTTATGTCTTTTTCAAATAGACTATACACTTTCCAAATCCTATACAATTCTATGTTAAGAAAGAGAGAGAGAATTAAATAACACATTTTATACTATTCATATGCAAGCTCATAACAAATTGTAGTTATAACATTTAATTTGTAAGTTTTGAAAATAATTTTAGATTTAATAGTGATAATAGCCATTCATATTCTTACTTAGCCAAAACATGCAATTTGACATAAAGAAAACATTGATTTTTAAAAGGTATGAATGCATGATTTTCATATGACATACACATTTAGCATGTTAGGAAAGAAATGAAGTGATGAAAGCATGTGAATTCTGTCACCCTAATTAATTCCAAAGACCATCTCATGAAATAGGATCATTTAAAGTGAATCAAATTTATTTTAAAGATATTTTTAATTTTGTTTGAGTTTGATTTGATTTAGGAAAACTGAAGAGGATTACTGGTCCTAACCCATTTCCCACATGTGTATGATGATTTAGTTTATTTTTAGGACCATTAGATTGATTTTATATTTTGTTTAGGTTAAGATGTACATTAAGTTCATTAATTACCCCTTACCAACACCACTTTAACATATTTAACCAAATAATTATGAGCCAAAGTATGACATAAAACTACAAGGAATTTAAATAAGCAATGCACCTAAGATAGAATGGGGGCCTAATGCATTTGGCTCACAATTAACGATTAATTAAGCTAAAGGTTTAATTTATGTACTTTCATAACCCTTCCCACACACATGGGTTGGATATGATTTCCTTAAGCTACTTGGGTTATTGAAAACCTAAGCATCTACCCAAGAAGGAATTGATTAAATTTTGGATTGATTTGATTTTAAAATTTTGATAAATTAAGCCATTTAATTAAGTGATTAAACTTATTTACACCTTAATTAGATTTTTATCCAAATGAAATGAACTTAGGAGGAAAGATTTGGGAGAGGACTCCAAATCTCATTCCCTACATCTATTCACTATTCTAAGGTAATTAGCAAACTTAATTAATTAATTTACCACTATTTAATAAGTTAATTAATCATTTAATTAATTAACAGAGTGATTAAGAGTGAATCAATCAATTCCCCTAATTAAACCATTAATAAATTCCAAGAAAATTATGAGAGGCAGAGGTCATCCCATTAATCAATCCTAGGAAGTTTGGAATTAATCAGTGGAATAATTAGAGAGTAATTAACATAATTACAATCCTAATAAAACCCTAATTGCATAAAATTCACTATTCAAAATACATCAAATTTAATTTTAGATTATTTACCTATGCATTATCTTTACAACATATTTTATTTTATATTGTTTTGTTTTTATACATTTAGTTATGAATTTTTGAAGATTTCATGATTAAAACTAAATTAAATAGCCTAATTAATCTGCTTCGCCACGGATCGCGGCGTTTCCAATTGGCGATGATTTGCTATTTAAGTAGTCACATCTAATGCCACGTTAGTGGTGGCGCTATGCGCTTTCTCCTCGACCGTCTGATTAAAGATCAATCAATCAGGATAAATCCATGGAGCTTACGCAGCTTGATCATAATGATCCATCCAAAATGCGCAGATAGACGGTCCATGATCCATCATTGAGCTCGCCTGCGGGAGAGGGCATCTGTCCAACCCTTAGGGCATGATCCAAGCTCGATTGAGCTTAAACTTTACCCACAACATCTAGGAGTTAGCACAAGTAGATCTAACAACCAATTTTACTTGAGATGAAAATTCTCTTCACAAAGGACCAAACACTTCCTATTCTAGGCTCGATTTGAAGGCATACCTCATCGAGGCTGTCATCGGTGCTCCCAACCATCAAGGTAGCTTCGCCTACTAGAGACGAAGCTCTATTGAAGGTTTGAGGGGTTGAGGTTGAGTAGATCCTCCAATTGGCCAAAGTCACCCTCCTAGGCTTGAGACTTTGGTCTAGCTCTAACCTCCCTTGCCTTGGAAGCTTGGAAGAAGCTTTGGATCAACTCGATTGAGTCCCCAAAGGGTGCTTGCAAGAGCAATTGGCTTGATATTGGATATTGAGTGAGATGGAAATCCTTCCTACCTCCCCTATTTTTGATTTTGATAAACCGAGAAATGGAGAAATGTAAAGAGCTCTAGGAGGATTGGAGAAGCTTGAGGATGCTTGCTCTGAGTTTCCTAGCTTCAATCGAGTGTGTGTGTGTGTGTGAAACTTAAATGAAATTAGGGGGAGTATATCTCCCCCTAGATGGATCGGACGGCCACAAGCTATCCTTTTGTTTTGGATTAATTGATTAGATAAAATGGGTTTGATAGGTCATTTGAGATGGCACATGGTTCAGTTTTGGCAGAGGAAGGTAGTGGAGAGGTTCCCATGTACAAAATAAGGTGGATGAATGATTCTCATGTGCTCATTTCTAAGTGGGTGGTCAGTTTGGCCATTAGGTTGGGTTTGGCTGACCCAAACCCATTAGGTCAAGTGCACCACTCTTACTAGTGTCCATGGAGTCCACTAAGAGGGTGCCAAGTGGCCATGAAGAGGATTTGACCAAATTCTAAGTGAATTTGGCCAAGAATTAGCCTTAGACCTAGTGGTAAAAGGATCATTTGGCTTGGATTTCAATTTGAATATGTTCGGTATGATTGAAATATGGGCTAAGTTTCAATGAATTTGGAATTGATTTGATATGATTTGGCTCATGTTGACCCATTTAGGTCAAAATGGGTCAACTTGGGTCAAGTTGACCAATTGGTCAAATTGGGTCAAACCAAGGGTTGCGTCAAGTTTATATGGCTATTTGAAATATGTTGGCATCATTGGTTTGGTTCAATTTGATTTATATTTGGATTTGCTTCATTTGATTTCATTTAGGTCAAATGGGTCAAGTTGACCAATTTGACTCATTTTACCTATTTGAGTTAGGTCATGAGTTAGTTTAGGTTTCATTGGTCATTTAAAATGATTTGGTATCTTTATTTCCAATTAATTTTGATTTTGGCTCAATTTGACCTTTTAGGTCAAGTTGGGTTCATGGTCTATTGGGCTAGTTGGGTCTAGTTGGCCAATTGAGCTTTGGACAAGTTCAATAATGATTTGGGATGAACCTGACCCATTGGTTTCAATCAATTTGACTTAGATTAAGTTTTGACAAATTTTGACTTCTTAGATCAAGTTGGGTAAATTTTGGTTAAGTGGCCAATTGGGCTAGGTTAGGCTCAAATGATAACTTGGTCAAGTTCAAACATTGATCATGAATTGGTTATGATCAATGATTTCAATCAATGTATCCTATGGTGGATTTTG
Source organism: Cymbidium sinense (assembly GCA_021442155.1). NCBI lineage: Eukaryota > Viridiplantae > Streptophyta > Magnoliopsida > Asparagales > Orchidaceae > Cymbidium > Cymbidium sinense. Next base: position 46,680,528 of record CM038215.1, read on the forward strand.
GCAAGTTTACATTTTATTTAGGCTAAGTGTTGACTTGGTCAACCCCTAAGTTTGACTTAGTTTGACCCAATTTGAGTGATTGATCATCTCATGATGATTGTTGCTCATAATGTGAGGCTTGGGTGGGCTTAGTTTAATCCAATTTGGGTAGGATTATAATTTGGATCATAAGGGGTACTTTAGGTTGGGTCTAGTGAGCCTAAGTGGGTCAATTGGCTTGATTAAGGCTTGAATCAAGTTTGATTAAACTCACATATGGACTTATGATTGAAATATAAATCCATTTGCAAGTGATTTGGAGTCAAATGGGGTTTGATTCATTTGACAATTTTAAGTTCAAAGGGTGAGCATGAGTTTGACTTGGTTTTGATTTTTTTGAATTTAGTTTTGATTCGATGATTGAAGTTTGTGTGTATATTTGGATTCATGATTGAAGGGTTGATTGAATCATGAAGAAAAATTAAGGGTTTGGCTTAATTTGAATTTGATTTGGCTAAGTTCAAGAATTTGACTTTAAAGGCTAAAGTTGAGTTTTGGTTGAATTTGGATTTGAATTTTGAATTTAGTTTTGGTTTGATGATTGAATTTTGAGTTTATATTTGGATTCATGATTGATGGGTTGATTGAATCGTGAAGAAAAATTAAGGGTCTGGCTTGATTTGAATTTGGTTTAAGTTCACGAATTTGACTTGAAAGGCTTAGGTTGAATTTTGGTTGAATTTGGATTTTTGGATTGATTTTTGGATATTTGAATTTATATTTCATTTATATATATGAATATAAATAAGAATATAAATAAGTTATGAGAAAATTTCTGAAGTTTGAATTGATTTAGATTTGATTTAGGCTAAGTCCGTAAGATAGAATCAAAGTGACTTAGTAAAGATTTTTGGAATTTGGAATTCAATCGTGGGTTTCAATCATTTGGAATTGATTCATGATTTGAAAAAAAAATCCATCAAGTTGGAATTGATTTGAGTTTGGTTTGGAATTGATTTGAGTTTAAGGTTGATTTGAATTTGTAATTTGATTTGAATTTTGAAATTTGACTTGAAGGAAGAAAGTGAGGATTTGGTTCAAGCTATAGGGTAAGCAAATTTTCCTAACACCCCTAAGCCATAACCTATTCCTATGGCTAATTCTTCTAAGTCTCTAGGGCTAGGTTAAGTGCTCGTCTAATCACTAGAAGTGTCTTAAGATAAAGGAAACTCTTAGTGTCTAAGAGAAGTCCTATGTCTAAGATGGAGGGGTTGAGAGCTCATCCAAAAAATGAGGTCAACAATAAGCCTCTTCATTCAATATATCCAAATATGTTGGATGGATGTTCCATTTTCAAACAAAATCAAACCATTTGAAATTCCACTCAACACATTCCACATGTGTTAAGTTGGAATTTCCTTCTTTTGAAAAAGCAATAATCGCATACAAAAATTTCATCTTTGAAAAATAAAACATGATTGATTTCCATTTTACATCCCGAATTTGTTAAATGGAAATCTCCTTCACAAAAATCATGAGAATGAAAATACATTGGAATTCTATTTAACACACCATGCTTGTTAAATAGAAATCCCTCCTTTCAAAAATAACACAAAATAAAAACAAAAATCAAACACATTTGGACGTTATTTAGCATACACAAATTTACTAAGTAAAGATCCTCTTTCCAAAATCAAAACAAAAAGCAAACACATTTGGATTTTTTTATTTAACATACATAAATTTGCTAAGTAAAGATTCTCTTTCCAAAATTAAAACCAAAAATCAAACACATTTAGATTTTTTTTATTTAGCATACACAAATTTGCTAATACGCTTTTCAAAATCAGAACAAAAATCAAATACATTCGAACTTTACTTAGCATACACAAATTTGCTAAGTAAAGATCCCTTTTTCAAAATCAAAACAAAAATTAGATTTGGGCTTTGTTTAGCATACACAAATTTGCTAGGTAAAGATTCCATATCTAAATGCACACATGATACACATCATGGGCAAACAAGCAAAAAGAAAATTATTTTAAAACATCTCATTTAGCATACCCAAATTTGCTAAATGAGTAATCCCAAATAGAATTAATTGACCGTCTATTTAACATACTCAAAGTTATTAAATAAAGGGTCCCCAAACATAAAAATCAAATTCAAATATGAACCAACAAAAGCATAAAAATCTCTTCAAAATATTTGAACCTATTTTCAACATACACAAATTTGTTGAAAGTGGATTCTAAACTCAAAATCTATTCTCCAATTCATTCAAAATCTCTCTCCTAAATTCAATGAGCCCCACTTAACACATTTAAATTGCTGAGTGTGGGTTCAAATTATAAAGCAAATTTAAAAAGTTAGCAAATTATCAAAATAAAAAATCTCATTTGAGTTTGTTTTCAACAATTGTTGAGTTCCAGTTCAGTCTTAGTCAGCTTTTTCTCAAGTTCAGAATAGTACAAATGGATGCTCAGAAGTATGTATTCGCCTTCCCCTTTGGGATGGATTTGTCCTTGGATTGAGCCAGCCTCCCACAAACTAATTTCGCTCATCTGATACACTTTGACCGAGGATTTGAGGGGGCAACCCTCACCACCGTAGGAATGTGGTGACTGGGCAGAAGTCAATCATCCATGTTGAGATGCCTTCAGATTTTGAATTTCCCTCACTAAAGAGAAAGACGGTGGAAGTTTCCATAGCAACCACAGCTCCAGTTCCTATACATTCATTTGTTCCCATCACTGACCTAGTACAGGCTAGTACCCACTCACTGGGTTCCTCTAAGGGGAAGGCTACCCTGGCTTCAACGATAATCTCCCCTACCTTTGAGATAGGGTTGCATCGCTTACCCAAGAACTCAATGCCGACAAGAGCCACAAGATCTGCATCATGTGCGATAAGTCAAGTAGAAGAGTAGTCTTCATTGCAAGAAAGTTCCATCCTCTTCATTTGATGAGTAAACTAACAAAGATAGAGGAGATCATCAAGATAGTTCTATGCTAAGTTGGCGGGGCTTACGGACTGTTAGAGTTCGATGCCTAGTTTGATTTACGATCAGTTATTCCTCACAGTGTAGGCAAGCATATCTGTCAAGAGAGTGCTAGAGAGGCCAATGTATCAGTTCATGTCACTAGCAGAGAGAGGTGAAGGTATGCCAGGCAGTCAGTAGCCTCTGCCATTGTAGATTTCTCTGATCAGTGCACTACCCCCGTCGATCACACTGATTGTATTCTATTGACTGGTACTATCCATCATGGGAAGAGAGCCCTCGCACAGAGGGAGTCGATGTTGCCTCCATCACACTGCTCTACTCCACTTTTTCCATCAACAGTGCAGGTCCCATCTTCATCCTTCTACGAAGGCAACATTAGGGAAAGAAAGCCCCTGATCCGATACGCCAAGAGATCTCATTTCATCTACGCTGCCGACTAAGGTGAGGCCAAGCTTTCCTACTCGGCCTCCTACTTCAGTTATGGTGAAGAGGGAGTGGCAACCTCGTAGCATCGTAGTCATGCCATCACCACCACCACCTCAGCAAATCATGGATATAGCATTAACAGAGGGAGAATGATACAATTCCATTGTCCCCATGGCGATAGATCCTCCCAAGAGTAGAACTCCACCCATGGAAGTTAACGGCCATGAGCAAGTATCCTCTAGTGAGTTTAGCCCTAACAAGATTAGTATTCTGGTGGTAGGGGAGGTCAGATGTATCTATGTTCATGAGCATGATCCTTGCACTGGTCAGCCTCGATCATTTATGCCAACACAGTTGGACCGCTCCTTGGATGATATCGTAGCATAGTATCTCATCGAGAAGAGAGAAATCCTAGGGTATGACTGGTCTGACCTCGAGGAAGAGAAAGTTAGCTTTGATCTCAATGAAGATGATTTGTTGGAAGACTCAACAGAGGTGCATATGGTTGGTACCAGGGGTTCACTCTTTTGGGACCATTAGAGTTCAGAAGGTGTTGCGGTCGAACAAGACGATACAACCTATTCAACCCAACACCTCCTTCAATAACTGAAATAGAAGGATGAGCAAATTGATGAGATGGGAAAAAGGCTTGAATATTTTCTAGCATAGTTCTAGCACTTCAGAATCAAGCTCTAGCAATACATCCTACCATTATAGAGACTGGTCATCCTGAGTTATTGCATGTCATGGACCAACCCAAGAGTTCACCTCTAGGAAAGCTGGCGACTAATAGGATGGTAGTGGACAACACCTCCATACAAGAAAAAGATATCAAACTCATGGTTGAACAACAAGTTAAAGAAGCACTGGCGTAAGTCCGATGTGATTCATCAGTTCCAAAGGGTAGCCCCTACCCAAAGGAATTCGATACTATCCAATATTTTAAGGGTTTTATGCCTCCTTCTTTCAAGAGTTTTGATTACAGCAGGAACCCTCGTCAGCATATAGTGCACTTCAGGGCTAGTGTTGCAATGCTAGTGGCGCGAATGCACTATCGTTTCATCTCTTTGTCAACAATTTATTCGACATAGCTTTTGATTAGTACGCTAAACTCCCAATGATTCAGTGAAATTTTGCTGAGTTGGAGCAACTCTTTGTTAAGAGGTTTGTTGGAGCTCAACAAAGAATAACTGTGGGTGATTTCATTGTAGCATAATAACACTTCGATGAGTCCCTCATTGATTATATTTTTAAATGGTATAATTTAAGCATGAAATGCAACCCACAACTGTCTGAACAGCATGCTATTGAAATTCTACTAAATAATATTCATGGCATGATCTCCTTCATGCTTAAAGGCTTCACCATCAAGACATTTGAGAAGCTAATCAACAAGGCAGCTAGACTACAAGGAGAGGCCAAACAATGACCTTTTCAAGACCAGTCATCAAAGCCAAAGCTACAGAAAGCCTATGAAAGGAAGCTAGGGGTAGTAGCACCATTGGATAAGAGGAAGCAATAGGCCAGAGATTAATATGAGAGACCTCGATCCCCATAACCATCGCTTCCACCCCCTTTACCACCACCTAGGCAATCCTATCAGCCATCACAGTAGCTTCCATGGCCATCATCACCTCCTCCTTAGTCATACTCTTAGCAATGGTACACATACTTGCCCCCAGGTAGCTATCATCCACCCACTCTTTTGGATAAATTAAACAAAACTTATTCATTTAAGAGGGAGGTAGTCAAGAAAATCTTTAAGAACGTCTTAAAGAAATCTGATTTTCAGCTACCCGAGCCTAGGAAGCTGGAGGAAGTGGGAAGAAGTAATGATCCTAACTTTTTCCCTTACCACCACATGCTAGGCCATGTTTTGGAGGATTGTTTTACATTTAAGGACTAGCTTGAGCATAGCTATAAGTCAGGTGCTATAGTTATCCCTAAGGAATACTTAATAGAACAACCATCTAGTTATGTTAGGGTAATCCTTGGGGATGCATGTGATCCTCTCAAAATAAAAGATGGTTGGGATATCTATTTATCCCAAACCTCTAAAAATATTATTTCTAAAATCAAGAAACTTTTCTTACAGATTCCTGAGGCAGCTCGAACCTCTAACATCGAAAAAGATTCATAAGTTGCTAAAGATAACTTGGGGAAAGTAGAAGCTCAGCAGCTGTAGCAACATCCCTTTCTTACCCAGGATAGCCGAGTAGCGCAACCACCAATTGAGCCCTGCCTCCATTCCACCATTGCAGCTACTACTTTAGCCGTCACTCTTACTTCAGCTAGTTCTTCTTCTAGTAGACATCTTATATCAGCGAATGAGGGCATCAAATCCCTCACCCCACTTACTTTACTAGATTTCTACTATGTACCTCCTTTTAAATCTAAGAAATCAAGGAATAAAGCTAGTTTGAATTACATATATGTCACTTCTGATGGGTTATCTGATTCTACTCCTTTAGAAAACTCTTTAAGTCTTAATAATTATAACAACTCCGATCATTTTCTTTCTGATTCAAAAATGGACTTTCCTTTTTTGAATACTATGGGTTCACCTCTTGCGATAGAATTGGAATCATCTGATTCTGAGGGTCCTATAGGAAAAGTTGTAGGTATGTTTGATGAGCCGGTAGAATCTTCCACTAACCTGCCACAAGAGATCACCGAAGTTAACCTCCATAATGGCAAGATTCTACCTCCTAGGGCAGCACCACAAGGTAAGGATAAACAAGTCATTGGGACCAGCAAGCAAGAAGCCCTCCACAAGATGCTCCACCCATGGATATGCTTGTGGAGAATCAGCCCAGAGTTGATTACAATGTCCTCACCCACCTAAGAAAGTTGTCAGCTAAACTAAGCATATATGATGCCCTTGTCTTATCCAAAGAGATGAGGGAATCATTAATCAAGGCTCTTCTTGATCTAGAGATATGCTTAACTCACCGATGGAGACACATTATTCAAGAGAACCCTCACATTCATGGGATAGGAGCACATCTTTACTTCTAAGCATCTGTATCAATGAATATTATGAGCTTGAAAACTCTTGCCTATTTAAGGATTGACATCTCTAAGCTCCGAGGAAATTGGATGATGTTGAGAGGATTCAATGAATAGAGCGAGATGGCTTTAGGCTCCATAGTGTTACCTTTGAAAATAGGCGACTGGAAGACTGAAGCCAAGTTCTATATAATTTATTCGAATACATCATTCACTACTTTGCTCGGTAGGCCTTGGATACATTAGAATAAGATGATTCCATCCTCCTTTCATTAGTGCATCAAGTTTTGAAGAAATGTAATCGAATACTATGTTAAAGGAGATGAAAAGCCATTTTCAGTTAGAGAGGTCTAAATATATGAAAATGCGACCTACTATCTTCCTCAAAATCAAAATGTCTATTCTCGTGAACTTGGTATAATTTTAAATGCAAAATAAAAAGAAAAAGAAGAGAAGGAAAAAGAAAAGAAAAAGAAAAAGAAAATAAAAAGGAAAGTACAAGTGACCGAGAAAGGGACACCTAGGAAGAGGTAGAACTGCATGTTACATTCCACCCACAGTTCGTTCCACCATACGGACATATGGGTAGGATGACTAGACCTCCATCAGGTATAAGCAGAGGTACATATAGAGGAAATTCTAGAGGTGGAAGACCCCCTAGTTGGTATCCAATAGGGGTGATGTTCCAATTCACAGAGTACTCCAGCTATTCACATAGACTTGGAATACAGCTCGAAGGATGAGTCTCATGTGATTAGCACAATCATGGAGATTTTCATGCAGCCTCCACCAGAGATGCACAGATCAGTTGCATGGGTCTCGCGGACCGTGTTTTGCAGTCTGATGGAGCCCATCGATGACATTTTCAGAGTCGATGGCTATCGTCGAGTTCTCTGGCGTCAGTGGTAAAATAAAATAAAATTAAAAGAAATAAAATGGGCAGTATCAACTGATGGTGCAACGCGACCACTTCCCAATAGGTCAACCATCATACTACTCTCACACAAGAATGCTTAATTGAACAGTTCTCATGGGATCTGGTGTGTTGGTGCGATCATGCTGGAGATGTGCCATAAATTATTCTCATGCGGAACCCACCGTGCTTCAAAATAGCAGAAATTAGACATGCAGATCCCGCCATATGTGCACACGGCACATCTACGTGTCGTGCGCCCTGCGGAGATCTTTCTGGATTGGGGTCATAACGGCGAATCGGATGATCATGCATGAAGTTATGGCAATTTTCATGTGGCCTCCACCTGAGACGTGCAGATCAGCTGAGTGGGGTCTGCGGCTCTTGTTTTACAATCTAAGGCATCCCATCAACAACATTTTTGAAGTCGATGGTGATCGCTGAGTTCTCCAGCGTCAGCGGTAAAATAAAATAGAAATAAAAGAAAAAGCGACATCAAGATGCGCAACATGATGACTTCGTGAGGTCACCCACCATAGTATTCCTCTAGCCCATTAGTTTTGGTGTGGTGGCGCGCCGGAGATGTATCACAAATTGTTCTCATGTGCTACCCGTCAGTACCGTGGTAAGGCTTCAAAATAGCTGATATCAGAGATATGAGTCCTGCTAGCTACACATGTGGCACATTTGCACATTCTGAGCCCCGTGGAGAACTTTCTAGAATAGGGTCATAATGGCGAATCGAACGATCATGCACGAAGCTATGGCAATTTCTGTGTGACCTCCACCCGAGACATGTGGATCAGCTGCATGGGCCCACAGATCTTATTTGGCAGTCTGATGGAGCCCATCAATGATGTTTTCAGAGTTGATGGAAATCACCTAGTTCTTCGGCATCAGTGGTAAAATAAAATAAAAATAAAAGAAAATAAAGTGGGTGGCATCGCAGATGGTGCAACATGATGACTTCCCTAAAGGTCACCCATCATAGTGCTATACTCGCCCAAGCACGCTTAACGGAAGAGTTCTCATGGGATCTTATGTGCTGGTGCAGTCACGCCCACTCGAGATGTGCCGCAAATTATTCTAATGTGGAACCCATCCGTGTCATGATAAAGCTTCCAAATAGTGGAAATCGAAAATATGGGTCCTGTCATATGCGCACGTGGCACATCTGTGAGTCGTGCGCCCTATGGAGATCTTTTCGGATTGGGTCATAATGGCGAATCGGATGATCGTGCGTGAAGTTATGGTGATTTCTATCTGGCCTCCACTTGAGACATGTTGATCAGCCATGTGGGGTCTGCGGCTCAGGTTTTGAAATATGAGGCATCCCATCGATGACGTTTTCGGAGATGATAGTGATAGTTGAGTTCTCCGGCATCAACAACAACAACAACAACAACAACAAGCCTTAATCCCACTAGGTGGGGTCGACTACATGAATCCTTCGTCGCCATTGTGTCCTATTATGTGTCAAATTCTCATTTAAGGTATACTAAGATCATTTTTATACATCTTAACCAAGTCTTTTTAGGTCTACCTCTACCTTTCTTAACATAAGGAAAATCTAATGCATCTACTCTCTAAGGTCATGACGGGCCGACGCTTTATGTGGCCAAACCATCTATACTCTCCCTAATCTTATCTACCACCTGGAGCTACTCCAACTTTTTCCCAACATACTCATTTTGCATTCTATCTCTAAGGGTAAAGCCACTCATCCACTGAGCATCCTCATCTCGTAACACTTAACTTAGTCTTATGTTTCTCTTTTATTGGCCAACATTCTGCACCATAAGTCATTGCAGTTCTCCGGCATCAATGATAAAATATAATAAAAATTAAAGGAAATAAAATGGGTGGCATCAAGAAATGTTGCAACACGACGACTTCCTAGGAGGTCACCCATCATAGTACTACTCTCGCCCACGCACACTTGGCTGAAGAGTTCTCATGGGATCTAGTGTACTGCTGTGATCACGCTTGCTGGAGATGTGCCATAAATTGTTCTCATGCAGAACCCGTTCGTACAATGGCAAGGCTTCAAAATAGCCGATATCGGATATGCGGGTCCTACCAGATGCACACGATGCAAATCTACACGTTGTGCAACCCGCAGATATCTTTTCAGATTGGGGCCATAATGCTGAATCGAACGATCGTGTGCAAATTTATGGTGATTTATGTACGGCCTCCACCCGAGATGCACGGATCAGCCACGTGGGGTCTGGGGCTCGTGTTTGCAGTTCGTGGAGCCCATCGATGACATTTTCAGAGTTGATGGCGATTGCCTAGTTCTTCAGCGTCAACAGAAAAATAAAATAAATTAAAAAGAAAAAAAATAGACAGAATCAACAGATGGTGGAAGACGATGACTTTCATGGAGGTCACCCATCATAGTACTACTCTCGCCCAAGCATGCTTAACTGAAGAGTTCTCATGGGATCTGGTATGCTGGTGCGGCCACCACCACTAGCGATGTGTTGCAAATTGTTCTCATGTGGAACCCGTTCATGCCACGGTAAGGCTTCAAAATAGCAAATATCAAAGATATGAGTCTCATCAGCTGCGCACGCGGCACAACTAGATTAGGATCATATTGGTGAATCAGACGATCATACGCGAAGTTATGACAATTTTTGTATGGCCTCCACACAAGATGCGCGAATCAATCGTGCGGGGTCCACAATTTGTGTTTTACTATTCGATGGAGCCCATCGATGATGTTTTTAGAGTTGATGGTGATCATTGAGTTCTCTAGTGTCAGAGGTAAAATAAGATAAAAATAAAAAGAAATAAAATGGGTGGCCTCAACAGATGGTGCTACATGACGACTGCCTAGGAGGTCACCCATCATAATACTACTCTTGCCCACGCATGCTTAACTGAAGAATTCTCATAGAATCTGGTGTGCTGGTGCAGTAGCGCTCGCTAGAGATCTACCGCAAATTATTCTCATGTGAAACTCGTTGCAGTATGGCTTCAAAATAGCCGATATCGGAGATACGGGCCCGCCAAATACGCACGTTGCACATCTGAACATCGTGCACCTTGCGGAGATCTTTTTAGACTGGGGTCATAATTCTGAATCGGACGATCATGCATAAAGTTATTGTGATTTCTGGCAGCCTCCACCTAAGATGCGCGGATCAGCTGTGTAGGGCCTGTGGCTCATGTTTTGCAGACCGATGGAGCCCATCGATGACATTTTCATAGTCGATGGCGATCGCCTAGTTCTCTAGCATCAACAGTAAAATAAAATAAAAATAAAACTTAATAAAATAGGCAGCATTAATATATGGTGCAATATGATGATTTCCCTGGAGGTCACCCATCATAGTACTACTCTCACCCAAGCACACTTAATTGAAGAGTTCTCATGGGATCTGGTGTGCTGGTGCGATCGCACCCGTTGGAGATGTGTTGTAAATTATTCTCATGCGAAACTCGTCCGCTCTACAGTAAGGCTTCAAAATAGCTGAAATCGGAGATATAGGTCTCGCTATATATTCCTATGGCATATCTGCGCGTCACGCACCTCACGGAGATTTTTTCGAATTGGGGTCATAATGGTAAATCGGACGATCGTACGTGATGCTATAGCGATTTTCGTGCGGCCTCACCCGAGATGCGTAAATCAGCCTCGTAGGGTCTGCGACTCATGATCTACTATCAACGATGTTTTCGAAGTTGATGGCGATCACCAAGTTCTGCAGTGTTAGCAAAAAAATAAAATAAAAATAAAAGGAAATAAAATAGGCGGCATCAATAGATGGTGCAACACAATGATTTCCAAGGAGGTCACCCATCATAGTACTACTATCACCCAAGCCCGCTTAACAAAAGAGTTCTGATGGGATCTGGTGTGGTGGTGTGGTCCTGCCCGCTGTAAATGTGCCACAAATTATTCTCATACGGGACTCGTCCGTTCCGCTGTAAGGTTTCAAAATAGCCGATATCGGAGATACAGATCCCGCTAGCTGTTCATGCGACACATATGTGCATTATGAGCCCCGCAGTGAACTTTCCGAATTGGGGTGATAATGGTGAATCAGATGATCATGCGTGAAGTTATGAAGATTCTCATATGGCCTCCACCAGAGACACGTGGATCAGCTACGTGGGGCCTGCAGATCGTGTTTGGTAGTCTGATGGAGCCAATCAATGACGTTTTCAGAGTCGATGGCGATCGCCTAGTTCTACGAAGTCAACGGTAAAATAAAATAAAATTATAAGAAAATAAAGTGGGCAGCATCAATAGATGGTGCAACATGATGACTTCCCTCGAGGTCTCCCATCACAGTACTACTCTCATCCAAGCATGCTTAACTGAAGAGTTCTCATGGGATCTGGTGTTCTAGTGCGGTCACGCCCACTAGAGATGTGCCGCAAATTTTTATCACACGGAACCCATCCGTGCCTCGGTAAGGCTTAGAAATAGCCAAATTTAGAGAAAAGGGTCCCAACATATGCGTCTACAGCACATCTGTGTGTCATGTGCCCTGCGAAGTTCTTTCTGGATAGAGGTCATAAGGACGAATCAGACGATCGTGCATGAAGTTATGACAATTTTCATGTGGCCTCCACCAGAGACGCCTAGATCAGCCACGTGGGGCTCACGGTTCATGTTTTGTAGTTCAATGGAGCCCATCAATGACATTTTCGGAGTCGAGGCTATCACCGAGTTCTTCAGCGTCAGCCAAAAAATAAAATAAAAAGAAAATGAACTAAAAAGGGTAGCACCAACAGATGGTGCAACACGATGAGTTCCAGGAGGTCTTTGATCATAGTGCCACTCTCACTCACGCACGCTTAACTGAAGAGTTCTCATGGGATCTGGTGTGCTAGTGCAGTCACGCTCAATGGAGATGTGCCACAAATTTTTCTCATGCGGAACCCATTGGTGCAGCAGTAAGGCTTCGAAATAGCCAATATCAGAGATATGGGTCCACTAGATGCACATATTGCACATTAGCGCATTGTGTGCCCCGCGGAGATCTTTTCGGATTGGGGTCATAATATTGAATTAGACAATTATTTGCGAAGTTATGGTGATTTTTGTGTTGCCTCCACTCGAGACGCATAGATGAGCTGAGTGGGGCATGGCGCTCGTGTTTTGCACTCTGATGGAGCCCATCAATGATGTTTTCGAGTTGATGGCTATTGCCTAGTTCTCCGGCATCAACAATAAAATAAATTAAAATTGAATAGAAATAAAATAGATGGCATCAATAGATGGTGCAATATGATGACTTCCCTAGAGGTCACCCATCATAGTACTACTCTCGCCCAAGCACACTTAATCGAAGAGTTCTCATGGGATATAGTGTGCTGGTGTGATCATGCCAGCTAGAGATGTGCCATAAATTGTTCTCATGCGGAACTCGTCTTTGCTTCGATAAGGCTTCAAAATAGCCGAAATCGGAGATATAAGTCAAGCCATATGTGTCTGCGGCACATCTGCGCACCGTGCGCCTCACGGAGATATTTTGGATTGGGGTCATAATGGTGAATTGTACGATCATACCAAAGTTATTGCAATTTTCATGTGGCCTCCACTCGAGATGTGTTGATCAATCGCGTGGGGCTTGTGGCTCATGTTTTGCAATCTGAGGGATCCCATCGATGATGTTTGCGGAGTCGATGGTAATCACCAAGTTCTCTGACATCAGAGATAAAATAAAATAAAAATAGAATGAAATAAAATGGGCGGCATCAACAGATGGTGCAGCATGATGACTTTCGACAAGGTCACCCCTCATAGTACTACTCTCGCCCAAGCACGCTTAACTGAAGAGTTCTCATAGGATCTAGTGTGTTGGTGCGGTCACTCCTGCTGGAGATGTGCCATAAATTGTTCTCATGCTAAACCCTGCCATGCCACAGTAAGGCTTTGAAATAGATGAAATCGAAGATGCAGGTCTCGCCAGATGCCCTTGCGGCACATCTGTGCATCATGCGCCCTGCGAAGATCTTTTTAGATTGGGTCGCAATGGAGAATCAGATGATCACGCGTGAAGTTATGAAGATTTTCATGCACCCTCCACCTGAGATGTGCGAATCAGCCATGTGGGGATCGCAACTCATGTTTTGCAGACTGATGGAGCCCATCGATGATGTTTTCAGAGTTGATGGCGGTCGTCGAGTTATCCAGCTTCAATGATAAAATAAAATGAGAAGCATCAACAAATGGTGCAACATGATGACTTCCTAGGAGGTCACCCATCATACTACTACTCTCACCCAAGCATGCTTAACTGAAGAGTTCTCAGGGATATGGTGTGTTGGTGTCGCCCGTTGAAGATGTGCCCCAAATTATTCTCATAAGGAACCCATTCATGTCGCAGTAAGGTTTTGAATTAGCCGATATCGGAGATACGGGTCCCACTAGCTGCGTACATGGCACGTCTACGTGTTGTGAGCCCCGCGGTGAATTTTTTTGATTGGGGTCATAATGGCAAATTGAAGGATCATTTGCGAAGTTATGCGATTTTCGTGTGGCCTCCACCCGAGATGCGTGGATCAGCTGCATAGGACCTGCAGATCATGCATGGCAGTCTGATGGAGCCCATCGATGATGTGTTTAGAGTCGATGGCGATCGCCTAGTTCTCTGACATCAATGGTAAAATAAAATAAAAATATAAGGAAATAAAGTGGGCGACATCAACAGATGGTGCAACACGATGACTTCCTTGGAGGTCTCCCATCATAATACTACTCTCGTCTAAGCACTCTTAACTGAAGAGTTCTCATGGGATTTGGTGTGCTGGTGCGGTCGCTCCAACTGGAGATGTTCCACAAATTTTTCTCACGTAGAACCCGTCTGTGCTGAGGTAAGGCTTCAAAATAGCTGAAATCGAAGAAACGGGTCCCAATAGATGCGTCTGCGACATATCTGTGCTTCATGCGCTCTGCAGAGATCTTTTCGAATAGGGGTCATAATTGTAAATCGGACGATTGTGCACAAAGTTATGACAATTTCTGTGCTCCCTCCTCCCAAGATGCGTAGATAAGCCACGTGGGGCCTATGGCTTGTGTTTTGTAGACCGATGGAGCCCATCGATGACATTTTTGGAGTTGATGGTGATCTGGTGTGCTAGTGTGATTTCTGGTGTACTACTCTCGCCCACCCACGCTTAACTAAAGAGTTCTCATGGGATGTAATGTCTAGTGCGGTCATGCTCGCTAGAGATGTGTCACAAATTATTTTCATGCGGAACCCATCCATGTCGTGGTAAGGCTTTGAAATAGCTGAAATCGAAGATATGAGTGTCACCAGATGCGCCTGTGGCACATCTGTGCGTCGTGCGCACCACGAAGATCTTTTTGGATTGGGGTCACAATGGCAAATTAGACGATCGTGTGTGAAGTTATGGTGATTTTTGTGAGGCTTCCACCCGAGATTCGCGGATCAGCTGCGTGAGGTTCGCGGCTTGTGTTTTGCAGACCGATGGAGCCCATCAATAATCTTTTCGGAGTCGATGGCGATCATCGAGTTCTCCGATGTCAGATGTAAATTAAAATAAAAATGAAAGAAAATAAAATAGGCGGCATCAACAGATGGTGCAAGACGATGACCTCACAGGAGATCACCCATCATTGTATTACTCTCTCCCAAGCATGCTTAACTAAAGAGTTCTTATGAGATCTTATGTGCTAGTGCGATCATGGAAACTGGATATGTGGTGCAAATTGTTCTAATGCAGAACCCATCTTTGCTATGGTAAGGCTTGGAAATAGCTAAAATGAGAGATACGAGTCTAGCAAGATGCACTTGCGGATCATCTACGCATCGTGCACCCTACGAAGATCTCTTTGTATTGGGTCATAATGGCGAATAGGATGATCGTGCATGAACTTATGGTGATTTCTGTGCCCTCAACTTGAGATGCGTGGATGAGCCGTGTGGGTCCCGTGGCTCATGTTTTGCAGACCGATGGAGCCCATCGATGACGTTTATGTAGTCAATGGTGATTGTCGAGTTCTCCGATGATAGTTGTAAAATAAAATAAAATAAAAGGAAATAAAATGGGTGATTTCAACAAATGGTGCAACACGACGACTTCCTAGGAGGTCACCCATCATAGTACTACTCTCGCCCAAGCACGGTTAACTGAAGAGTTCTCATGGGATCTGGTGTGGTGGTGCATTCACGCCCACTTTATATGTGCTACAAATTGTTCTTATGTGGAACCCATTCGTGCTGTGGTAGGGCTTTAGAATAGCCAAAATTAGAGATATGGGTCTCACTATATGCGCCCGTGGTACATTTGTGCATCGTGCACCCCGCGGACGTCTTTCCGGATTAGGTCATAATGGTGAATCAGATGATTGTATGTGAAGTTATGGCGATTTCCATATGATCTCCACTCGAGATGCGCAGATCAGCCACGTGGGGCCTGTGGTTCTTGTTATGTTGTCCGAGGCATCCCATCAATGATATTTTCGATGTCAATAACGATCATCGAGTTCTCTAGCATCATCGATAATATAAAATAAAATAAAATGAGTGGCATAAACATATGGTGCAACACAACAACTTTTCAGGAGGTCACCCACCATAGTACTACTCTCGTGCAAGAATGCTTAACTGAAGAGTTTTCATGGGATATGGTCTACTAGTGCACCGCTGGAGATGTGCAACAAATTATTCTCATGCAAAACCCATCTATGCCACGGTAAGGCTTCAAAATAGCCAAAATCAGAGATATAGATCCTACCAAATGTGCCAGCAACACATCTACGCATCGTGTGCCCCATGGAGATCTTTCTGAATTGAGTCTATAATGGTGAATCAGACGATTGAGCGTGAAGTTACAGCTATTTTTGTGTGGCCTCCACCAGAGACGGGAAGAACAGGTGTCGTAGGGCCTGCGGATCATGTTTTGTAGTATGATGGAGCCCATTGATGACATTTTTGGAGTCGATGGTAATCGCTGAGTTCATTGTCGTCAGTGGTAAAATATAATAAAAGTATAAGGAAATAAAATGGGCAGCACCAACAGATGATTTAACTTGAAGACTTCCCTAGAATTCACCCATCATAATTCTAGTCTTGCCCAAGCACGCTTAACTAAAGAGTTCTCATGGGATTGAGTGTGCTAGTGTGGTCATGGCTGCTGGAGATGTGCCACAAATTATTCTCAAGTGGAACCCATCCGTGCCACGGTAAGGCTTCGAAATAGCTGATATCGGAGATACGAGTCTCTCCTGATGCTCACGCGGTACATCTACGCATCGTGTGCCCCATGAAGAGCTTTCCCGATTGGGGTAATAATGGAGAATCAGACGATCATGAGTTAAGTTATGGCAATTTTTGTGCGGCCTCCAACTAAGACAAGCGGATCAGCCGCATGGGACCTGCAGATCAGCCGCATGGGACCCGCGGCTCGTGCTCTATAGTTCGAGCCCATCGATGATGTTTTTGGAGTTGATGGAGATTGCTGAGTTCTACGGTGTTAGTGGTAAAATAAAATAAAAATTAAAAATAAATAAAATGGACGGTATCAACAGATGGTGCACTATGATGACTTCATAGGAGGTCGCTCATCTTAGTACTACTCTCGACCAAACACGCTTAATTGAAGAGATCTCATGGGATCCAGTGTGCTAGTGTGGTCGCACCCGCTGGATATGTATCATAAATTATTCTGATGTGGAACACGTTCGTTCCATGGTAAGCCTTCGAAATAGCTAAACTCAGAGATACGGATCCCACCAGATGCGCAGATGGAACATCTGCGCATCTTGCGCCCCACAGAGATCTTTCCAGATTAGGGTTATAATGGTGAAGCGGATGTTCGAGCACGAAGTTACGTGATTTTTGTATAGCCTCCACCCAAGGCATGCAAAATAGTGGCATGGGGCCCGTGGATCATGTTTTGCAGTCTCATGGAGCCCATTGATGATGTTTTCGGAGTCGATGGCAATCACCGAGTTCTCCGCCGTTAGTGGTAAAATATAATAAAAATAAAAGGAAATAAAATGGGTGGCATCAATAGATAATTTAACACGATGACTTCCTTGAAGTTCACCCATCATAGTACTACTCTCGCCTAAGCACGCTTAACTAAAGAGTTCTCATGGGATCTGGTGTGCTGGTGTGGTCGCGTCGGCTAGAGATGTGCCATAAATTATTTTGATGTGGAACCCATACGTGCTGCGGTAGGGCTTCAAAATAGTCAAAATCGAGATATTCACGGATGCATGTGGCACATCCGACATCGCGCTCTGAAGATCTTCGTGATTGGGGTCATAATGGTGAATCGGACAATCGTGTGTGAAGTTATGGCAATTTTTGTGCGACCTCCACCCGAGACATGTGTATCATACACATGGGGCATGCGTCTCGTGTTTTGCAATCCGACGAATCCCATCAGTGATGTTTTCAGCATCGATGGTGATTGCTAAGTTCTCCGACGTCAGCGATAAAATAAAATAAAAGTAGAAGGAAATAAAATGGGCGACATCAACAGAGGGTCCAACACGATGACTTCCCAGGAGGACACCCCTCATAGTACTAGTCTCATCCAAGCATGCTTAACTGAAGAGTTCTCATGTGATCTGGTGTGGTCGCTCCTGCTAGAGATGTGGCATAAATTATTCTCATGTGGAACCCATTGATGCCATGGTAAGGCTTTGAAATAGATGAAATTGGAGTTGGTCCGCCGGATGTGTTTATAAGACATCTGCGATCGCCCCTCTTTTAGATTGGGGTCACAATGGCGAATCAGGCGATTGTGTGCGAAGTTGTGATGATTTTCGTGCGACCTCCACCCGAGATGCATAGATAAGCCTTGTGGGTCTCGTGGCTCATGTTTAGCAGACTGATGGAACACATCGACGACATTTTTGAAGTCGATGGTGATCGTCAAGTTCTCTAGCTTCAACGGTAAAATAAAATGAGAGGCATCAATAGATTGTGCAACACAATGACTTCCCAGGAGGTCACCCATCATAGTATTACTCTTTCCCAAGCACACTTAACTGAAGAGTTCTCGGGATTTGGTGTCGCACGCTACCACCGAGATTATTCTTATGCAGAACCCATCCATGCCGCGGTAATTCTTTGAAATAGCCGAAATTGGAGATACGAGTCCCGCCAGATGGGTTGGCGGCACATCTGTGTGTCATGTACCCCATGAAGAGCTTTTTGGATTAGGGTCATAATGGTGAATTGGACGATCATGCATGAAGTTATGGCAATTTTCGTGCGACCTCCACCTGAAATGCTCGGACCAGCTGTGTGGGGCCCGCGACTCATGTTCTACAGTCCGAGGCATCCCATCGATGATGTTTTTTGAGTCGATGGTGATCGTCAAGTTCTCCGTCATTAGCGGTAAAATAAAATAAAAATAAAAATAAATAAAATGGGCAGCATCAACAGATGGTGCAGCACGACGACTTCCGAGGAGGTCACCCATCAATGTGCTACTCTCGCCCAAGCACACTTAACTGAAGAGTTCTAATGGGATCTAGTGCACTGGTATAGTCACATCCACTGAAGATGTGAAGCAAATTGTTCTCATGTGGAACTCATTCGTGCTTCGGTATGGCTTCAAAATAGCCAAAATCAGAGATACGGGTCCTGATAGATGAACCTACGGCACATCTACGTGTCGTGCACCCCACAGAGATCTTTCCGGATTGGGTCATAAAGGTGAATCGGACGATCGTGGGTGAAGTTAAGGGCATTCCGTGCGGCCTCCACCCAAGACTCCGGATCATTCGTGTGGGACACGCGGCTCGTGGTTTGCAGTCCGAGGCATCCCACTAATGATATTTTTGGAGTCGATGGAGATTGCCGAGTTATCTGGCATCAACGGGAAAATAAAATAAAAATAAAAAGAAATAAAATAGGCAGCATAAATAGATGGTGCAAAATGATAAATTCCTAGGAGGTCACCCATCAAAATACTACTCTAGCCCAAGTACGCTTAACTGAAGAGCTCTCGTGGGATCTAGTTTGCTGGTGCGGTCCCACCCGCTTGAGATGTGCCGTAAATTATTCTCATATGGAACTCATCCCTGCCATGGTGCCATGGTATGGCTTCACATAGCCGAAATCAGAGACACTGGTCTTACCAGATGCACCTGCGGCACATATGCGCATCGTGCACCCCTTAGAGATCTTTTTCGGTTTGGGGTTATAATGGCGAATCGGATGATCGTGCATGAAGTTATGGCAATTTCTATGCAGCCTCCACGTGAGCCGCGTGGTTCAACCGCGTGACACTTGTGGCTCATGTTTTGCAGTCCGATGGAGCCCATCAATAATATTTTCGGAGTCGATCGCGATCGCCGAGTTCTCCAGCATTAGCAGTAAATAAAATAAAAATAAGAGAAAATAAAATGTGTGGCATCAATAGATGGTGCAACATGATGACTTCCCAAGAGGTCACCCATCATAGTGCTACTCACCCAAGCACGCTTAATTGAAGAGTTCTCATGGGATCTAGTATGCTAGTATGGTCATGCCCGCTAGAGATGTGTTGCAAATTGTTCTCATGTGAAACTCATTCGTGCCGCGATATGGCTTCGAAATAGGCGAAATCAGAGTTATGGGTCCAGCCAGATGCACCTGCAGCACCTCTGTGCATCATGCGCCCCACGGAGATCATTCCAAATTGGGGTCATAATGGCGAATTAGATGATCGTGTGTGAAGTTATGAAGCTTTCCGTGTGGCCTCCACTCGAATCATGCAGATCAATCGTGTGGGGCCCGCGGGTCATGTTTTGCAGTTCGATGGAGCTCATCAATGACATTTTCAGAGTCAATGGAAATTATCGAGTTATCAGATGTTAGAAGTAAAATAAAATAAAAATAAAATAAAATAAAATGGGCCCCATCAACAAATGGGTCAACACGACCACTTCCCAAGAAGTCAGCAATCATAGTACTACTCTCGCCCAAACATGAGTAACTGAAGAGTTCTCATGGGATCTGGTGTGCTAGTGCGGTCACATCCACTGGAGATGTGTCACAAATTATTCTCATGTGGAACCCGTTCATCCTGCGGTAAGGCTTCGAAATTACCAAAATCAGAGATACGGTTCTCGCCAGATGCGCCTGTAGCATATCTATGCATCGAGTGCCTTGTGGAGATCTTTTCGGATTGGGGTCTTAGTGGCAAATCGGATGATCGTGCATAAAGTTATGGTGATTTCTTTTTAGCCTCCACCGGAGATGCATGGATCAGCCACATGGGGTCTACGACTCATATTTTACAATCCGAGGCATCCCATCGATGACATTTTTAGAGTCGATGGCGATCTCTGAGTTATTCAGCGTCAGCGATAAAATAAAATAAAAATAAAAATAATAAAATGGGCGGCATCAACAGATGGTGCAACACGACAACTTTTTAGGAGGTCACCCATCATAGTACTACTCTCTCCTAAGCACAGTTAATTGAAGAGTTCTCACGGGATCTAGTGTGCTGGTGTAGTCAAGCTCACTGGAGATGTGCCACAAATTCTTCTCATGCGTAACCATTGCGTACGATAAGGCTTTGAAATAAATGAGATTTCCTCGCAAGATGCTCGTGGTACATTTGTGAGTCGAGCACCTCGTAGAGATCTTTTCGGATTGGGGTCATAATGGAGACTCAGACGATCATGCGCAAAGTTATGGCAATTTCCATGCAACCTCCATCTGAGATGTGTGGATCAATTGCATGGGTCCTGTGGCTCGTGTTTTATAGTCCGAGGCATCCGATTGATGATGTTTTTGGAGTCAATGGTGATCACCGAGTTCTCGATGTCAGTAGTAAAATAAAAGGGAATAAAATGGGCTACATCAATAGATGCTGCAAAATAATGACTTCCAAGGAGGTCACCCATCATAGTACAACTCTCACCCAAGCATGCTTAACTGAAGAGTTCTCATGGGATCTGGTGTGTTGGAGCCATCGTGCCCGCTAGAGAAGTGCCACAAATTATTCTCATACGGAACCTGCCTGGCCTGAAATAAAGCTTAAATCAAAGACACAGTCCCCGGATGCGTTCATCACATCTCAAGCATGAGAGCGAGATGTTTCCAGATTGGGATCAAAATGGCGAATCAGATGACCGTTCATATAGTTATGGAAATTTCCAAGCGGCCTCCACCCGAGATGCGTGGATCAGCTGCATGGGGCCCGCAACTCATGTTTTGTAGTCCGAGGCATCCCATCAATGACATTTACGGAGGCGATGGCAATCGCCGAGTTCTCCGGCATCAGTGATAAAATAAATTAAAAATAAGAGGAAATAAAATGGGCGGCATCAATAGATGGTGCAACACGATGAATTCCTATGAAGTCACCCATCATAGTACTACTCTCGCCCAAGCACACTTAACTAAGCATTTCTCATGTGATCTGGCATAATGGCGTGGTCAAGCCCGCTAGAGATGTGCCGCAAATTATTCTCATGCGGAACCCGCCCGTGCCGCTGTAAGGCTTCAAAATAGCCTAAATCAGAGATACGGGTCCCGCCAGATGTACATATGCTCATCGTGCGACCCTTAGAGATCTTTTCGATTTGGGGTCATAATGGTGAATCTAACGATCATGTGCAATGTTATGCCAATTTATGTGGTCACACCGAGATGCGAATCACCGCCTCGTGGGTCTTTTTTGTTCGATGGAGCACATCGAAAAGTTTTGAGTCGAGAAGTTCTCACATCGGGCAAAAAATAAAATAAAAATTAAAGCAAATAAAATTGTTGATATCAACAAATGGTGCAACACGATGACTTCCCGGGAGGTCACCCATGATAATACTACTCTCCCTAAGCTCACTTTTTTTCCCTAAGCACACTTAACTAAAGAGTTCTCATGGGATTTAGTGTGCTGGTGCAGTTGCACCCGGTGGAGATGTGCCGCATTGTTCTCATATAGAACTCATCCATGTCACGGTAAGGCTTTGAAATAGCCAAAATTGGAGATACGAGTCCCACCTGATGCACCTACGGCACATCTGCATGTTGTGCACCCCACAAAGATCTTTCCGGATTGGGGTCATAATGGCAAATCGGATGATCGTGCGCAAAGTGATGACAATTTTCGTGTGTCCTCCACTCGAGACATGCGATCAGCCACGTGGGACCCACAGCTCATGTTTTGCAGTCCTAGGAATCCCATCAATGATATTTTTAGAGTTGATCGTGATCATCGAGTTCTCTGGCATCAGCGATAAAATAAAATAAAAATAAAGAAATAAAAATGTGTGGCATCAACAGATGGTGCAACACAACGACTTCTGAGTAGGACACCCATTATAATACTACTCTCGCCCAAGCATGCTTAACTGAAGAGTTCTCATATGCTCTGCTGTGCCAGTGCGGTCACGCCCATTGGAGATATGCCGCAAATTGTTCTCATGTAGAACCCGTTCATGATGCGGTAAGACTTTAGAAAGGCTGAAATCGGAGATATGGGTCTGAGATGGCACGACATCCGCTACCGCACCCTGAGATATTTATAGATTAGGGTCATAATGGCGAATTGGACAATTGTTCGCAAAGTTAAGCCGATTTTCATGCAGCCTCCACCCGAGAGGCGTAGATCAGCCATGTGGGGCCCATAGCTCGTGTTTTGCAGTCCGAATCATCCCATCGATGATGTTTTCAGAGTCGATGGTGACCGCCGAGTTCTTTGACATTGACCGTAAAATAAAATAAAGATAAAAGGAAACAAAATGAGCGGCATCAATAGATGGTACAATAAGATGACTTTCGAGGAGGTCACCCATCATAGTACTATTATCCCCAAGCACGCTTAATAGAAGAATTTTAATGGGATCTGGTGTGTTGGTGCGATCATGCCCGCTGGATATGTGCCATAAATTATTCTCATGCGGAACCCGTTCATTCCACGGTAAGGCTTCGAAATAGCTAAAATGGGAGATACGGGTCCCACCAGATGTGCCTGTGGCGCATCTGCGCGTAGTGCGCCCCACGAAGATCTTTTCAGATTGGGGTCATAATGGAAAATCAGACGATCATGCGTGAAGTTATGGAGATTTTCATGCGGCCTCCACCCTTGAATTAATCGCATGGGGCCTGCCGCTCGTGTTTTGTAGTATGAGGCATCCCAATGATGACATTTTTGGAGTCGATGGCAATCGTCTAGTTCTCTGACGTTAATGATATAATAAAATAAAAAATAAAAGGAAACAAAATGGGCAGCATCAACAGATGGTGTAACACGATGACTTCCCATGATGTCACCCATCATAATACTACTCTAACTCAAGCATGCTTAACTGGAGAGTTCTCATGGGATCTGGTGTGCTATTGTGGTCGCATTCGCTGGAGATTTGTCACAAATTGTTCTCATGTGGAATCCGTCTATTCTACGGTAAAGCTTTGAAATAGCCAAAATCGATGATACGAGTCCCGCTAGATGCACCTGCCACACATCTACGCGACACGCGCACCGCAGAGATCTTTCCAGATTGAGGTCGTAATGGTGAATCAGATGATCGTGCACAAAGTTATGGCATTTTCCATGTGGCCTCCACCCGAGATGTGTGGATTAACAGCGTGGGGCCTACCTCTCGTGTTTTGCAATTCGAGGCATCCCATCGATGACATTTTAGAGTTGATGGTGATCGCTGAGTTCTCTGGTGTCAGTGGTAGAATAAAACAAAAATAAAAGAAAATAAATTAGTTGCATCAACAGATGCGTAAGATGACAACTTCCCAGGAGGTCACCCTCATAGCACTACTCTCACCCAAGCATGCTTAACTGAAGAGTTCTCATGGAATCTGCTGTGTTGGTGTGGTCAAGCCCGCTAAATATGTGTCCCAAATTGTTCTCATGCAGAACCTGCCCGTATCGTGGTAAGGATTTGAAATAGCCAAAATCAGAGATATAGGTCCCGCCAAATGGCCTACGAATCATCTACGCATCATGCGCCTCGCGGAGATCTTTCCAGATTGTGGTCATAATAGCGAATTAGACGATTGTGCATGAAGTTATGACTATTTTCGTGCGGCCTCCACCCGAGATGCACAGATCAGCTGCGTGGGGTCCGTGGCTCATATTTTGTAGTATGAGGCATCCCATCGATGATGTTTTCGGAGTCGAAGATGATCGCCAAGTTCTCCTGCGTCAGTGGTAAAATAAAAAAAAAGGAAATAAAATGGGCGGCATCAATAGATGGTGCAACACAATGACTTCCCAAGAGGTCACCCATCATAGTACTACTCTCGCCCAAGCATGCTTAACTGAAGAGTTCTTATAGAATCTGGTGTGCTGGTGCAATCAAGCCTGCTAGAGAAGACCCACAAATTGTTCTCATGTGAAACCCATCCGTGCCGCAGTAAGGCTTCAAAATTGCTGAAATCGGAGAAACGAGTCCCACCAGACGTGCTTGTGGCACATCTACGCGTCGTCCGCCCCACGGAGATCTTTTCGGATTGGGTCATAATGGTGAATTGGACGATCGTGTATGAAGTTATAGTACTTTCTGTGTGACCTCCACCTGAGACTCGCGGGTCAACCGCGTGGGGCCCGCATCTCATGGTTTGTAGTCATAGGCATCTCATTGATGACGTTTTTAACGTCGATGGCGATCGTTGAGTTATCTGGTGTCAACAGTAAAATAAAGTAAAAATAAAAATAAATAAAATAGGTGACATCAACAGATGGTGCAAAAGGACGACTTCCTAGGAGGTCACCCATCATAGTACTACTATAGCCCAAGCACGCTTAGAGTTCTCATGAGATCTACTGTGCTGGTGCGGTCACGCCTGTTTGAGATGTGCTCAAAATTGTTCTTGTGTGGAACTCATCCATTCCATGGTAAGGCTTCATAATAGCTGAAATAGGAGATACGGGTCTTGCCAGATGTGCATGCGACATATATACGCGTCGTACGCCCCATAGAGATCTTTTCGGATTGGGGTCTGTTGACTTCACTTTTGGAGTGAGCTTTCAACTTCTTAATCTTAGGTATAAGGACTCCTCTAAATACTAAGAGTCCCATAGTCTTAAGACACTTATATTGATTATGTGAACACTTAACCTAACCCTAGAGACTTAGAAGAGTTAGCCATAGGAATAGGTTATACCTTAAAGGTATTAGGAAAGCTTGCCTACCTTATAACTTGAACCAAATCCTTACTTCCTTCTTTCAAATCAAACTTAAAATTCAAATCTACTTCAAATTCAAATCAACTTTAAATTCAAATCAATTCCAAATCAAATCTTAAATCAATTTCAACTTAATTGATTCTCTCAAATATAAAATCAAATCCAAAACCTTTCTAAGCCCTTTGATTGCATCTTATGGCCTTAGCTCAAATCAAATCCAAATCACTTCAAATTTAAAAGATTTTCTTATAACTTATTTATATTCTCATTTATATTCACAAATATAAATGAAATATAAATTCAAATAACCAAAACTAAATTCAAAACTTAAGTCCAAATCTAACATAAATCCAACCTATGCTCTTTCAAGTTAAATCTTTGAACTTAACCAAACCAAATTAAAATCACTCTAAACTCAAAAGATTTTCTCATAATCTATTTATACTCTCATTTATATTCACAAATATAAATAAAATATAAATTCAAATAATCAAAATCAATTCAAAACTCAAAACCAAATCTAACCTAAAGCCAACCTACACTCTTTCAAGTCAAATTCTTGAACTTAGCCAAATTATTCTCAAATCAATCCAAACATTTTGGATTTTCTCTTCAAACAATCAATCCTTCAATCAAATGCACAAATATAAACATAAACTACAATCATCAAACCGAAATCCAACTAACCTAAGTCAAACCCATATTCACCCTTTTGACTTGAAATTATCAAATGAATCAAAATCCATTTGACTCCAAATCCTTTATAATTGGATTTATATTTCAATCATAAGTCCATTTGTGAGTTTAACTAAACTTGAATCAAGCCAATTGACCCACTTAGGCTCACTTGACCCAAAGTGACCTAAAGCACCTTTTTAAGCCAAATTATAATCCAACTTAAATTGGATTGAATTAAGCCCATCTAAGCCTCACATTGTGAGCAACA
Organism: Cymbidium sinense; assembly: GCA_021442155.1. Lineage (NCBI taxonomy): Eukaryota > Viridiplantae > Streptophyta > Magnoliopsida > Asparagales > Orchidaceae > Cymbidium > Cymbidium sinense. The sequence goes on from CM038215.1 coordinate 46,706,892, forward strand.
ATCATCCTAAGATGATCAATCACTCAAATTGGATCGAACCAAGTCAAACCTAGCCTTTGACCAAGTCAACACTTAGCCCAAATGAAATCTAAACTAGCCAAAATCCACTATAGGCTAAATTGATTAAAACCAGTGATCTAGACCAATCCATAATCAATGATTGAACATGAACAAGCCATCAATTGAGCCAAACTAAGCCTAATTGGCCGCTTGACCCAAGTTGACCTAGAAAAGTCAAAATGGGTCAAATCTTGATCTAAGCCAAACTGATTACAACCAATGGGTCAAATTCATTCTAAATCACTTGTTGAACTTGACCAAAGCTTTAATTGGCCAACTAGACCCAACTTTGATGACCATGAACTTGACCTAAAAGGTCAAATCAACTTGAAATCCAACCAAACTAAAATTGATTGAAACTAAAGCTTGCAATACATTTCAAATGATCACCCAAATCTAAACCAACCCATGACCTAACCCAATTGGGTCAAATGGGTCAAATTGGTCAACTTGACCCATTTGACCTAAATGAACCTAAATGAACCAAAACTAAATATAAATCAAATTGAACCAAACCAATGATACTCATAGGCTCCAAATGATAATTTGAACTTGATCTAACCCATGGTTTGACCCAATTTGACCAATTGGTCAACTTGACCCAAGTTGACCCATTTTGACCTAAATGGGTCAACTTGAGCCAAGTCATATCAAATAAACTCTAAATTCATTGAAAATTAACACAACCCATTTTTTAATCATCTCAAATCTGTCCAAATCAAATCAAGGCCAAATGACCATTTTACCCCTAGGTCAAAGGGTAACCTATTGCCAAATTCACTTAGAAATTTAGCCAATTTTCTCTCAAGGCCACTTGGCATCCTCCTAGTGGACCACATGGACACTAAGGAGGGTGGTGAACATGACCCAACTCAAGGCCAAATCGACCCGTCCAATGGAAATTCTCCACTTGGATTACTCCATACTCCCACCTAGCACATGTGCACTCCCTCTCATCCACTCCTCTGCCAAAACTGACCCACATGGAGTGCCTAACAACCTAAACAAAACCAATCAATCTAAACAATTGAAGGAAAATGACAAGGCAAGCCTCGACCATCCGATCCAAGTAGGGGAAGATATACTCTCCCTCATTCCATCTCAAACCACACACTCTAAATTCGATTGAGCCCTACGAAGCAAGAGCAAGCTTCTCCAAGCCTTGACAAGCATTCCCAAGCTCTTTCTAATTTCCCCCTCTCAGTTTTCTTCAAAGCTGAAACAGGGGAGGCCTATGGAAACTCCACTTCACTTAATTCTCCATCAAACCTAAATTGCTCTTACAAGCACCATCAAGGCACCTAGTCGAGCTCACCCAAAGTGTTTCCCAAGTCTCCAAGCCACGAGAAGAGGGATTTCAATCAAAGCCGCTAGCCATTAGAGGGGAGCTTGATCAACGAAGACATCCACTTCAAATCAAGGCTTGAAACTTTCAATAGAGCTTTGTCTCTACAAGACGAAGCTACCTCCTCCATTAGAAGTACCCGTGATAGCCTCTGGCGAGGTATTGTTCAAAATCGATCCTCCATTGAAAAAGCTTGGTCCTTTGTGAAGGGAATTGTAATCCCATTGAAATCTAACTGTTGGATGTTCTTCCCTACACCTCTTGATGGTGTGGGGTAAATCTTAGCCTAATCCGAGCTTAGGTAAGCTCAGATCAAGCCATGGAGAATGAACGGCCTCCATTTCCCACAGCTTAGGCAGAGATGAATCATGGGCCGTCCATCCTGTGTGTTTTGAATGGATGACCCTGATTTAATTGCATTAGATCTCTGATTTAAATCCTTTAAAATAACGGGATTAATCATGGCCATCCGATCCTTGATCAAACGGCCCAAGGGAAAGTGTGTCGCATCGCCAGCTGATGCAGTGCACGATGTGATATCTTAAATAACTAATCTCATCGCTCCATGTGTAAAGCGCACTACATTAGCGGTCCATGTGGCGTCGATGGGATTAGTTAATTAATTAGGCTATTTAATTAAGAAATAATCATTGAAACTTCATAAAATCATAATTAATTATAGAAAAATCCAAAAATATAAATAAGGGCTCATTTTAAAGGTATTTTAGAGTGGAATCCAATAAAATTACTTTTAATTAATTTTAAATAGTAGATATTTCTTAATTAGGGTTTAATTAAAAACTTAATAACTTTAATTACTTCCTAATTACTCAATTAATTAATTTCAAATTTCTCAGACATATTTAGTGGGATGACTTCTGCCTCCCATAATTTTGTTGGAATTTATTAATGACTTAATTAGGGAAATTAATTGATGAACCCCTAATCACCCCCTTAATGTAATTAAGAATAATTAAGCATATGAATAGTGAGTTAATCCTTTAATTGAGATAATTAAATATTATTTAAGTGAGTAGGAGGTTTATGTAATAGTTTTGGAATATTTTTCCTAAGCTATTCTCTAAACCCCCTTTCTTCCTTACTCCAAACATGATTAAGGATTAATCCACTAATGATCTACTTAATTAGTCTAATCAAACTTTCAAAATCAATCTGGATTTAATCAATCTCTTGCTAGGTAGATCCTTAGGTGTTCAAAAGCCTAAGGTAAGTTAAGGAAATCAAATCCAACTCACATGTGTGGGAAGGTTATGAAAGTACTTAATGAAACTCTTTAGCTTAATTAATCAATAATTGTGAGCCAATTACATTAGGACCCTTTATTTCTTAGGTGCATTCCTGATTTAAATCACACCCGCGCTATTTCTAATTCGGTTTCTACCTGAATACCAAAGTTTAAAACATAAACTATCGATCTCCTTGACCTTCTCCCGAACCTATTTAGTTTCTTAAATACATAAAATATTTATCTTCATATGAACCATATCTATTAATTATATTAACTTAGCCGTAAAAGTACATATATTCCAAGTTTCTAACGTAATTCTAGTTTCATGGACTAACTTCTTTGCTCATATCCATCCATAATGTAAGAACTCTTGCTTATTTAACACTACACCAGATGATACTTATATACTTTTTGCTATATTCGAGATACAAGCGTCGGTTCCAAGGGACTATTAATATATATTAAAGGATTATTTACGTGATTATTTTGATAAATTTTATGCTGACTGTCGATTTGCTATCACAACTCTCCACTTTTCACTTTCCTATTTGGGACTAGTGAAGATATTGTTAAATTTTTAAACTTTAAAATTAAAATTTATTCTACGTTGCCCCTACGTTTGAAACTAATTTAATACAAATTTTACTACAAAGATTTTTTAATTAATTAATTAATTATTATTATTATTTTAATTTTTTTTAAAGATTTTTTATTTTATTTTGAAGTTTATTTCAGTGAAATCGATTAGTAGTACATGACTGAATTGAAACCAACCGCATTGACTCGTCCAAAAATCAAATTACTGGACTAATTCGGTGGACATTGAATGAAAAGCTCAATTCCTTGCACTCAAAGAAAGTAATTAGCATTCTGTAAGTTGCTACCAGCCGAGGTACAGCATGTGTCTTGTCGGCTTCAGCAAATAAGTAAATTAAAGAAAAGTATTGCACGGTATCCTTCAACCACAACCTTGAGGAAAAAAAAGCAAGTGAAGGCAATTATTGCCACTCTCTGTCCTCGGCTGTCAGCTCATGGGTGGAACCTAGAATTCACATGACACCGATGTGGGTCCGACACTCCCAAACTACGGAATCATTTTATGCTGAAGAACAAAGAATCTCCGTTAAATTATAGGCACAAGATTGTGAATTTAGCAGCTTCAACAGCTGCTTTTTTTAATTTATCTAAACTTCTTGTATAGATAAGAAACATATTTTATAATCTTTTATTTTACATTTATACCCTTACAGCATTTCATAAGTACAGAAAGCATTTTATGTATTAGGTGACACATCAGTATTAAGTATGAGTCTTATATTTTTGAATAAGAAATAACAGATGAGCCAAAAAAAGATAATAATTGTGTGTGTATATATATATATATATATAAATTATCTTTTATGTATTTCTCTAACTAAACGTAGAATTTATTTATTATGTTTTCTTAGACATGTACTGTACACTATTTTTAATAGGCGTCAATTTCATTATTTTGTTAATATAATAATTTTTTAATTCCATTAATTACGCTATAACTTGCCGGTGATGAACGTCCTTGCAAATCTACAGGTCTTTAATCGTTTTTATTTCTCAACTATAAATAAGTGAGCTTTTTTTTTTTTTCCGGGAAACTTGCAATAAGTGAGTTGGTTGCTGGCTGTTTGGATCAAATCGGCAGATCATCACGCTTTATCATGTTATTAAGTGAAGCAAGTGGCTTCGGAATGATTGGCTAAGCTTGGTGGCTCCAAGAAGAGATCGAAGGGAGAGGTTGACGTGGAGAGAATCGCGCCAAGTTCACTCCCACTGTTTATCTTGTATGAGATGGAGTTGGATAGGAAGAGAGTTGCGAGAAAGAGAACCACGAGAATGAGGCTACACATCTTGACACCCAACCCACCCAACCCAAACATCTATATACAATAAATTGGGGATTTCATTTTAGTTGGGCTTGTTGGTTCTTCATGGAATATTTGTTAGAACAGTCTTTAACTTATTTTAAAAATTCTGAAAAGTGTGGATACATATGTCTATGTCTATATGGGCAGCAGCCAAATTTTATTCTTGAAATTTTCATGAGACCCAGCATAAAATAAAAGTCGGTGGAGAGAGAGAGAGAGAGAGAGAGAGAGAGAGAATGCATTACTAAACTTGTTTGCAGAAATGAAATTTGAGTTTCAATGATTAGTTTCCCTACTCCTTTGTTTAACATGATTGATATAGTCTTTAAATGAAATATTTTATTATAGAAGATGAGAGTAGGATTCAAGTAAAAAGTTTAATTTCATTGGAACTCATGAAAAATATTCATTCATAAAAATATCATTAATTTAATAAAAAGAAATCAAAAGAATATGAGTTACTCAATCTCATAGAGAGCCAAACTCTCTTATTAATTATAATAGAGACATCTTCAAAGAAAACTCTTCATAAGTGGAAATACATTTTTATTTGTATTTTAGTTTTTAGGTTTTACAAGGTAGAGTCTTGAATCAATAATCATTATTATAGTAGGATGATCTATATAATACATGTTAATCTGCATGGAGATGAATCACCATAATCAAGTCAGATTACAGCCTAATATGTACAAAACTTATATAATAATAATCATTAAACTACCAAAGACTCAACAAGAAGTGCGATGGGCTCAAAGTGATAGGTGGGTATGAAACAAAGGTCAAAGAAGAGGCATAAATAATCTTAATCAAGATTTCATGAACTGGATTCATCATCATAGGCTATCAACCCAAGTTCATTTAGCATGGGAAAGTAGTAAACCTAATCCAACTATAGGACACTCTATCAATAATCATGAATTGCATCATCTATAATTGGCCACATGACCTCAAACAAAGAAAAATAATAAACATTTTCTAGATTAATGGTTTCTATGAAAAAAGATGAAAAATATTCTAGACTTGCAATCTCTACTTATATAGAGAAATGCCTACATAGAGAAAATAAATGAGATAGCTAGTTATCCACAATTAGAGCTACTTGATTTTGAACTTACAATCTTATTTAAGTAATGTTGCTACATCTTAGCTCACTAATACTCAATAAACATGATTAATGACAAACCTATTTAAAGATCTATCTTAAGAAATATGACAAATAAGGCAATTAATTTGTCCTTATGTGAAGACCTCTAATAAATATTTTATTTGGCCATGTCTTGAATATATACAAATGCTTGTGGGTTTTTATTAATTGGTAATTCTATCTCATCTCTCCTCTAGAAGATATTAGTAAGTAGAAAATAATATAAAAAAATTTCATTAGAGAGAGCCTTACTTATAAGTTGAAAAATATTTTTAATTGATTTAAGGTGGTTTAACATTTTATTAGAGTTGATGGAAAATATTTTATCTTAGGAGCCTAGTGCATAATCATATATGACCTAGATAATCATAGTAAAAAAATTAAAAAGCAAAAGAGATTAGTAACATACAATCAAGGTAAAAAAACATTATATTATGATGGCAATAAAAGAATAAGTAATATGTTGTTAAAGTTGGGTAATCTGCTTATACATACCTAAAATAATAATAATAAAAGGTAACCATGATCTACCTAATAAGGTCAAATAATTTTAAATAATAAAATATAAGTTGATTTTCCTCTACTTCAGGTCCTTTCTTTTGATTTAGATTATACAACTATTCATATAGATTGGTTTGACGTGTATTTAGTCAAGAAACTTAGTTTATACTTTATTTTTACATGTAAAATTATAAAAAGTGAATATATTATACTAAATGGAATCATCATAGCATAACAAAAATATCATGAAGTAAAAATAAATATTATAGATTAATAATATGATAGCATTTATATTTTCACACATGACTCCTACAGAAGTAAATTAAAACAAATGCTCAAGCATAAGGTACCTGTAGAAAAATATATTTATCCTAATGTAGCAAAGAAAATAAAGTGATGCAACATATCACATAATAAACATAACAACAAATTTTGAAATCTAGCTACACTCAAGCAACCTCATCCTAAGCAATCAGAAGGTTTGCACGACAAAGCAATCTAATTATATCCTCCCTATGCTAAGTGACTTTAAAGTTGTGAAGTATCCCAACACCTAAGTGTGTGTAAAGGCCAATGTATCGTAGGGTTATCTTATGTGACTTGATGACTTATCAAACTAAGTCATTTATAGACACTTAATCATTCTAATGCTTATCACTTTTTATAGTAAATTATACTGATAGACTTTAGAATAAGTTTAGTAATTGATCATATAAAATATGATTATGATTAAAAGATTCTTATTATTAGATGAACCATCATTCAATTATAATAATTAAATAATCATAATCATATTTTAAGTCATGATTTTATAGAATATCTTTTTAATTTAAAGTGTCAACATCACTTTGTATGCTTGCATATGCATCATTATGTTAAAATTAATTGAAACCATTAACTATTACATATAAGATTCAAGTGGTCAAGTAAGCGATGAATACCTGAAAATAAATTAATTATTTCAAGCATGACAAAGGAATGGGGCCATGAGTGTAGGGTAATCTTGAATATTAACTATATATTCTAAGAAGAAAAGAATCGGACCAAGTATAAGTGTAGACTTAGAATCTAATGGTGTTCAATCACATTATGTGACCGAACTACATAATGACTTTGTCAAACTCATGTGACTCAATCAGGTAAATTTATATCCAAATGTGGCATGTTAGACACTATTAGAACCTAACAAGGTTCCAAAATAAAGCATTGTTATAATAATGTAATAATCTTATGAAGGGATTAGATCACTATGTTCATAACTAGTCCATGAGATTTGCTCAATCAAATAGATATGGCCAAAAAGATATAATTAGTTTTGGTATAGAAAAATGGATCAATGAACACAATTAGTTGAAGGAACTAACCAAGCAATAAAAAATTAATACAAAGTATAATGTTATAGTCTAAGTCTAACTCTAGGAAGAGAGATAATATGGATATAATTAATTATTTAAAATTACAAAAAGATTGAAAATAAAATCAAACTTTTAGTATGTTGCTTGATGTGATCTTAGATGTATGTTCCCCACTAAATTGACTTACCTTACTTAGGCAAGCAATTAATGTACACAGATATAAGTGTAAATGAAATTGATTGATTTATTCCATGACTAAGAATGAGGTTGAAAATAGTTCTAATGAATTGAATGCATGTTCTAAATCTAATGCATGAATGTACTTAAGAAAATGTGTACATATATAATGTTCTATTTTTTTTTACTCTAGATGATCTTTAACATATTGACCTAAAAATCAAGATTATATAGTAACCAAAAGAGGGTGTTTCTAGAATTCAAAATTATGTAATTGCTTTTCAGACAATAATTAATTTTATTATTTTATTTTTCTTTTACTTAATTGAAAGTTTCCCAATAATTATAAAAATAACATAAGATTTTTATTTAATATGGTTACATGAACTAACGAAATTCTAATAAATTAAATCATATTATTAATGTCAAATTACACTTATAGGGGACAATATTTAAATGAGATCCCCCATTAGAGGCAAGATAGTAATTTATTATTACAAAGGTTTTCTTTACTAAATTTTTATTAAAGTACCTCTAATGCTATAAAGTAATGAAAAAAAATGTTATAGTCAATTACTAAATCACTAGAAACTTAACATGAAATTTTTTGAAATATTTTGAATATTATTAAATAATTTTTAAAATCCAAAATTAAAGGAATCTCCTTTCTTAACTTAGCTTATGATTGTGTCTAAAATATTCTAAATATTTCCTGAATTTTAGATATTATTAATAATTTAAGTAAACACAAAATAATCAAAAATTTCATTTTAAATTAACTTGATAGATCAAAATGTTTAAAAAAAATTTAAGAAAACATTGTAATAATAAGAATTTACATTTGGAATATCCCTTGAAAATTTTATAATATTTTACATTATGGTCTAATTATTATTATTTTTAAAAAATGAGAAATAACTTTAAAAATTTTATAACTTTCACCTTATAATTCAAATGATTTTTAAACTTTTATAGATGGTTTTAATGTTAGTCAAAATATCCCCAAGAAATATGAGAATTTTTTGAATCCATTTAATGGTTTATTTAATTATAAAATTTAATTTCTAAATTTATAACTTGCATGATTATTTCACTTTTATAAATTTTCAAAGATTTTTCATGCCAAATAACACCTATGATAAAATTTTTTGCTTAATTGGGTCAATAGATCATCTAAAGAAAAATAAAGGAAAACCATAAAAATACTTAAGGGTTAGCTTAGCACATTGTTCAACTTGATCTAAATTATTAGATTATATTTAAAATAGATCTAATAGTCATGGGATTGTCTTCCTCCTTTCACCAAGCTGTGATACTAAATTTGGACTGGGCTTGAGTCAACACAGCCTAAGCCTAACCCATCAAAAGTTCTCCCTCTACAGTACTTCCCAAATGAAATCCTTCATTTGAAGTTTTAGGGAGGTGAAATGAGTCAAATTCATGGTTAAACATGCCATGACATAGCTTATATCATGGGGAAGACTAAAGCCATAAAGAGATTAAGGATGGTTTAATGGTCTATAGTAGTTGGGGAATGGCTAGTAGAGCTTCTCAAAGCTTATGGAGTGAGAGTGTATCACTTACCTCTCATGAAGAGCTCTTTCCTCTATAATGTCATTAAACCCAAGCTTATCCATGGCTAACCATAGTTAAGCTTAAGTTTTTTTACAATTTTACACCACATGGTGCTATTGGGAAGGTAGTAGGGAGTTAAAGAATAGGGCATATGGTTTAGATTAGGCTTAAAATGGATAAATGGCATTGGACCAAGTTTTTTTTTCATTAAGCTATATAAATGATCTTCCTACCATATTAACTTCTATATTAGTCTAGAAATTAAGACATATCACTACTAATTGTATTGAATAATCATAGATTTTAAAAAAAAATTGGAATATCACAAGGGTTTGGGTGACATGGGATTAAACTCTCTTAATTGACTTCTATCATACTTGAGGACACATCATGGTCAGAGTCTAAGAACACCAAACATGGCTTTTTATCACTATCATGAGCTCTTGCCAAATAAAGTAAAAGAAATTCAAGGGCACTCATACAAGAAAATTGATGTGGTGATTACCATAATCAATAACCCTAACCACTATAGGGCATTTACTAAAGATAAATTTCAAGATTTTTAGGCAATGTTAAACCGAGCTTTAATTTCTTAGATCTCCTACCATTATTATAAAATTCCACTAAAATCTAAAATTAAAATCTATTTCAATATTATACAAAATATTCTTGCCCTTAACATGAAGTTCATTTACTCAGTGCAAGTATGAAAATGCATTAAGTTGCACACAATTAAATAAAAGCCTAACATTGAAAGTAAAAAATATTAATGTTAAAATTTCAATATAATAAACTCATTATAGTATAATTTTTACATTTTTATAAAATTACTTCAGTAAAATACATAAATATATAGGATCTAATATAACATCCAAAGAGATAGTCCCTCTTCTTATTAAGTGCTATAGAACAAACTTGTTGCTCAAAATAAATTAGAAAGATCCCATCTACTCACTTGAATGATGATTCATAACTACCTCCATGCACAACTCTCTTTTACTTGCAATGAATTGACTCAACCTCAAAGCCAATGGCTACTCTTGCATCTTGCTCAAGCAAGTCTGGCTTTAGACCTCAAGTCATCCAACTTAGCTGACAAGCTAAGACCTCAACCTCTTACTACTAGAAGAATTTGCTAAGCACTTGTTGTGGTTATGGGTGATAGAGCCCTCACCATGTCCTACAACTACTCACAGAAAGAAAAGCTCACCACTTTTAGAGGTAGTTGTACAAACAACAACTCTTATAGAAGTTTTCCATCCTTTGAGAGTGGTGCCCTTAGTTGAAGAACTAGAAGATGAGAGTGTACCACTTCTCCACTCTTCTTAATTACAGTTATTGATGTGGAACACAACAACATAGCCAAACTAGCAACAATGTTATTCATGGTGGACGTCGACATGTGATAAACCAACTTACCAAGTTGGTACCCCAAACTCCAGAATACACTATAATATTAGTGAAACTTCTTGCATGTTGGACATTTCATCTAAAGGGTCACCCACTAAGAGGTAAACCCTAGGTTTGCTAGGATAGGAACTCACAAATATTCTAGAAAGAAATTCATCATAATCTAACTTTCTTTTTATGATTCTTAATAATTAACTACTTGTTGACAACGAATTTGAGCCACTTACCATTCTCATTACTAAGTAAATAAATAAACTTTAATATACTTACTTATAAAAACCATAGACCAAAATAAGATGATACCTCCATAAGGCAAGCTGGACCAACTGGTAGTGGGTAGGTAATTGTTATTCAACCACCTCCTTTACTTGACACAATACTAATGAAACCCCCTTATAGTGTTAAGGCTCTCAAATCTATAAGAATATTAGTCACTATTGAGGTACTTTAACAAGCATAATACTTTTGTACTTTCTTAGATAAGCCTTCCACAAAGGACATTTATTAATATTTTCAACCACACTCCAAGAACCCATGACCCCAAATACACTTGGCTAGGGTAGATAGATATAAATGAGCTCCATGCTCCCCAACACCTCAATTTATAATCCATGGGCCTCTTCATCCATCACATTAGTGATCAAATAAAGGTCATGGCGGACATATTTTAAATGATTCTTTGAAAATAATTAATATGAATTAATCTTAATTTTATAAAATAATAATTTTTGTTTTTATCATTAGTTTACTCATCATTTTGCATGTCAACTCTACAAGGAGTGAAAGAAATAGGGAATTAAGTCTATACCTAGAATTTATCATGGACTAACTATCATAAAGATCATCTAAGGGCAAGAAATTTCTTATCTTCTAAAATACTTCATGCATTCCTATTTAATAAAATAAACCAACAATTATTTATGTATTTAGTAGACATCCTAATCTTTCATTTAAAAGTGTTTATTTGAGTTTACCTCCACTATAATCTCAATTTTTAATAACCTTAAGTTATCAAATAGTTAGTTGGCTAGAAAGCATCTCACTTGACTAATCTTGGGAGAAATTAGAAATAATTTTATAAACTTTATGAAAAAAGTGAAGTTTTATAGATCATAAAAAACTTTAATACCTACCATTTGCATTTTATTTCAAGTAATTGGAGTTTTGTGGAGAGAGTTCTAATTTTGGAAAGTTAGTGTTCTAGAATTTAAATTATTGCTTGTTCAAGGCGGCCGACCACACTTATCTTCATATTTGAACTCCACTCAAAATTTTAATGACTTTTCTCACTTTTTTAAACATCCTAAGAAGCCTCCATCCATCAAAATGGCCGCCATTCTAACTAGCCTAATACAAGTGCTTATCTATGTTGTACAAGTGATTTCAGGTGTATGTGTTGCATTCATATGCTTGTGACAGATGGCTATTTGTACTTGATATCATAAGATGCACTAGTGAAGTGAACAATACCTTCTTGATTTTAGCAAACCAATATATATTTATCAATATAAATAATGCTCTAGATACAATGGTAATATTTTTTAGATGTGATTTTGAGTATTTTCAAAAAATAGAATTAGGTATTAATAATTTAGAAATAAATTTTATTTAACTTCTTCAAAAAATATGCCATCATATTAATCATTTCAAAAATATTTAGGTTGTTTCAATTTACATGCAAACTACACTAAAAGCATACTAACACTTAATTGCCTACAAAGGCATGCTAGCTGGTATGGTATGCATGCCAACTATCTTAAGTAGCGTGCATGCCAAATTTAATAGTTTTTTAATATAAAACATAATATTAAGTAATTTTTAAGATCATCAAGTAAATTTTATATTATGAGCAAATCATTTGTTCTACCTCCAAGAAAGAGTCTAGAGTTCGAAAGCTACCTTGATTTATTTATTATATCTTCATGATTAATTTGACATTTGCATGTGTGAATTATGCAATCCATCCGATATATGTTATCAAGAGAGGAGCAATATTAGATAAATTCCCAATATATGAAGACTCGCTAATAAAGAGCAATTTATCATTTCCATGAGTAAGGATACTCCACGACATTAAGAAGCAAGGAACAATCTCTAGCTAGAAGTCACGTTATGCATGGCCAATTAAGCACTCACAAGTATTGGGAGCATATGTGAGCTTCATTCATGAATGAACAATGTATAAACATTCGATCATGCTGATTTTAAGGCTATGAAAAGCATAATTTAACTTGGGAATGATTATGCAGTCAAGTCCAATTATGATGTCTAGGGTCTACTTAGATTAAACTATAGTTTAATTAAATTCATGTTCAGTTAAATGAACTCAATGAATGCAATTAATTGGGGCTGATTTATGCTAATCCAGTTTAAGCTTAAGTTAAGTGACATAAAAAGGCAGCTTACTCCAAATCTGAGGGAGACGAGGGCCACGGCCCGCCCCTAGATTCAACCAAAGCACGCATTCTTGAATAGTAATTAGTTTCGCATAATATTCCCAGACTTCTTTTCATCGAAAGGAAAAGCAGAATAAATGGCTTTTTGTATAATATGAAAATTTACAGGGGCCTCATCCTAATATTGTCACTCATGTGGCATACTAACTTCATTGTTGCCTGCAATAAAAACTAGCCAAAAAATAAAAAAATAAAAAAATAATAATAATAATAATAATAATAAATAATCATCTCAACTCTTCGGTAGTCAAAAAGAGAGCTCAGCCAACTAGTCATGGATCCCATGGAAGGTCCCTAATGCACATGCCCTCAACGTCCCCAATCCCATCCCCCACCATCAAATTTCAATCCCCTATCTCGCCTATTAATGGCCCTTCATAACCCTAACATTCAAAAGAGGCAAATATTAAAGGCGTTGAGCAGAGCAAAGGTTCTCCACTCCTTTTATTTATCTCTGTGCCTGGCATAGATTTTGTCCATGGAGATGGAAGACGACGTCTTCTTCGCAGACCTTAGTAAGCAGATTGCTTCGCTTATTACCGAAGATGAGGAAGACGATAACGCCGGCGAAGTGCTCCCGACACAATACTTCCCTGTTCCATTCCAGGTTAGCTCAGGCTTCCTCCCTTCCGTTCTGTTTTAGTAAAGCTCTTCGTTCAATAATTAGTTTCGAGCTGAGCTCTTCCCCTGTTTTTTTAATTATTATTTAGTTATTTATTATTATTATTTTTACTTTCGTACAGCTTTTTGGTTAATTTAAGGTGAGAGCAGAGTTCGTTCTTCATATATTTTGGTATGCTTTGTTTGGTAAACTAATCCCTTGGTCCTCTAGCTCTGCTCTCTTTGCTTACAAGGACTGCTTTGGTTGCCTAATGTTAAAATTGCTAGGTTGAAAAATGTTAAAATCCATATTTAAAATATTACAAACATTGTTATTTCTTTGTGCTACGTATGTAATTTTCCCAATTTTTTACGTGATGATTTTCTTTGCACATTTATGATTTATTTTATTGTCATTATTTTGTAGTTAGAAATAAAAATTTATTTCATGTTTCACAAAAATTTTAAAAATTTCGTAAAATAACGATTTGAAGAAGGATACATGTCCCAATTATAGTTTTGACCGGTTAGAGAAAATTTTACTCAACTTCACAATATGGGTTGCATATTTTGAAATTTATTGAATATTATTTGAAAAAAAATTTAAAATTTTATATTTAAAAAATAAAATAAAAACATCATATTTTAAAAAAATTCTTAGAAGCAATCAAAAAAAGCTTTTAAATTTATATATATATATATATATATATATAAATATCACCTTTCCTATATTTGAAAAGGTGAATTTTACTTCAAAAAATTGAAAAAATTAAGAAAAGTATTATTTTTATTGTAAAAATATAGATTAAGGTGCTATATATATAAATATTTATGTTTGGGTGATAGATATGTAAATATATAAGAATTGTGTGCTATGTATGTAAATGCCCCAATAAATAAAAATTAAGCCATCATTATATTTAATTGTAAGTGATTAATTGCTTTCCAAGCATAATGAATAGTGAGCTGGGGGCCAGTTAGTGAATAAATTACTAGGCGATAATAAAAATTTACAAATGGATAAAAGGCAACGTTAGACTTAACCGTTCGTGCCTAATAATTTTTTAGCATCGGGGCAAAGAAAAGCTCGCAATGAATGTGCAACAGAGTTGTAAATCCATCAGCTTTTCGTCGGTGCGAAGCAACGTGCACCATCACTATGTCGACATCCCACCTGCGGGCCTCACAGAACTCTGTGGAGGGCCACTTGAATGAATGAATCTATCTTGTGTATCTATTTAAAGTAATTATTGAAGCTAGATGTCCAAATTACATTCTGATATGAACACATATCCCAACAGAGACAAAAGAATCAGAAAAAGGCCAAATTGGTTGAAAGACTTCAAATAACAGTCTGAAGAAGATTTACAATAACGAAAATAAAGAAATAAGTAAATATAATAAAGCAACAAAGCAGAA
This sequence comes from Cymbidium sinense, assembly GCA_021442155.1. Classification (NCBI taxonomy): domain Eukaryota; kingdom Viridiplantae; phylum Streptophyta; class Magnoliopsida; order Asparagales; family Orchidaceae; genus Cymbidium; species Cymbidium sinense. The sequence goes on from CM038215.1 coordinate 46,722,084, forward strand.
GATCTCCATTACATGAAGAATACAAATAATAAAGAGATAACATATGACACTGCGGTCATAACCTAAACATAAACAGAGGGAGATGATACAGCATAAAAACAAGAGGACCGATATAACATCGAAATTACGATTAGTTATCAATGACCTAGAGGAATATTCTAGAAGATCCAACCTATAAATAGAGATGAGGAAAATCAAAAGGGGTTGAAGAATTATCTTAGATCCCTTATAACTAGTCTCTTTTCCTCTTTTGGTCTCCTTTTCCTCTCGAAGCTTTCTTCGGTGGAAGTTCTTAATCCTCCATCGAAGGAAACCCCACAGAACCTCTCTTCATCTTTCAGCACTTCTCCGACTTCCTCGACATTTCTACGTTGGATCTTCCTGGATAGATCTTCTCTAAGAATCTCCGCTAACTCTCTAATCTTCTCCATCTCCCCTGTTTCCCTCAAACCCTAGAGATGAGCAGACAAGGCGAAAGGAAAACCAATGAATTAGATTGATCCATTCATCCATCAATTTGAATTGCAACGGATGGTGACATCTGTTATCCACTGGCGCATCCAACGCCAACCCTAAGATAGATCGGCCGTCAAACATCAAACATCGTAATCCACTCAAATTAGAAGGAAGCCGTGTGATAAGAAATAGATCCGGGCATTCGAGAGCGAGATAATCCAACGGCTCGAATCAAACCAAAAGAACTCAATCCAAGTGAGCCCATCCAACGGCGAGAAAAGGCGCTAGATCCAACGGATCGAGAAAACTCCGGCGTTCCTTCTTTTACTCCGGTAGGGTTAACTCAAGTGGAAAGGGTTTAACTCATTGTCTTGACTCAAACCAAACCATGATCGGTGATTAAGGAATTAACCTTCCACGACTCAATTTGATTATGCATTTCAATTTAATCAAAGCGAGGCAATTCTGATAACACCTAATTACAATTTATACCTTATCATTGGTGCTCGTTGACTTCCCACATCTCAAACAATGGCGGTGTACAGACATACAAAATCATGGAAGAATGTGTGAACAGATTGAACAAAAATGATGAGCAAATGCAATCCATCACTATGATACTTAATGAAGTATCCAAGATTATCGGATAGAGGAAAAACTAGACAAATCCTCTCAAGATCGTATCACGTATGTAACTCATACCGCAATTTACTAATCCTCCTGAAATCAATTGCAAGCAATTTACCAAAGTTGATATGCAAGATTTAATGGTGACTGACAAAGGTTGGTTATTTAAAGCAGATCAATTTTTCCAATATTATAACCTATCTGAAGATCAGAAGTTTCTAATTGCTTCTGTATATATGGACGACCCACTTCTTGCGTATCGATGGATCTGATAAACAATTAAATACATGGAACCGTTCAAGAAGCAATTGAGGTTTGGACCATCACTTTATAGAGATTTAAGGGTGAATTGGCTAACTACAGAAATCCGGTGATTTCTATGAATTGAGGAGCCGAGTTTGAATTCCCCGATTTTCTACAAAGTTGTTTTGAATCAGGTTTGAAACATGACATTAAAAGAGAAGTAGACCGCTCTACAACAAGCCTTTCAATTGGCAAGTTAATGGAAGGCATTACAGATGATATATCTACAAACATTTATAGGCTTACAAAATGGATTGAACAACCCCATTCGCCAACACCGGCAAATGTAAAATACTACAAAACAAATACCCATTCAAAAATTACCGGTGGAAGGCGAAGAAAAGTCTTTGTTTGGTGATGAGAGAAGTTCTACAGGTCATAGATGCAAATCAAAACTCTTTACCTTGTAGCTCGATGATGAACAAGAAAATCCTATTCAACCCGAATCATGGCAAGATTTAATTGGAAGAGTTCCCGAAATCGGTTTAAATGCCTTCTGAGACAGTCAAACCCAGAACTCTAAGTACAGTAGAATAGGCAACAAACAAGTTGGTCTTGATAATGGATCAACCCACAACTTTATCTCCAAGCGCAACTTCTTAAACCAGACAATCACATCAATATCGCTTTTAAAGTGCTAGTAGGGAATGGAGAGACTACAATGATTTGCAGGTTTGCTAATGTCTATTCAACTACAAGGACACACTTTTAATACATGATTCTACACCAAATCTGAGAATGTGGTTTTAGAGTCGATAAATTTGGAGCAGTTAGGTGAGTGCACTGGGCTACAAAAGCTGATGAAATTACCAAAATGACCAATTAATTCAACTAGGAAACACTTCAAAAATAGATATTACATTCCAGTTTAAATTACAAAATCGAAAAATATCGTTTCTTGCTACGGTCGAGAAATTAATGACAACGTCCTAATCATGATTTCATATCTAAAGTATACAACAGTATTAGAAAAATACAAAAGAACTGTTTGAACCGAAATTTTGCCTCCCCAAAGGGATATTGATCACCAAATACAGCTGCAACCTGGAACTCGGCCTGTTAAGGTTAAAACTACGATATCCTTATTTTGAGCAATAAAAAGCGATTAAAGACATGATGGATCTGGGTATTATAAGAGAAAGTGAGTCCTTTCTCATCTCCAGCTTATTAAAAAAAGGATGGCACTTGGCGTTTTGTGTTGATTATAGAGCTTTAAACAAGTGCACCATACCGATAGGTTTCCATACCAACTCCGGAGGAATTAATGGATGAATTATATGGAGCCTTTTTTTTAAGTTGGACCTAAGATCAGTTATCACCAAATAAGAATGGCGTAAAAAAGATATAAAAAGCACTTTTGAGGCCATTATGAATTCATGATACCTTTTGGGTTAACCAATGCCCCATCTACCTTCCAAACACTAATGAATTACGTAAACCATTCTTAAGGAAATTTGTTTAGTATTCTTTGATATACTTCTCTGATCGAAGTACAAGAACATCGCTTTGGAACAACTTAAGCAACACACATTATATGAAACCATCCAAATGTTCATTTATTCAAAAGCGAATAGAATATTTGGGACATATTCTATCATCAAGGATAGAGGTGGATCCCAAGAAGATACTGAGCTTGGGTATGCCAAAATCAAGAAAAGAGTTAAGAGGATTTTTGGGATTAATAGGTTATTACTGAAAGTTTGTAAAACTATACGAAATTCTTCCTCTTACATCAATCGCCAAACAACAATTCCATCAGACGGATAAACAACAAGATTTACAAAGCGAAAAGTATGGCACAGATCTTAGCATTTCCTAACTTTCTTGCCATTTATAAGCAGTGCATGGGACGACCATAGAGCAGTATTAGCTAATAATCACCCATTTAGTAAAGTTAAATCCTACAATCTTCAAATTATGCTTTGAGAACTCTGTCTTGACGATTGGGATATGCTTAGAGCCAAATTTACAATCGAGGCATCGAGCGTTAGAGATTACAACAAACTATCCAAACGGCGAAAGGTTTTAGTTAAACTATCGATTTGATTATCTTGAGTATAAAAATTGCAACAAAGTGGTAATGCATTATCGAGGAAGGAACCATGCAGAGAAAAAATGTAAGGAGAATCGATCGAATTGCATATGTTCTACGATTACATGCTTATACTCAATAGTTCACCATTCTTCTGACAAATTAAAGAGCTACTATCTTGAATTACAAAAGCAAAGAATAGCGACAACCGAATTATTTCCAAAACATAAATATCCGAATGGACTATTATACTATAAAAGCAAGATTGTCATAGGCATTCGGATATCGAGGCATCTTATCGAGTTACATTCACCAACCGAGGGCATATGGGAATTCATAAAACCCGTGTAGAATTACTCAACAATTCTGGAAAAAATGAAAAAAGATATACACCATTTCATAGACTTGCATATGTCAACAAGTGAAATATGACACTCAAAAGCTTTGGTTACTACAACCTCATATGCAAAACATTTGGGAAGAAGTATCGATGGATTTTATTACAGTCTACCAAAGTCTCATAACAAACTACTTAGTGGTGGTGACAGATTAAAGTATGCACATTTCTCGACCTTATCTACCGCTTTTCTGACATCTACATATCTATTTGTTTGACATTGTCAAATTGCATGGGATACCCAAAGGTATAATTGCTGATAGAGACCCTATATTCATGAGTAATTTCGCAAGAAATATTCAAACTCATGGTATATATTAAGCCACCGATTATCATCCACAGACGAGATGGACAAACCGAGGTGACTAATAGAATATTAGAAAGATTCAGGAGTTTTGTTATGGACAACAAGACTTGGTTACAATTTATGCCTTGGGGAGTTTTCCTATAACACATCATCAATACTTCAACCAAAATGACTCCTTTCCAAGCGGTTTATGGTAGAATTCCTCCTACATTAATTCCATGAGGCTACAAAGAGTCCGTAGATTGATACAACAAAGAGACCAAATCATACGGATCCCGAAAACAAATTTACAACAAGAAAAATAAAACAAATGGCGTAGGCGACATTGATTACAAGTCAATGATTTGGTCAATACACAACGAGACAAATTTGAGCGAATACACCAAATTACAAGAAGGTATTATGGACCTTTTAAAGTCTTTCTGAAAAAATAGAACGATTTTCTGAGTGGAACTACCTCCAACGACGATACATAATGTTTTTCATATATCCATAAAACCTTACAAAGAAGATACCACTATACATCCAAAGACACTTATCAAATCAATTCGGAGAAGGACAAATGATTAAATCAAGATGTTGGATCATAGAATTATACTGGAGATCAACAAATCAAAGAAGTATTAATACGTGGGAAGGCCTATCGAAGCAGATACCTCTTGGATTTGGAGAAAGAAATAAAAGAAATTTACCAATTTGACCGAGGACGTCGGTCTGAAGGGGAGTAATGATATGACACATATCCCGAGACAAAAAGAATGAAAAAAGGCCAAATTGGTTGAAAGACTTCAAATATATCGAAGAAGATTTACAATAAACATAAAATAAAGAAATAAGTAAATATAATAAAGACAAATGCAAACGAAGATCTCCAGATTACATGAAGAATACAAGCCAATAAAGAGATAACATATGAGCAATTTACAGCTAAACAGAACCTAATTACAGAATTTATACCTTATCACATTCTTCTAAATTAACTCATATGTAAAGAATCTTAGTCTAACCGTTGAGAATTTAGACTTTCAATTAAGAGGTCTTATGTTTAAACCTTTGCACATAAATTTGTCTATGAGTTTGCGATTAATTTCGCACAAATATCACAAACAAATAATTTACGCACAAGATGTTGACTTGATAGTTATAATGGGGGATCACTCAGTCACTCGTGTTTGAGCATATGCTTTTTCTTTCAATTACAATTAAAATATAAGATCTAAAATGATATGAGATCCAATTTAGAAAGATGGGACAAAAGCGATTGCTCAAGTTGGAGTGTCCAGGTAACTCTACCACTTTAGAACTCATATCATACGACTATTTAACTGGAAAGAATTCAAGTGTCAGTGGGGTTGGTTCAATGGATCAATTAACGTCTTTGCTTACTCAAAATGCTTAGCCCAGTTTAAATGACAAACAGGAATTGAATCATCATTTCCTTTATGAGATGTGGGGTATTCATGGAGTTAATGAGATTCCATCAGATGATCTGATCATTCTTAGCTACTGAAAAATATCATAAACGATGAAGGGTGAGTGAAAGACCAACTTCATTAGCAATGCATATCATACTTGTATTTTATCTCAAAAATTTTTCATAACATTTTTACAATTTCAAAAAACTGTTCATGTATTGAGGGGGACAAAATTACTAAAATGTCTATAATGTTTAAAAAAAGAAATAATAATATTTGGATTGGCATTTGCCCACATTGGGCTGTCTTGTTCCATTATATATATATATATATATATATGTATGTGTGTATGTATGTAATAAATGATTAATGAAAAATATTTCGTCATTTATATGTAGAGCTATGCGCATTTCCCTGAAATGGTAATGGCGCCAGCCTATGCATATGAGTTTTCATTCACAAGAGAGAGCAGGGGAACAGGAGTCTTCATTCCAAAATCCTCCTTAGCAAGAAGAAAGAGTAAACCAGGGAAACCACACACAGCTGTCACCAACTACCAGGAAAATCAATTCAATAGAAAAGTATCAGCAATTTCCCAAATCTCCAGTATTAATGAATTTAATCACAATACTAGTCACAGCTGTTACAACAAATCTGGAGGTGTTAAGAAGCTTAATGGATAGGTTTTTAGATGCAATATTTGGTGTTATTTCTGCTAACATTTAGATTACTATTGAATTGTTTGCGTTATTCTATGGTTTCAATGTACATGATGAAATAAATACGATGTTTGTAATTTATTAAGAGAAGTTGGCAGTGTTGATTGTGCCCTATGCTATCAATTAATATATTCTTGCAATCTTATATGACTGCACTAAAAGGAGTGATATATATATATATATATATATATATATATATAAGGTTTGAGTATCTTTTGGTTGCAACGTTCTTCATTTGTTGCAAAAAATGAACTTTATTGATACTCACATAGTGCATCTTAGTTGATGAAATTCTTTTTTTTTTCCCTTCTTGGAGATTATGATTCATCTTGTGCCCCTTTGTTAATGCTTTATTGTGTGACAGATTTGTACCTAAATTTGTGCACCAAGGAAAAAGAAAAAAAAAAAGTGAATTTGAACAACAGTTTTACAATAATAAGCAACATGTATAATAGTTCTAGATAATTCTATAAGATTATGAAAGACATTTTTTTGCATGTCTTATATAACAATACATCAACAGCAAATCATTATCAAATAAAACTATGAAATAATGGACCTTTAATGTATGAAGAAGCAAACAACGAATTGAAAGTGACAAAGGATTATAAGAGTACTACTTAAATTGGCACACGATTAAAGAATTTTTTTTTATTTTATTTAAGAATGATGAATAATAAATTATAAAACATGGCACTAAAATTCGTAATCTTTTAAAAAATAAAATTTTCTTTCAACTACTTGGTTATAAATTGTTTTACAAAGATCAAATTTTTGTGCAAGTTATTTTAACTTTGAAATTGAGAGTATAAGTTTTCAATCAAGAAAAATTGATTCAAGTTCTTGAATATATATTATTTGTCTGATTTTGTGATTAAATTGGTTCAAATATAAAGAAAAATCAAATTTTAACTTCAATCGAATAAAATGGACAAAAAGGATAGAAGTACTGTACAGGATTGAAAACAGCTAAGGTTCATATTCTTAGAAGCAAAACAATGCACTAATTTACCGGAGAACATCAGCTTAACCTAAAAGAAGTACTCCAAGATGCTGAGGGATGAAGTTACTCCATAAAGTAAACCATTTATTTATTAGCGTGACAAAAACCTGAATCAATAATTGATATGCAAAAATTTTTTTATTGATAATTGCTCACTGTTATAGAATTACGCGCGAGATTGATCACGAATGGAGTTCCTAATTATAGAATTAAGATAATTGTCACTATAATCTTTCTCCAGCTCAATATTAGAAATGGAGATAATTTAAAATGTGACATAAGGAATTAATGGAGGAAGAATTGGACCAATTACAACAGCCGAAGAAATAATAACCCATGACAAGCAGAAAAATGCAGACATCTGAAAAGAAATTACATTTTATGTGTGTTATGATTGTTGGATAAGGCTGTGATTGCAATTTTTAAAATTTGAATTTGTGCAAATTTTAAAATTTAAATTTTGAATTTTGTAAATTCAAAATTTTAAATTATTGAAGTTTTATTTCTTAATTTCCACTAAATCTTTTGATTTCTTTTTGCGGTTTTATTTCTTAATCCTCCAACTGCAATGTTCCATGTTAATGTTATAACCCATGAAAACCCAATTAAAACTCACCAATATGCTTACGGCTAAGGTGCTCCTAAAGAAGACCCAATCTCGATCTAATTCACAATTGTCCCTCATAAAAGCCATTGAAAATTATGAAGTAGTCGACATAATAGTAAACACTCTCCTTTAAACAATCCAAAAGTTTTCAAGGCATGGAGTGCCTAAATTATCTCACCCCAAAACCCTAACCCCAATAATATGCTCTTAGGGTTTGCTTAAAATCTATCCTAGGCCAAACCAGTGGTGAAACTTGATTTGCTTCATGTGTTGTAATTTTTACAATGAGAAAAAGAAAAGAGGAGATTTTTCTTGCATTGTAAAAATTATTCATAGAAAATTTTACAATCCAAGTAGAAAAGGATAAAGAGAACGTGTGTTAATTGATCTCTCAAAGCGATTAGACTTGCTATGGCTAATTACAATTAAAGATACCTCTAAGAAAAATTCTCAATAAATGAAATATCCATCATTTTTCATTTGCATAGGTTATCAAAATTTTTTTATTATGATTCCAAAAATGTTATCCTAATAAAGTATTATATGCTTTGAACTGAATAGTCCATAAGATAGAGAGTAGATTACTACAACCAAGTGAGTTGTCTTCTCTCTACAGAAAGTTCATACAATAATATCCTTTGAGTATATCACAAAATATTATGGTTTAAAAGAGTAATGAGTGATGTTAAAGAATACAAAAAAAAAAGAAGAAGGATGAAAATATTACCTGGATAAAAATTACATCCGTCCATCATTCCATATTATCAAGTTTATGAATTGCTTAGCTATTATAGTAGTCGACCCAACGCAATTTTGAGATACTTAATCAACAAATATGAATTGCATCATCCATAATTATTCTCATGAATCCAAACTATAAACGAAAACTTGGAATTGCTATACATACAAAAATATAAGAAAAAGGTTAGAAATGTTAAAGAGCTTATGATCCTTAGTAGTATAAAGACTTTTGATAGAGAAAAGAGAATAGAATGGCATAGTTGTAAGTAACTAAGATTACTCAATTGGACTTATAGTATTATTTAGATTATGATAATCACTATCTAGCATATTTTATATAGCAAATATATATATATATATATATATATATGCATATAGTTTTGGCCATGTCATGTAAATTTACTAGTGCTTTGGGTTTTGATCATTAGATAGCTTTATTTTATAGCTCTTTTAAGAGATATAAAAAGAATGAAATTTAATAAAAATATACTAGAGCCTTAATTTTAAATAAAAATATATTTATAAATTGATTTTAAATTTATGATAATTTATTATAGTAACATTAAATATTTTATTTTAAGAGTCTAAAGTATATTTTTTTAAACCCAAATAAACATAATCATAAGTAAAACAAAGGCATCACTATATATGGTAGAGAAGTTGATGAGGTTAGTGGTTTGGTCACTTAGAGTGACCAATTGGGTAGATAGTGATTTTCCTAAGATTCTTAGAATGTGAGCAAGGTTGCGATTTATTTCAATTTGTAGTAGGGTTCAAATTATATAAATAATAAGGGCCAGCCAACCCCAAACAAACAACCACCTAAAATTTAGAACATTGACTACCCAAAATTACAATATTTTACACAAAACTCTAAATCACTTAAAATAAAGTAAATATTTATGATTTTGAGTTTAATTGTGATAAAAAGCTAAAATTTTTTATAAAGTGTAGGTATTAATTTTGGATTTTCTACTAGGACTGATCAAATAAAATCCTTTTTGGCTGATTAGCTAATTGTTCCCTTATGGTTATTAATTCTTGATATTATAGAGGCGATAAGTCCAAATGAACACATAAAGATAAAAGCTTAGAATGTTTACTATAATTCCAAAAAATGTTATAAATTTTTGTGGAGTTTACATAGACCAAACTCCAGTTGGAATAAGACTAGGTCAAGTGAGACCTAGTTTCGGTCAACCATAATAAAAGGATAATTAGAGGCTTTATAGTGGGAGAATTGTGTAAGAAATAATTTTTTTAGATGAGGACAACAAAAATAAAACACTACAAAGAATTTCAATGAAAATCACTAGAGGAAAATTAGGATACACACCAAAGTAACATATGCATCATGATCACTAGATCCCTTTAAAAATGGGTGAAGGATCACTAAATTAGTTCAAGATAGTTGGTCAGCTACTAAGCTTCCAAGCCTTTGGAATTCTTAATTTGTTTGCATAAAATTCACCAAAATCTCCATTAATAGTCACAAATTTATTTTAATATAAACACCTAGTCCAAACTTGAAAAAGAGAGGCAAAGGTTTGAGAAGGGAGGCCTACCCACACTTCCAAACTCCTTCCTCCTAAACAACCATCCAATTGTTCATTTAAAATTAATTATAATTGAATAATTTTAAAAATAATTAACTATAATTCTAATAATTCACTCCTCCCACTTCATTTGACATAAAATTATAAAATTCTTATACATACACACATAGATGTCATATATAGTTGACATAACATGAAAATGATTAAAAACTCCAATACTCTTCACGCATTATTCCTCTCTAATGCTTATTTACTTGTAATTGAATCTCTAGCCTTGGCTTTGAGATTTCTTTCTTGACCAATTATAATTGGAACACCTTATGTGACACCATTTAACCTTATTTTTAAAGAACTCTTCTCTAAAGAGTTGAAATGCTTCAAGCTCTAGAGCAAGTTTCTCCAAATCATCTTTAGTCAACCAAGTTTGTTCAACAGGTGGTTTGTCTCTCCATCTCACAAAAAACTTGTGGTCTCCAAGCTAACCTACCTTATTTGTAAAGATGTGATTAACCTTAAAGAATGAATGTTTGGTTAACACCTATAAAGAGTGATTTTATTTTCTTGCAATATAATCATCTTGTACTTTTGGAGGATTTCTAACTCTCTTAAATGATATTATATATTTAATATTGAAAAAAGAAAAATTAATATGTCTATTGGCAATTCAAGAACATATGCATTCGTGCCAAATTTTCTAATGATCTCAAATGGCCTACATTCCTTAGCTTTATATTGGATGAAAGGATACCTCTCTAGATGGAGTATTAATTATTAAATAGTTTTATTTTTATTTTTAGTTGTAGCATATTTGTAAAAATAACTTTTATCTTTTATTTATTATTTTAATGAAGGCATTAGAAATCTATTTTAAATGTAAATGCAAATTTGAAAAATATATTTAAAGGGATGCAAGCAAAATCAATTGGTTTCTTTAGATTATAGAGATATACTATTTCAATTAGTATCTTATGGGTAGCCTTAGTGTTGAATCCTATCTATTTTATTTGATGTCTAAATGTAAATTTTATGGGGAAAATGACTCACAAAGTGTAGATCAAAAGTAAATTTTTAGGAGTAGGGAATGATATCATAATTAGCTGACACCATTTTTTTACTATGCTTTGGTTAGATCTCAAAACTACACTTATGTGATGGAGTAAATGTATGTTTATCTTTTAGCTTTACATGAAATAATTTTATGTTCTTTTAATTATATTTAAATACATATGTGGTCTCTTTACCATAATAAATCACATTCGGATCATAAAGCTAAGGCATGCCAAATAAGATATTTGCAATGCCCATAGGTAGAACATTACACTAAGTGCGTCCTTCATGGCTACTTATGTTTATGCACCTAAATGTGATGAGGAGGTGTAGGTCACCAACCTCTCATGAAATGATACAAGATGGGATTCTAGTTTATGGTCCACTTTAAAAATTGTGAAGGTATATATGACATTCACAATATTACCCTCATCTATCACTAACATATACCTCATCTCTTACATACATGATTAAAATATTTCTTCTCCTCTAATATTTATCCCTAGCTATTGTCATACACCTCATAACACTCATTTGGTCTCCCACAGATTCTTTGTTCTCATTTGAATGTGGGGTGTCATCATGGATCTCTTTAACTTTATCATCTAATTCCTTAGTTTGGAACATAATCTTTGACATACATTATTTTACATGTATCTCTTCTTATGAAACTTAATACAATATTATGTCCCTATTTTTTGATGATGACTCAATGGTACTCATATTCAGTTGGGCATTCGAGGATGAAGGCTTTGATTAGAATAAGAGGATGAATTTTTTTTAAGCTTTGAATAGAAGGAATTTAGACCCTTAGAACTAGATGAAGAGGCTAATTTCTTAGGTTTTTATAGAAGTAAAGTATAATGAAATGCATCCTTAAGAGTCTGAGAGTCCACCTCATTTTTAATATCACTCATAAGACCAATTATAAAATTATTTTCTAATTTCCAATCCTAGATAATCTAATTGGTTCTAGCCATGAGGTCCTCAAATATGTTCATGTATTTCACTACTTTCATGTTGCTTACTTAAAAATCATCAACTACTCATGTAATTTTATTTCATAGTTTTTTGGATAGTATTTGGTCCTTAGCATTTTTTTCATCTCTACTTATGCAATGACCTAACCTTTGATTATTAAGCAAAATATTATTCAAATAAATTTTGGCATGGCCTACAAGTTTTGTTTGAGTAAATGTCATGCTTTGGAAGTCATTCATCTAGTAATTAAATAACTCGTCTATCCAGGTAAGCCAATTATAAACTTATTGGGATCATGAATCATACATAAGTTGGTGCTTTAATCTTTACATTTTTAATTTGATCAATTGAAACCTCATGGTGCTTATGGTGATCATGCATATGCAGATTTCTTAAAAGATGTAAGAGTTCTTTATGATTTTTTGTGATAATGTGCCAACCTCAATAAGATTTTTGAGTAAAGGTAAAGTTTGTGCCTTAATGTTCAAGTTTTGGACTTGGGTGGCTATCTCCATGACTAAGTCTTGGATCTTATAAAATTTCTCCTTAGTTTTCAAGGTTAATTCTTCTACTCTTTTTTTTTTCAAATTATCCAATTAATCTTAATTAGCAGGTTTAGAAGGCATGAATTCTTATAATTAACTTAGACATGTAATCTACCATTAGTTTTATAATAGAAGATAAAATACCATAAAAGAAGATTATCAAGTCCAAAATATAGAAAATAACTTTTAAGAAGTCAACTCCACCCTTTGTAAGCACATTGTCAAGCACTCTTATTGTCTTGGTGATCACCTTCAAGATTTATTTATGAAAACTAGGCTTTGATACCAAATGTTATCTGGGTTGGGGATGAGATACATTGAGCACTAATTTGGTAGATGCACGTGTGGTGATTAAAATGTGAGGATACCATACATATTTTTAGGATTCCTATTTAGTAGATCCAACGTAGCATAAAAAAAAATATATATTACTCTGTGATGGATTCAATCACTTAATAAGGACTCCAAATGCTGATGATGTGTACCAAATATTTTTCTCATGCCTCACTTGGGTGAAGTAAGATAGGCTTTATTTTAATCTTAGTTGCAAGTTCCTTTGAGGGGCAAGCCCATATAGTTGATTGCATCCTCAAAAATGTATTCTCATAAAAACATTTTTTTTAGTAGTCGGCTATTATCTATATAGATTTCAAAGTTTTAGCCAATACTAATAAATCTGAAGTAAAATAGGATAAATCAAGCTAAATAATTCTTTTTAGATTCCAAATATAAAAGAAGTGGGAAGTATTTTGATATTAGAAACCTAGTAAGCATTTCAACCTATTTTATAGTTGAAATTTATATTTTTGAAAGCGAGATTTATTTTTTGCTTTGTGCTAACATATTTTACTTGAATGTTAGGACTTCACTCCCAAAGCACTAGAATGTAGAGAGGCTTAAGAAGTGAGAACTTATTCTTGTAGCAAAAGAGAAACTAGTAATCTTAGACCCTATGTCTAAAGTTGCCTTCGACACAAATTATAAGCTTGAACCAATCTATTGAAAAATATTAGGTTATTAATTTCTGATAACCCTGCCTTCACCCTATGCTTTAAAATCATGTTGCTACTCTTATGAAATGCAAGATAATTAGACTATTATTTATTAGCAAGGAAATCTAAAAACTTGAAATCAATCCCTTAATTTAAAATTATTAATGATATAGTGCTTTTGATTAACATAATAATGTACAAATTTTTTATTTATTTTAGACACTTGATTTATTTTATAAGCTAGTGTGTGCAAATATGCCTATAATGAGATGCAATTAGAAATGTTTATAGGCATAATAAAAAATGGAAAGTAGACTTCTCCAAGAAGCTCATCATCTTCACTAGATAGATGTCCCTTATGTGTAATGGGAAAAGGGGTCATACACGGATATATGAACATTATGCATCCTAATTCTCCAACCTATAGTTTCTAGTTGATTTTATTGGTTAATGGCTATTTGTATTAAAAGTGATTGATTATAAATTATTTAATTTAAGGTATGAGTTAATTAATTTTATTTATAAAGAAAATTAGTTCCCTAAGAACCTAACAAAATTCAAGCCTCCTCATAAAAAGAAACTTAAAAAACACATGTAGTGGTGTTTTAATTTAGAGTCATAGAGACACCACACAAATCTTAGGGGGTACTTATTGAAGTGATCAGGTGCTGTATTTATGAAAATCAAATGGTAGAGTTTAAATATGAAGACTTATTTATGGATTCCAAAAGAGAATAAGTAGGAAATATCCATGATACTAGGAAGCTTAGTTAGTACTTCAGTCTATCCTATAGTGAGGCTATATATATTTGAGAGAGAGAATTTACTTTTATTTAAGTTAGAATCTTATTTGAATGCTAGGGCTTATAGTCTAACAACACAAGATTGTGGAAATTCTTAAGAGGTGAGGACTTATGCTTGTAGCCCGAAGGAAATAAGTAGCCTCATAACCTAAATCTAAAATTCCATAGCACAAGCTAGAAGCACGACCTAAGTCTAATCTAGAAAAATGGGATATGATAGTTCACATCCATAAGAGAGAGTGAACACAGCCTAACTCTTCTAAACTTACATCCACCTGGAGTGGCCGCCAGCTAACACCTCCTATGCTTTAAAACTACGTAAGCCAATCTTATGTAGATGCAAGATAGCTAGGCTATTATTTAATTAAATAAGCTAGAATCTTAAACTCACTCCCTAGGAGATTAGATCATGATTGGTATAAAAATTTGACTTAAAATAATGCCAAAATTTACAACTTTATAAACCATTTTTGATACATTCATTTTGAACCTAGGGCTTGGGACAATTATGCCTATATGCATGATGAAATTAAGTCATAGGCTAAATCAATTAAAAGAGGTGTTCTCCACTACAAGGGATTGCCCTCAAAGGTCAAGCATATCCCCTATCGTACAAGAGTGGAGACCTCCCTATTCAAGAGTGGCATAATATGATATGTATAGTGTGATAACATACAACATTCAGCTAAGGGATTTCTAAATCTTTTATTTATCTTGATTAAGAGCTTAAGCTTTAAAATGAGGTTATGAGTTGCACTAGAATTTAATTATGAGTTTTTAATGAGGGTAGCATATTTAATTTTATCCTAAAGAGCCTACCACATCCAAGCCACACATCCAAATAATCAAACTTTAAGAAACCTATAAAAAGCATGCCATCTCTAATGCACAAACTAAACACAACAATCAAACATGTGAATTTCGTAAGAGAATAAGAGGCAAGTCTAAATCTACCATACACCTAGAAAGAAAGAAAGTATTGCTCACCATTATACAACCTGGATTACAATATAATATTACAATTATAATGAATACTATGTGGGGCTTTAACCTTTTATTCTTCTCTCCTTCTTTGGATTTAATTTTCTCCAAGCTTCATAGGGCCTCCTAAGTCTTTACTTTCTAGCTACATTCTAAACCCCATAGCACTAATCCTAAACTTATTGTAAAAATTAGATATTTATGAAAAATAAAATCTATATACACTTGCAAAATAGACGTTTGTTAAATAAACATACAAGTCAAGCAATTATATTTAACATTTTTGGACTTAGCACCCTGCAGTTGGGTATTTAACTAGATTATGCTTAGGGGCATAAGTGACACCTGTAAGTAAGAATATTTATATTTATTTATTATTGCAGTGACCCCTTTAGCATAATCCCCTGCAGAAGACATCATTAAACTATTAGTGACCTAACATCTGGTTTACGTATAAAAAATCTTAACATCCAGTCTAAAATATTACATCATAAAATAAAATATAACACCACAAAATACACCAGCCTAATCTAAAAGCTAGAATTGGTGACTTGTTATTCTAATGTGTGTGCTAAGATTTAGTGTGGTGTGTCTTAATTAGGTTTTGAAATTATTTAAGTAAAACATTAGGGGAGGTTCCACTTCAAATCTTTGAATGAATTGATTTACATTTTTTTGTTTCATTTGATGCCTACTTAATATCTAATTATTATGAAGAAAAGAAATGGGGTTTTACCCCGTTCATCCCTATCCAGAGTTTTTTTTCTAAGGGTATATTATTATTACTTTGATTTCTTTAGTGAATTGTTTATTAAATATTTTTTATTAAACCTAAGTTTGGGTTAGTCTTAAGGAATCTTTTTCAAACATGAAAGGCATCTTAGGATTAATAAAACTAAATCACTATTACATGGATAACATTCCACCACTTCTTTCCATCATCAATAGCATACATATTTATTCATTTTTATTATTCATGATATTTGATTTAATACACATAACTATACATACAATACATATTTACATTTTTGCACACTTGATGATCATTAATGCATGTATTTTAGTAGAAAAGAAAGATTCCATTCCTTAGTTAAGCATATGCAGACATGTATTAGAGATTTGGCAAGTACGTGCCATTGTTAAACTAGGGAAGTGAGGTTATCTACGACGTCCTTAGGGCTAATTAAAACCTCGTATTCTTAGGATGTCCATATTATATACTTACCAAATTAAATATATGTAAACATATACAAAAGCTTAGGGATGAAAATCATGCAAAGATTATATAATAACAAATCTTTTTATTCATGCAAAACTTAGTGACACAAAGAGCAAAGTTTTATATCATGTTCTAGCACATGAGCACATATAAATGAAATTAAGCAAGTACATGTCATTATTAAACCAAGGAAGTGAAGTTTTCTAAGACCTTCTTAGGGCTACTTAAGCCTTGTATTACTAGGATGTCCAGACTATATACTTGCCTAATTAAATACATGTAAATATATTCACAAGCTTAGGGATGAAAATCATGCAAAGATTATATAATAAAAAATCTTTTTATTCATGCAAAACTTAGTGACATGAAGAGCAAAGTATTATCTCAAATTCTAGCACCTGATTACATATAAATGAAATTAAACAAGTGTGTACCATTATTAATCTAGGGAAGTGAGGTTATCTAAGACCTCCTTGGGGCTACTTAAAGCCTCGCATTCCTGAGATGTCCAGACTTTATACTTACCAATTCAAATGTATGTAAATATGTACATGAAACATAAAGATAAAACAAATTTTTTTACTATTTTGAAATTATAACTTAAATGTAAACTTTATTGAATATTTATAATCAACATTAACTTATATTTTTTTTTTATCATAAGCTTATAGTTTTGTAAATAATTTAGGATTTATTAATGATATTAGCCACATCATATAATAATATTTGTCCAACACATGCAACTTAGATGTAATCATGTTCTTCTTATTCTTATTTTTGAAAACATGAACATATGACACAAATGACATGCACATTTATGATGATTGAAAATAAGTAATTAAACATTGCCATATAACATATTCAATTACATTAAGTCCTAAGGACAATCAAGCAAAATAAATATTCTTTAAGACTAACCAAAGTTCTTATGAGGTTTGGTTTTGATATTTGAATTATTGAAACCTAAGGAGAGATGATACTTGTTACCCCACATGTTGGTGATTTAACATATTTAAAGGGGTTATTAAATGGTTATTATATTAGGTTGAGTTGTTAAACATGTCAATTTAATTACTCTTCCCTAAACTTCTTTAATCTAGTTAACTACTTGACCATGAGCCTTCAATGACATGATCTTGGGAAAATAAAATTTGTAATGCACTTAAGGGAATCTAATGCAATGAGGCTCATGTTTAAGAGTTAACTATATTAAAGAAGAAAATAATCTAAGTTAGGTACTCTTATGATTTTTCCATACCAATGGGTTAACCATAATTTTATTAACAACTTTATGTTATTAAACACATAAAGGGGAGTTAATGGATTATTTTTGAATTATATGAATCAATCATTGATTTTGTTTGATTTCTACTTTATCACTAATCTTCCTAATTAATCCCTAATTATTACATATATTAATTAACCTTCATAAGGAAATACATTTAGAAAGATAATTAGGAAATAGGCCCTAATTATTTATGCTCACTATTCCTACTGTTCATAATGATTAATTATCATTAATTATTTAATTTGTACTTTTTATCAATTTTAATAATTATTAAATTAATTAATGAAGGTAATTAGAATTGAAATTCTAATTTCTTTAAATTACATGCCAAATAATTCAAAAGTAAATTATGAGAGGCAAAGGACATCCCACAAAATCATCCCACCAAATTTGGAATTAATTGGCCAAGTGATTAAGCCTTAATTAAAGTAATTATCCTTAGCTTCAAACCTTAATTAAGCACTATTCACTAGACATAAATTAGTAATTTTATTTTTCTTAAATTCTTCTTTATCTAACCTTTCCAAAATGAGATTATTTTTATTTTTTGGATTTTCATACAATTAGTTTTAATTTTTTAAAATTCTAACCATTTAATTATATTTTTAAGGCCTAATTAAACCTTTAAACCATCAGTGCCACATGGACGTTGATGCGGTAGCGATTTTCACATGGCGTCATGGTATTGGTTATTTAAATCATCTGATGCAGCAGTTGACTCAATGGAGGTGGACACGGTTGGTATTGGTCATCTCATCGATAGTGATTAATCCCTTGATTTCAAAGGGATTAAATCAAAATTTTTAATGCGATTAATCATGGCCATCTATTCTAATCATGCAAAATGGATGATCAATGATTCATCATCCCATGAGCACTGGAAGATGGACACCATCTGCCTTTCGCCGCTCGATTCGAGCTCTTCGGTGCTCATTTGATATTAAAATAGACTCCAAAATGATCAAGGAATGAATCTAAAGGGATGTTACGATGGAAATCACATGAAAATATAGTTCACTTCAAAAAAGACCAACACCTAGGAGACTACGTTTTGGATTTTACCTCAGGAGTTATGGGAAAGTCCATTAAGTAGCTTCATCTTGAAGAGATGAAGACCTACTAAGAAGATCATGAGCTGCCTCCCAGCCGATTGCTCTGTGGACCAAATGCTATCGCAAAGCTTGTAAGAGTTGGTCTTGAGATGTCTTCCGGTGATAGAATCACTTAGAAAATGATTCATTTTGGTTTGCTAGAGTGAGGTGAAGGTATGGGAAGAGTTAATATGGGTTTGGTGGAGATTTTGGAAACTTAGATGAATGGAGCTCTTGGGTTTGATCAGGGGCTAGTCTCGCCAGTGGTGGAGCGCATGAAGAGCTCCGAAGAGGGTATGAGACTATGTGGAATGCTCTAGAAAGGTGTGCATTGAGTTTGAATCCAAGGGTAGGAGTATACTCTCCTCCCAGGGTGACAAGGTTGAGGTGGTTTGCTTTACTGGTCGGAGTGGGTGGCCGAGATGGTGAGATTCTGAGGTGGGCGGTGAGAGGCTGAGGGAGTGCAGTGGTCTATCACAGAGTGTACAACCTCACTCAGGTGGACCAATGGGTTACCATGGGTGAACCCACCCTCTCATGGTCAAAGGCTAAGCCCAACAAGCTTCAATTAGGTTGTGTTAGTGGTCCTCTTGTCGAAGAAGAGTCAAATGTGGCTACCATGAGGTAAGGGGGTGGAGAACCCACCCAAATGGAAATTTTGTCCCATTTGGGTGGCTTGGTTCAATGGGTTTGACCTAAACTAGGTTCACCATGGGCTGGACCTAGTTAGGAAGGTCCATGGTGACCCAAGGATGAGTCATGCTTAGTTTGGTTCGGTTTGGGCTTGATTTAGTTGGGTTTGGCTTAATTTGACCCATATGAGTCAAATGGGTTCAATTGGGTTAAGTTGGCCAATTTGACCAAATTGGGTCAAACTAATGGTTTGGGTTAGTTCAATTGGTCATTTTGGTGTGTCAATTGGTTTGATTCAATTTGGGTTGGGCTTGGGTGCCATATATGGTTCAATTTAGGTCAAATGGGTCATGTTGACCAATTTGACCAAATTGGCCAAGTTGGCTTGATCATGGGTGAGGTTTAAGTTCAATTGATCATTGGTGATTGATTCAAAGAGTTAATTTGAATTAATTTGGATTATGAAGTGATTTGGTTCAATTTGATCCTTTCGGTCAAATTGGGCTAAATGGGCTAATTGGTTTAGGTTGACCAAATTAGGTTCAATTGAAGGTTAGATTATGTTTAATATTGGATTAGAGATTGGTTTGCATTGGTTTCAATCAATTTAGTTTAGGATTTGATTTGGTTCAATTTGACCCTTTAGGCCAAATTAGGTCAATTAGGTCAAAGTGTCTAATTAGTTTGGTTGCATAATTGATTGTAGTGGAGTGTTTAATGATCATCAATGAAGGATTGGATGGATTGATTCAATGAGTTTAGTATAGTTTTCTTAATCACCTCTTTTAGGTCACTTTGGGTTAAGTGACTTGATCAAACCAACTTGGGCTAATTGGGGTTATGTATAGTTGGGGTGTGTTCAATGATGAATTTGAAGTTAATTGGTGGATTTGGTTGTAATTGATTTGGGAACAATTAGGTTTTGGCTCATCTGAACCTATGAGGTAAAATGGGCTAGCTTGGGTTGGTCCCTTTTTTGGTTCAATTGGCTTGATTGCAAGTATTGGCATGGCTTGAAATGATCTAATGAATAATTGGAGAGGTTAAAAAAATTATGTTGGATTTAGCTTATTTGAACGGGCTTAAGTTGAGTTATAGGATTGTGATGTTGGTTAACTTGGGTTTAAACCCAAGTTAATTTATCCTGGAGCTTGGATTAGAAAACCAAATTCAAGTAAGATTAATTGAATAGGTTTGAGGTTGGTTGTGTTTCATTTACATGAGGTATGAGTTTAGGTTTAAGTCATAGGATATGTAGAACCTATTTTTCTTGAGGTATATCTTAGGCTTAGGGTTATGTCCTCCAGGTCTCTAAGCTTAGGTTTTGTATTTCCTTAATCAATAGAAGTATCTTAGCACTAAGGAAATTCTAGTGTATAGAAGGTTTCTAAGTCTAAGATGAGAAAGGTTAATCCTTACTCTAAAAGTGAGGTCAATAAAAGGACCCCCAATAGGTGTGGTGTAACTAGAAAGGCATACCATGGCATTGCCCGAGATGATCAAAAAGCATCCAGAAAAATCTCAAACACTAATGAAGGCTATCCATGCCTAAGTGGAGAGGTAAATGGAATCAGGATACCCATGCAATTCAGTTCATTTCATTTCATGCCAAGAGTAAGGGAGAGAAATTGTATGCATTTGGTTTGATTTCTATATGATTTTGTTTTGTGTCAAGGTCACAAAGAATGATCCCTCCAGGGATCAAGTCATGCCGAGAGCATAAATTTGGATTCCCTAAGCATGATAATTCAAAATCTGTCTTTGCATCATATACATAGAGATGGGTTTGTTAAAGATTTAATCATGCCAAGGGCATGAGTTAGGACCTTGTTAAAGGCAAATGAGATTTGGATTAGAGTTGAATTAGTTTGGTTGATTTAGTTAAGTTAATTAGTTTAGTTGATGAATTTTTGTTTATTTAACTTTGGTGATTCATGTTGATTTTGACTTATATTTGATTGTTGCATTGGTGTGGCTGTTGATTTGCGATGAGTCACACTAAGGAAGGGCTATAAAAGCCTAGACTTACCTTAGACTTATTGACTCAAAGGGACAATCTACCGACTGTATAGAGGAGACTACCCAACCTATGGGTTTCCCATTGATTTGCAATGGCTAAACTAGAAAGAAAGCTCGGTGACTCACATCTTCTAATGTAGAATCACCATCAGGGTGACCTGCTGATTGTACAATAAGTCAAATCTGACCTAGGGTGACTACGAAGTGAGGGCCTCTAGGGGTCTTATCTCAGCTTGGATAATCAAGGCAGATTCCTATAGGGAGTTTTGTTGACACTGCCTAAAAAGATAGGATGCTTACTTGGGAAGTGGTGCCTCTAGAGGTCTTATCCTATTCCATAAGAGATGTTGTTTTGTTTATTTATGTTTCTTTAGCGTGGACCTTGTTGATTTGCGATGTGCCACACTAAGAAGGAGTTAGGGGGCTTTGGCCTACTTAGGTTTCTTGGCCCAAGGATGGATAATCCATAATCTGAGCTTCCATTAAGGGGAACTGTCCAATTCAACAGTAACATGGTTCATGTCTAGATAGGGTCATGAGGGCATGATCCAAATAGAATTCCCATAGGGAAGGTGCCTCTTAGGGTCTTATCATAATCTTTGATGTAGAAGGCCTATAGGTATATGGTGGTCAACCCAAAGAAAAGTGCGGTGTCTCACATCTTTATGAGCGGTGTTATCCACCGGGTGGATTGCTGTCAGCAAATTGAACACCAACCAACCTAAGGTGCCCCTCAATTTGTGATGATCAGTCTAGGAAGAAAGCATTGGGGTCTCACATCTTCCTAAGTGGAACTGACTGTTGGGATAGTCTGTCGTTGCCTAGGTAACTACTATCCAACCTAGGGTGACTACCAAGTGGGGAGTTACCAAGAGGAACTGGACCCAAGCTTGAAGTAGTCAAGAGGAAGATGAGCCACTAGGGGTCTTACCCTAATCCTCAAATATATAAATTTGGGCCTAGTCAGCATATGATAACTAGTTTGAGGAGAAAGCACAGGGACTCACATCTCCACAAACATGATTAGCTACCAAGATGACTCACTAGCTATGTAGTGAAGTGCATCAAGCTAACAATGGGGCTCATTGGTTTGCAACGGTCAAGCTAGAAAGAAAGTGTGGGGACTCACATATTCCTAAGTAGGGATAACTGCAGGGGTGATTCACTGGTCAAATGGTGAATCAGACCTAACTTAGAGTAGTTACTAAGTGAGGGCCGCTAGGGGTCTTATCTCAACTCAAAGTAGTCCGAGGTGGTTGGATTTGTGTTTGACTTGTTTGTGTTTTTGTGTAATTTTGTGCTCGTATTGTGCTGATAAGGTCTAGGATGCCGCTTGGGTTCTCTTACACATATCTTAAACATCTAGAAAGTTTGGTAACTGGAAATATTTTAACTTGGAGAATAATTGAATTAAAATAGAATTTTTATTGATGGAAAATTATTTGGGATATTATTCATGCATAATATTTCTTTAGGTAGAGCTATTAATTAGGAGAATTGGGCATTTTATTTTATGATTGATGAGTTAATAGGATCAACCTTAGTAGGCCATTTCCATGGTGAAAGGGCCTTCCTAAGTAGGTTTAAACTTGCCTCCCATCTTATGATGGGCTACAATTGGTTTCCTTAGAACTAAGACAAAGTCTCCAACTTGAAAGGCTCAAGGGCGGACCAACTGGTTATGAGCTTGAACTATTTTTGCTTTATACAACTTAAGGTTCTGATATGCTCACAAGCATCTATCCTCCAAACCTTCAAGTTCTACCAACCACAGCTTGGCATTCTGCTCGATTGTTATTTTACTACTCATAATTATTTATAGTGATGGGAGCTGAACCTCTAAGGTAAGAATGGCTTTGAACCCATACACTAAGGAGAATGGGGTAGATTGTGTTGGAGTCGTGTGGGTAATACGGTAAGTCCATAAAACTTCAGCTATTCTCATGCCTCTGTCATTTATTTTCATCGAGTATTTTCTTGAGTATTTGGATGAGATTTTTATTGAAGGCTTCTGCTAAACCATTCGCCTATGGATAGTAGATGGCAGAGTGCCTTCAATCTATGTTGTATCTCCGGGCAAAGTTATTGATCTTGGTGCTCTTGAAAGTGGTACCATTGTCGTATATGATTTGATGGGGCACTCCAAATCTATACATGATATGGTTTTTGAAGAATTAGAGCACATGCTAAGCTTTGACTTCCCAGAGCGGAATCACCTCTGCCCACTTAGAGAAGTAGTTTATAGCTGCTAGAATAAAATGGTGGCCCTTGGATAAGGGAGGATCAATCAGACCCATTATGTCGGTACCCCAACACTCGAATGACCATGAGGTTAAAGTTGGATGTACAATGTTAGCTAGTTGGTGAAAAACTGCTTCAAGTACTAGGAATTGGTGGCAGGGCTTCGCTACATCAATGCAATCTGTGATCATCGTTGGCCAGTAATACCCAAGTATTTTGATCTTGGCTTTCATCTTAGGACCGGATTAATGAGCTTTGCAAAATCTTGAGTGCACCTTGATCAAAATCTTATGGGCTTCATGTTTGTCTAAATAGCGTAACCATATATGATCAAAAGATCCTCGATATAAGACACCATCCATGAGGGCGTAGGAGTGCCCTCTGCCTTACTTGATGGGCTTCAAATTTCTCTTGAGGTAGTTTGCCTTTATTCAAGTAATCAATGAAGGGTTTCCACCAATCCAACTCTTCATCCTTTTGAGCAACTACAACCTCCCCTTCATGAGTGTGTTTATTGATTAGTTTAATGTCAATCAGAGGCATGACTTGTCTGTTGTGAACCTCTATTAATATGGACTCATCTTCCGGACATGCCAACTCTTTGGCAAGTTTGGATAAAGCATCAACTATGGTACTTTCTCCTTGAGGGATTTTCTAAATTGTGGCCTCCAGGATCTGGGCTAATAACTCCATAGTGTACTTATGGTAGTGATGGAGTTTGGGCTTTAGAATCATATAAGACACAACGATCTGATTGACAACTAGCTGTGAATCTCCAAATATGCTAACACTTTTGATGCCTAATGAAATGGCTAACTATAGACCGGTGATCAGAGCTTCATATTCGACATCATTGTTGGTGCAAGGTTTGGATAGATGAAATGAAAATCTCATCATCTTCTGTGAGGAGGACTATCTTACCTTAGAGCAAATTATGATTCTTTTCTCCTCTTTGAGGAAGCCTTACATCTCCCAATGGTAGATATTTGCATCCCTAAGTTCATGATTTGTTCACGGGGAGATCATCAGTTAGAATCTGAAGTGGGTGCTACTTGAAGTCCATGAGTGATTGTCCTTTCACGAGGGAACGATGTAAGTATGATAAAATCATGGACCATCGTGCCAACTGTCTGAATAACATTGACCCTGTCATGAGATATTATAGTGGGTTGACTCTTGAAATAAAGTTAACTTTGTAAGAGAGGATATAATGCCATAGCTTCTAAGCTAGAAAGATCAAAGATGCTTCTTAATGGGTGGATAGTTCACCTTAGCAGGTATTAGACGACGGTTGAGAGAGAAAAGTACATTCTCTTTCCCCTCATCATTAGCTTGGGCCAACAAAGCATTTAGAGAGTCATTTAACGTAGCAGTGTAGAGTATAAGAGATTTGCCTGGGATAGGGGCGGCTAAGACTGGCAGTGTCATAAGATATTGCTTAATTATTTCAAATGCATGCTAGCATTTTTCAACCCACTTGAACTTAGTGACTTTCTTGACTAGTGCTAAGAATGGTTGGCATCTATCTGATAGGTTGGATATAAAGTGTCTTAGATACACCAGCCTCCCTTGGAATGATCTGAGTTGGGTTGGACTTTTAGGGTGGAATTTCTAATATTTCTTTAATCTTCTATGGGTCGATCTCAATCTCGTAGTGTTAGATAACAAAGCCCAAATACTTCCTTGAAGTCACTCCGAATGCACACTTCAAAGGATTCATTTTAAGGTTATATTATCTTAATTGCTTGGAAATTACTCTCAAGTTGAATAGATAGTCTTCCTTTTCTTTGTTCTTTACCAAGAGATCATTGACTTAGCATTCAACTTGGCGGTGAATGATTTTGTCGAAGATTCGAGTCATGGCCCATTGGTACGTGGCACCAGTATTTTTGAGGCTGAAAGGCTTGACCTTATAGCAATAGATTTCGATCGAGGTTTTGAAAGTAGTGTTCCTTTCATCCTTAGGTGCCATATTTATTTGGTTATATCTAAATGAACCATCCATGAAAGAGAAGATTTCATGAGATCAGACGATGTCCACCATCAATTCCGGTATTGATAGTTACAAATCATCTTTTGGACATGCCTTGTTAAGATTTCTAAAGTCACGCATATGCGAATTTAACCATTTTTCTTTTTAATTGGGATGATACTAGCTAACTAGGTGGGGTATTTTTCCTCCCAGATGAAACCAAGATCAATCATTTTCTTTACTTTTGGTATGACATGTTGTTCAATGTCTAATCACATGCATCTAGGAGCTTATTTGATGGGGTTAGCATCGGGCTATATCAATAGCTTATGTATTGCTACTTCAGGAGCTAATCCTGGCATTTCTTCATAACTCCATGAAACACAATCCTTAAACTCAGTGAGTAGCCTAATTAAGTCATTAGTTTTAGATTCACTCAACAAAGAGCTAGCATATGTTGGCCGTGGATTGTCCTTAGCCCCCAAGTTGATTTCTTTAAGTTTGTCGATGATTTATTTAATTTATTCTTTGAATTATGGGGGTGCATCTTTAACTTGGAGCTCATCTAAATTTTATGAACACACCTCCTCATTTGAGTTAATATGGTTTGAGAAGAACCTAGTAGATTCCAAATAATTAGTAATGACTAGGCGATAATCATCATCATCTACTAGGCTGACTGTACCAAAGCCTAGTCTGGGTCATGACTGAGAGTTCTTATGCTTGTTGTCCCATAATCCCTCAAAATAATCTGACCTGTGCTTAGATCATGTATGTGGAATTAAAGTTTTCTTTACTAGATTAAGAACACAAGGCGAGTACTAATTAAATGGTAATTTTATTAATTCTTTGTATGATTCATCCTCAAGCTCTACATCGACTTCTCAGCTTGAGAATGTTGCTCATGGTTAAAACCATTGGGGTTGGATTCACACATGTTTTAGGAGCTTCTTAACTACCAAATCCTCAACTTTTTGTGAGGAAAGTGGGGTTAGAACTAAGGCACCCATAAGTTGTCTAACATTTTCACATAAAAGATATTTGGATACATTCATGCTTTTCTTGGGGACCCGATCTTCATTAATGTCAAGCTCTAGTGTCACCTCCAACAGGATCTGTTGATGTAAAGAGCTAACCAGTGTGCTCATTACATTGGACTCATCCTCTGAACTTGATTCTAAGTCTATGTAGATGGCAAGTGTACTTCTGGATGTTAGAATGAACCTCCTAGTAGGTGGTAGGTATGGAGGTCTACCACCCATGGGGCTACCACTAGACTTGCCTCTTCCTTGTCTTGGTGGAGGTTAGGTCATCTTGCCCACTTGTTCGAATGGAGTAATGAACTGTGGGTGGAACCTAATCTCGGGCTCTATCTCCTCCCAAATGTCTTCTTCTTGTTCCCTCTTTTTTCATCCTCTTTTTCTTTTTCTTTTCTTTCTTTTTCTTTCTTTTCTTTTTCATTTTCTTTTTCATTTTAATTAAGTTCATGACAGAAGGTATTTTATTTCTTAGAAAGGTAATAGGCCATATCTTCATAAATTCTGACCTCATGTATTGCAAATGGTTTGAGATCTCCTTTGACACAATATTCGATCCCATGCCTGATGAACTTGATACACTGATGTAAAGGGGGATGAAATCATGTTGTTCTCATGAATCCATGTCACCCTAGAAAAGCATTGAAAGATGTATCAGAATCTATTATGTTAGATTAGCTTATGTCTTCCAATCATCTATCTCCCAAAGAAACACTTTAGAACCTAAGGCCCTCTTGCCTTGTTCATTGAATCATCTTCAACATCATCTTCTCATATTGGAGTTTAGAGATGTTGATCCTCAAGTAGGCAAGGGATTTTTTAGACTCATAATGTTCGCTAATGCACCTAGATCAACCAATACTCAAGATAGCCTGAACTTGCCAACATCCATAGTGATGTAGAGGGGGCAGTTGTGCTCTATTGTTCCCAATAGTAAGTCTTCATCTGAGAATGTAAATTTTAGGACTTCCTTTGAAAAACATGCTTCCTCTCCAACTAGATTAGTAGCCACCAACTAAGATAAGCATATTTCACGGTCAAGTAATTCCTTGATTAGTGACTCACTCATCTCTTTGGATAAAATAAGGGCGTCATATATGCTTAACTTAGCTAGCAACTTTCTAAGGTAAGCTAGGACATTGTAGTCAACTTTAGGTTGGTTCTCCATAAGCATATCCAAGGGTGGAGCATCTGTGGAGGGGCTATTTGCTCACTGGAACTAATGACTTATTTACCCTTATCTTGAGGTGCTACCCTAGGAGGTAAAACTTTACCACTATGACAGTTAACTTCAATGACTTCTTATGATGAGAAGCTTGTGAAAAGTTCTATCTACTCATCGGGTATACCTGCAACTTCTCTTAAAGGATCATCAGAGTTGAATGACTATAAATCTATCTCGAGTGGTGAACCTTGAAGATATAAAAAGGGCAATCTATTTCTGAGTCATAATGTAATTGATCAAAATTATTTAAATCATTATTATGACTCAGAGATCTATCAATGGGAATAAAATCACTGAGATTTGCAAAAGTAGATAATATGTAAGCAAAATTATTCTTCTTCACTGATTTCTTCAATTTTGGAGGTACATGGTAAAAGTCAAATAAAGTAAGCGATATGAGTGGCTTGGTCCTCTCATCCATAGATACACTCACGCTAATCATGTGATGCTGTTATGGCAACAACTATGGGAGGAAGAATGCTGACTTGGGATGGTGGTGTATGGAAGCTATCTGGGCATGTGGTGGTCTACTTGCTAAGCTTCCACCCTCCCTGAGTTATCCCTCACAACTAGCAGACCTTCCTTAATGTTGGAGGACTGAGCTGAGTTAGGAACCTATAGAGAAAGTTTTTTGATTTTAGAAATAATCTTTTTAGAGGTACGGGATAAAGAGATATCCTAACCTTCTTTTATCTTAAGAGGAACATATGTTTCCCCAAAGGCTACTTTAATAGAACAAGAAGGTTTTTCCACTAAATATTCTTTGGGGATCACTATGGCTCCTGACTTGTATCTATACTTAAGCCAATCCTTAAATGTAAATCAATCTCCTAAGACATGTCCTAGCATGCGGTGGTAAGGGCAGTAGTTAGGATCATCACTCCTACCCACTTCTTTCAGGTTTCTAGGCTCAGATAGCTGGAAATCAAGGTTCTTAAGAAGGTTATTAAAGATTTTCCTGACTACTTCCCTCTTGAATGAGTATGGCTTATTGTGTTTATCAGTAAGAGTAGGTGGATAGTAGCTACCTTGTGGTGGATACTGGTATTACTATTGTGTAGGTTGTTGGGGTGCCGAGGTAGTGGAAGAGGGGGTAGGACTCAAATTGTTCTCTCACTGGCTACTTCCCCTTGTCCACTACTATCACTATACTTGGCTTCTTCTTAGATACTTTATGGGGAATAGGCTTGGATGACTGGTCTGAGAAGGGTAACTATTTGGCTTCCTCTTGTAGGTTAGTCATCTTTCTGATTAGTTTCTCAAATGTCTTAATAGTAAAGCCCTTGGGCATGAAGGTGACTGAGCCATGAATATTCTAGAGAAGAATTTTAATGTCATGCTTCTCCTACAATTATGGTTCACATTTTTTACTTAGGTTTCACCACCTAAGAATATAGTCAACTAGGGGCTCATTGGGTTTTTGTTTCCCTACAACAAGATCCCCTACAATCACTCTCTATTGAGCTTTTGTGAATCTCAAGATAAAAATTTGCTCTAATTCTGCAAAATATTTCACCAAAGTGTTGGGTAGTTTGGTGTACCAATCAAAGGCCACTCCAGAAAGACTACTGACAAACTGCGAGAAGAGTAGGGCATCACTACCACCAGTGTTGCAACAACTAGCTCTTAAATGTTTAATGTGCTACATAGGGTTCCCACTACCATTGAATACCTTGAAGGATGGTGGCACAAAACCCTTAAGGTATTGAACTACATCGAATTCCTCCGGGTAGGGTCATCCCTTTGGAACCGATGAGCTCCTTCTGGGCTTGTGCTAATGCCTCCTTCACTTATTTTTCTACCATCTGCTTGATGTCTTTTTTATGCATGGAGGTACTATCAGCTATGTTCTTATGCAGGCCATCGAAATCTTCATCCATTAGGGTAGTGCTTTGGTGACAATATAGGATATGCACTAGCTTAGGTCTATCAGACTCCATATGAATGGGTTGAGAGACAGGTGCTTGATTTTGCAATGCTAATATCACTATGATCAAATCTTATACTCTCCTCTCCATCCTATCAATCTGATCATCTTTGAGCTTGATTTGTTGGAGAATACATTAAGTTGAGCCCGATGCCTCACCTTCCTTAACTACAACACCCTGAGAGCTTCCTGTTTAGGCTGTTCTCTATGCAAGGATCCTTGGGTACAACCATGAGGACTTTAGCAGCATCATCCAAAAGGTCATCCTCATTGGCATTAAAGTTTATCATACCCTCCTCTTGGTTAGAATGATCATCTCCAACTATTTTCCTCACTGCAGCATGATAGTCCTCTAATATCTCTTATAATGATTGGTCATCCACTCAACCTTGAACTATTGGGACAGATGTCAGGTGGTGACTCGCTATTGGACTGTGTCTTAAAGAGGTGATACACTATATATTCTAGATAGGGGAAGTGATATCTCTAATAGGCTCAATAATCATGGGAGTCAACCCGAAATTTCTTTCTTCCTTCTCCTCCGAATGCAGTGGTGGAGCGACTTTGATGCTCTTGGGTTGTCACTCTTTCTTCTTTGAAGTTGAGTGGGAGATCTTGGCCTCACCTCAACCCATGGGGTAGATGGAGGGTGGTCCTTAGGATGTAATTATATCTCCAAGTGGGATGTCTTTTCTCCATATGTTGATTTATGGTATTTGGCGGGAACTTTAGATGATGAGATATGGTGGTGGTGTGGTGGTATTGTTTATTGTGACTCTCCTGAAGGTCTCCTCTGTATTTGGAACCAGTAAGAACTATCTTATTTGAATGATTGGCTCTATCAGCTCATTGATCAGATGATCAATCTATGCTGAGGCTACTGATTGTCTAGCTAACCTCCTCCTATCTCTTTTTCCCACTTGGGAAGCAACCTTGGCCTCTGTGGCCTTT
The DNA here is from genome assembly GCA_021442155.1 of Cymbidium sinense. Taxonomy (NCBI): domain Eukaryota; kingdom Viridiplantae; phylum Streptophyta; class Magnoliopsida; order Asparagales; family Orchidaceae; genus Cymbidium; species Cymbidium sinense. The sequence continues at coordinate 46,753,199 of CM038215.1, forward strand.
TCTCTATAGATATGATCCCTTGCACTTTTAAGGATCACTCATCTCAAGTCATAAATGGTGGCAAACTCAGAACATCCATGGACTCTCCCTACTCTCTTGAGCATAGATCTCAGACTAGCATAGGGCTTCCTCTTCTCTCTATCTGGTGTCTCATACTCTGAAGGTCATGGGGGTGATGCTACTATATTCCTCACATCCTCCTCTCCCTCTATAGTTGAGAGAGGGTGAAATCTATTACCACCATGAAGGGGATAGGTCCCACGAATGGAACCCTCTTTAGCTACATGGGAGGCTTCCTCAACCTCCTTGGCCATGCAGATAGTACTTATTAATCTTTTATTATTATTACGACACTGAGTCTTGGTCAAGGGTGCATGGCGGGAGCTAGTACTAACCTTAAAGGTAGAAGAAAAAATTTCAGATGCTAGAACTGACTTCCCCTTAAGAGCTGGGGCTACGATAGAGGCGATACTAGTCATAGTAGAAACTATGACAGCCACAAGTGGTACTCGTGGCATGGGAACCTCTAAGGCTTTCCTTTTTAAGGATGGGAACTTGGTATCTTCCTGGAGATCAAAGTGAATAAGTGGCTTCTTATTGGCCACCTCCTCCCTACTCAATGTATTGAGGGAAGGACCATCACAAGTGACTTTGAAATGCTCGAACCCAAGGCTAAACTTGATGACTGGGGATGAGGTGAGAATGGTTTGATCCATGGACAAATCCACACCCTAAGTAAATGAGAAGATGAGCTTTCTAGAAGACATGATGACTAAATGCTTGAAAGAAATAGAATTAGGGCTTTCCTCTTCACTATTGGAAAAGAAGGGTATATAAAATTAAACTTTGCCTTAATTGTTGTTCTTTTAACTTAATTTTAACTTGAAACCCTGATTTACCAAATTCGGTTAAGCTGGATGGGGTTCATATATATATATTAGAGAGATTTGTAATTTTGAGGAGAAATGTTTTATTTATCTTGAAATTCATAGAAAATGAGTTCAAATGAATTTTGAAGATGTTGGATAAACCTTACTTTGCCATTGTAGTGTTAAGAGGTTCTTGAAATTTTAAATTGACTTTATTTAATTTATTTTGGGTGATTTCTTTGATTGATCTTTCTTACCTATTGGAGGTCCAATTGGGGTTTTAAGACATACTAGAGTGAGGTCCTAAAACCTAAAGGATGTTGGACATGCTTGCCTAAGGATGAAATAAGCAGGGTGCCCAATAGAAAGAATAACAGTGTTAGACTCGCATAAAAATATAAGTCCATTATTGATGTTTGGGAATAATGATTGATTACTAAAGATGGAGAGAGGAACCCTCTCCAGCAAAGTCACTAGAAAAATCTGTGGTATTTTAATTTGGAGCTGTAGGGACACTACGCAGATCTTAGGGTGTACTTATTAAAGTGATTATGTGCTGCATTAAGGTATGGTGTATCATCTTGGGAGATAGAAACATCACACTATAATGGACCTAATCACTTAATAAGGACTTCTAAGGCAGATGGGTCTACATATATACTAGAGATCTTTCCCCTACTTTACATGGAGAAGTAAAACAAGATTTATTTTATGTTAGGTTCTTTAGTTCCCTATGTAAGCAAGCTTCTATAGTTAATTATATCTTAGGAAATAGGAATATACTAAGAACACTCTCGATTAAAGTAATCAATAAATATCTCCAAAGTTTTCAATGCCAGACTATCAAAGGATTAGACATTTATGAAAATCAAATGGGAGAGTTCAAATAGGAAGAATTATTTATAGATTCCTAAAAAGAATAAGTAGGAAATACCCATGATACTAGGAAGCCTAGTGAGTACTTCAGTGTATCCTATAGTGAGGCTTTATATATTTGAGAAAGAGAATTTACTATTGTTTAAGTTGGAATCTTATTAGAATGCTAGGGCTTATAGTCGAACAGCACAAGATTGTGAAAATGCTTAAGAGGTGATGACTTAAGCTTATAGCTTGAAAGAAATAAGTAGCCTCATAACCTAAATCTAAAATGCGTTAGCATAAGCTAGAATCATGCCTAAGTCTAATCCAGAAAAATGGGATATGATAGTTCACCTCCATAAGAGAGAATGAACACACTTTGGACTTATTACCGAGTGGTACCTAACACCTGCTATGCTTTAAAACTATGTAGGCCGGTCTTATGTAGATGTAAGATAACTAGGTTATTATTTAATTAAGAAGGAAGCTAGAATCTTAAACTCACTCCCTAAGAGATTATATCATGATTGGTATAAAAATATGAATTAAACTAATGCCAAAATTTACAACTTTATAAACCATTTTTGAAACATTTATTTTGGACTAAGGGCTTGAGACAATTATGCCTATATGCATGATGAAATTAAGTCATGAGCTAAATCAATCAGAAGAGGTGTTCTCCACTACAAGAGATCACCCTCAAAGGTCAAGCATATCTCTTATCATGCAAGAGTGGAGACCCTCCTTATTCAAGAGTGGCACAATATGATATGCATGGTGTGATAACATACAACATTCAGCTAAGGGGTTTCTAAATCTTTTAGTTATCTTGATTAAGAGCCTAGGCTTTAAAATGAGCTTATGAGTTAATATTAAAATTTAGTTATGATTTTTCAGTGAGGGTAAAAAAATTAATTTTATTCTAAAGAGCATCCAAGCCACACATCCAAATCATCAAACTTTAAGAAACCTATAAAAGGCATGCCATCTTTAATTCACAAACTAAACACGATAATCAAACATGTGAATTTCATAAAAGAATAAGAGACCAGTGCGGCCAAGTATCACCGTACACCCCAAAAATAAAAAATATTGGGTAGCCAAGCTCTACCTTTATACAACCTGGATTATAATGGAATATTACAATTACAATGAATGCTATGGGGGCCTTCAACCTCTTATTCTTCTCTCCTTCAATGGATTTATTTTGCTCTAGGCTTCACAGGGCCTCCTAGGTTTTTGTTTTCTAGCCACTATTCATCCTAAACCCATTAGAACTAATCGTACTCCTATTACAAAAATTACATATTTATGAAAAATAAAATCTATCTACATTTGCAAAACATACATGAGTTAAACAAACATACAAGCTAAGTAATTATATTTAACATATTTGGAACAGTAAAAGCCCATTAAATAGATTATGCTTAGGGAATAAGCACTACAAGTAGGATATTTATATTTACTTATTATTAGTGACCCCAGCATAATCCCCATAATCATTAGACTATTACTAACATCCTAATAATCACAACATCCAATCTAAAACATTACATCATAAAATAAAATATAACACCACAACATACATTAGCCTAAACTAAAAGCTAAAATTGGTTAATTAGTATTCTAACATGTGTGCTAAGGTTTAGTGTGGTGTGCCTTAATTAGGCTTTAGAAGTTTGATTATCTAAAGTTAAGAATTATTTAAGTTAAACATTAAGGGAGGTTTCACTTTAAATCTTTGAATTAATTGATTAGTTTTAATTTACATTTTTTGTTTCATTTGATGCCTACTTAATATCTAATTATTATGAAGAGAAGAAAGGGGGATTGACCCCCTTCATCCCTATCCTAAGTTGTTTTCTAAGGGTATATTATTATGACTTTGGTTTCATTAGTGAACAGTTTATTAAACATTTTTTTATTAAACTTAAGTTTGTGTTAGTCTTAAGGAATCTTATTCAAACATGAAAGGAATCGTAGGATTAATAAAATTGAATCACTATTGCATGGATAACATTCAACCACTTCTTTCCGTCATCAATAGCATACATATTTCTTTATTTTTATAATTCATGATATTTGATTTGATACACATATTTATACATACAATCTATATTTACATTTTTGCATACTTGATGATCATTAATGCATGTATTTTGGTAGAAAAGAAAGATTTCATTCCTTAGTTAAGCATATGTAGACATGTATTAGAGATTTAAGCAAGTACATGCCATTGTTAAACTAGGGAAGTGAGGTTATCTAAGACCTCTTTGGGGCTACTTAGAGTCTCGTATTCCTGGGATGTTCAAACTATATACTTGCTAAATTAAATACATGTAAACATATACACAAGCTTAAGGATGAAAATCATGCAAAGATTTTATAATAGAAAATCTTTTTATTCATGTAAAACTTAATGACACGAAGATCAAAGTCTTATATCAAGTTATAGCACATGAATACATATAAATGAAATTAAGCAAGTACGTTCCATTGTTAACCTAGGGAAGTGAAGTTATCTAAGTCCTCCTTGGGGCTACTTAAAGCCTCACATTCTCGAGATGCCCAAACTATATACTTACCAATTCAAATGTATGTAAATATGTACATGAAAAATAAAGATAAAACAAATTCTTTACTATTTTGAAATTATAACTTAAATGTAAACTTTATTGAATATTTATAAACAAAATTAACATAAATTTTTCATCATTAGCTTATAGATTTGAAAATAATTTAGGATTTATTAGTGATATTTGCCACACCATATAATAATATTTTTCCAACACTTGAAACTTAGATGTAATCATGTTCTTTTGGTTTTTTTTTGAAAACATGAACATATAACACAAATGGCATGCACATTTAAGATGATTGAAAAGAAGTAATTATACATTTCTATAAAACATATCCACTTATTTTATGTTCTAAGGATAATCAAGCCAAATAAATATTCTTTATGACTAACCAAAGTTCTTATGAGGTTTGACTTTGATATTTGAATTTTTGAAACTTAAGAAGGAGAGATGATACTTAGAACTTACCCCACCCCATGTTGGTGATTTAACATATTTAAAGAAGGCAATTTAATGGATTGACTAGGTTCAAGTTATTAAACATAACAATTTAATTACTCTTCCCTGAACTTCTTTAATCTACTTAACTACTTGACCATGAGCCTTCCATGACATGCTCTTGGGAAAATAAAATTTGCAATGTACTTAAAGGAATCTAATGCAATTAGGCTCATGTTTAAGAGTTAACTATTTTAAAGAAGGAAAGAATCAAAGCTAGGTACTCTTATGATATTCCCGTACTAATGGGTTAACCATAATTTCCTCAACAACTTTATGTTATTAAACACATAAAGGGCAATTAATGGATTATGTTTGAATTATCTGAATCAATCATTGATTTTGTTTGATTTTTTTACTTTATCACTAATCTTTTTAATTAATCCCAAATTATTACATATATTAATTAACCCTCCTAAGAAAATACATTTAGAAAGATAATTATGAAAAGGGCCCTAATTATTTCTCCTCACTGTTCCCACTATTCATAATGATTTATTATCATTAATTATTTAATTTCACTATTTATCAATTTTAATAATTATTAAATTAATTAATGATGGTAATTAGGATTGAAATTCCAATCTCTTTAAATTACATGGCAAAGAATTCCAAGAAAATGATGGGATGTAGAGGACATCCCATAGAAACATGTCACTAAATTTGGAATTAATTGGCCAAGTAATTAAGTTTTAATTAAAGTAATTAGCCTAAGCTTCAAACTTTAATTAAGCATTATTATGTGGACATAGACTAGGGATTTTATTTTTCTTAAATTCTCCTCTGTCTAACCTTTCCAAAATAAGTTTATTTATATTTTTTTTTATCTTTTTCTATAATTAATTATAATTTTTTGAAGTTTTAATAATTTTATTTTATTTTTTTAGGCTAATTAACCCTTTAAACCATCAGTTCCATGTGGATGTTGATGTGGTAGCGCTTTCCACGTGGCACCGCGATATTGGTTATTTAAATGTTCTAATGTATGACTCGGTGATATTGTTTCATCTTGGTCATCCAATATCGATGATGGTGAGATTAATCCCATGATTCAAAGGGATTAAATCAAAATTTCTTTTAATCATCTTAATTCTAATCATGCGAATGGCGGTGATTCTTTTCCCACAACTAGAAGATGGACATTGTTACCTTCCACACGATCGAGCTTGCTCATTTGATGGAGAAATCAACACCAAAATGCTCAAGGAATGAATCAAAAGGGATCCTATGACGAAAATTGCATGAAAACACAATTCACTTAAAAAAAGACCAACACCTAAGGGGAAACTATGGTTGCCAAATTTTTACCTCATTGGAGCTATAGATTGGTGATCTGTCGATAGAGGTAGCTTTGTCTTGAAGGGATGAAGCTATTGAGAAGATCATGGGCCTCCCAGATTACTTTGTAGAGTAAATCTCGAAGCTCAGTTTGTCTTGAGACATCTTTCGGTGATGGAGTCAGTCGGGAATCAATTTATTTTAGTTCATCAGAGTGAGGTGATTGTGTGGGTAGTGTTAATTTGGGTTTGGTGGAGATTTTGGAAACTTAGGTGGACGGAGCTCTCGGGTTTGATCAGGGGTTAGTCTCACCGATAGTGGAGCGCATAAAGAGCTTGGGAGAGGGTATGAAACTGGGTGGAATGCTCTAGGGAAGGTGTGTGTTGAGTTTAAATCCATGGGGAGGAGTATACTCTCTTCTCCAGCTAAACCAGGGGCTGAGATTGGTTTAGCCTTTAGTAGTCATCTGACCGGGGTAGGTGGTCAGAGGTGGCAGGGGACTGTTGAGGTGGCTGAGGGTGAGAGGATGAGGGAGTGTAGTGGTCTAGCATGGAGTGTACAACCTCCCTTAGGTGGGCCAATTGGTTTTCATCAGTGAACTCACCCTCTCATGACCAATAGCTAGTCCCAACAGCCTTAGGTTAGGTTGAGTCAGTGGTACTCTTGTCCAATTAGAGCTAATGGTGTCTGCCATGGGGTAAAGCGGTGGAGAACCCACCTAAATGGGGATTTTGTCCCATTTAGGTGGCTTGTTTCAATGGGTTTGACTTAAACTATGTTCACCATGGGTCGAGTCCACTTGGGTAGGCCCATGGTGACCCAAGGATGAGTGATGATAAGTTTGGTTAAGTTTGGCTCAATTTGACCCATATGGGTCAAATGGATTCAATTAGGTCAAGTTGACCAATTTGATAAAATTGGGTCTAACTAAGGGTTTGGGTGAATTCAATTGGTCATTTGGAGTGAGTGAGTGCAATTGGTTTGATTCAATTTGGGTCAAATGGGTCATGTTGACCAATTTGACCAAATTGGCCAAATTGACTTGAGCAAGGGTGTGGTTTAAGTTCAATTGATCATTGATGATTGATTGGAAGAGTTAATTTGAATTAAATTGGATTATGATGTGATTTTGTTCAATTTTACCCTTTAGGTAAAATTAGGCTAAGTGGGTTGATTGGGTTAGGTTGACCAAAGCGGGTTCAATTGAAGGTTGGATTATGTTTAATATTGGTTTATAGATTGGTTGGAAGCATTGGTTTCAATTAATTTGGTTTAGGATTTGATTTGGTTCAATTTGACCCTTTAGGCCAAATTGGGTCAACTTGGGTCAAAGGGTCTAATTAGCTTGGTTGGGCTCAATTGATTGTAGTGGAGTGTTCAATAATGATCTACAATCATCAATGAAGGGATTGGATGGCTTGATTTGATTCAATGGGTAGAGTTTTGCTTAATCACCTCTCTTAGGTCACTTTGGGTTAAAGGACTTGGTCAAACCAACTTGGGCTAGTTGTTTTTATAGATGGTTGGGGTGTGCTCAATGATGAATTTAAAGTTAATTGGTGACTTTGGTTGAAATTGATTTGGGCTCAATTAGGTTTTGGCTCATTTGAACCCTTTAGGTCAAATGCATTTGCTTGGGTTGGCCACTTTTTGTTGGTTCAATTGGCTTGATTGCAAGTATTGATGTGACTTGAAATGATCTAATAAATAATTAGAGAGGTTGAGAAAAATTAGGTTGGATTTAGTTTACTTGAACGGGCTTAAGTTGAGTTATAGGATTGTGATGGTTATTAACTTGGGTTAAGACCCACGTTAATTTGGCTTGGAGCTTGGATTAGAAAACCAAATTCAAGTAAGATTAATTGAATAGGTTTGAGGTTGGTTGTGTTTCATTTACATGAGCTTAAATTTGAATGAGTGAATATGTATGAGTTTTAGTTGAAGCCATAGGATAAGTAGAACCTATTTGTCCTGAGGTATATCCTAGGCTTAAGGTTATGCCCTCTAAGTCTCTAAGCTTAGGTTTAATGTTTCCTTAATCACTAAAAGTGTCTTAGCACTAAGAAAATCCAAGTGTCTAGAAGGTTCCTAAGTCTAAGATGAGAAAGGTTAATCCTCACTCCAAAAGCGTGGTCAACAAGTATAGAGTAAACTAAATATCAAATAATTAAATTAATATAAAAGATCAGTGCAGCTAGGTTCTAGTCCACACCTCAAGAATAGAAAAAATAAAAATGGACAGCTAAGTTCTTGTCATATACAACCAAACTTAGAACTAAGAAATGTTACTTATTGGGGCCTTAGTGTCTTCATCATCATTCCTCCATGGTATAAGTTTTCTAGGCATTATAGGGCCTCTTGAGTTGGATTCTATATCCATAATTTATTCTAAACTCAATGAATCTAACGCAGTTCTAATTACAAAATATATTTAGAATTCTAAAATTAAAATACTGAACCATACAAAATAGAGGTTAGTAGAAATAATAATGCAAATAAGCATTTATATTTGACATGCTTGGACTTAGCATAAGTGGGTACCCAACCTCCCGATCCTAGTGAGTCATGCTTAGAGGCTTAATAAAGCACCAATAAGATTTAATAAACCTCATTAGTTCTAAATAAATAATTACATAATATCTAGTTTATGAGTGAGCAAGTCCTAACATTAAATCTAAAATATTACACCAAAAAAAAAAAAAATCATTGCATCACATGTAAACTCCTCCCAAACTTATGTTTAGGATTTGTGACCTAGCATACTAGTGTGTGTATAAAGCTTGTGTGGTGAGTCAAATCTAAGCATCAATGTTCAAGTGTTGGTTTGAGAAAGGGGTCCAATTTATTACCATTAAGTAGTTTTATTTTATGTGGGAAATGTCTTGAAGCTAAGTTTTAGTTGTAATTTGATTTAGATTTGAACTGAGTTTATGGTTTTAAAGGGTGTAAAGAGTAGTGAGCATCACTTGGGGCTCACTCTTTCTAACACCCTCAACTTGGTAGAGTGAATACTTCATCGAAGGGTGAAGACTTTATTCAAAGAAATTTTTAGGGACTTTAAATTAATTCAATTAATGATGAGTTATTTAAACTAATACCTAAATTATGAGTTTCAATTCCAATTTAAGTTTAAATTTTCTTGAATATATCCTAGGATTAGAAGAACATCTTAGAAAGCCTTTTATGATGTTTTGATTAAGTCTTTGAATTATTATTATTTTAATATTATTTATTAGTTAATTAAGAGAGAAAATTATAAAACCAACATCAAAATATTCTTAAAAATTAGGAAATATTTTTTGGAGTTGGGAAATTCTAAAGAAGCATCCTATAAAAATTTGGAATTATTTTAGATTAATTTGGATTTTCATAATTTTTATATCATTTTATTCCTTAGAATATATTTATATTAAAATATGTATTGTAAAATTAGGAAACTATACAAGGGTGTTGAAAATAAGGACCCAATATTCCCATAAAAGTTTCATGCCATTTGAATTTCATTCTAATGTTTATGATTTATTTGATTTATCTAAGTATTCAAATTATTAAAAATAATTTAGTTTTCAAAATTAAATTTTTATTTTTCTATGTCTTCTATGTTGTTTCAACATCATGGAGAAACTTTGGTGTTTTTTCTCATAATGGTTTATTTATTATAATTTTTCCATGTAAAAGGAAATTTATTGTATTTCTATGTCAATAAATAGTTTCTTTTCTTTGAAAATAATTTTAATCATTCAAATCAACTCCAAACTTTATGAGAATTGTTCATAGGTCAAAGAAGAATTCAAGACCATCCCACATGAGTTTTGTGAATTTTAGAATTATTTAATATTTATTATCTTTTAAAATAGTATTTTCTTTTCTAAAATATAATAAATAGTAAATTGAATCAAAATGACAAAAAACTTGTTTTGATAGTTACCTCTGACTTTTAGGGCCACCCATCAAATTTTTAAGTTGTTTGGAAACATTTGATGCATTAATTAAATTACTCAAAGGATATGTCAATTTACCTAATTAATTGACCACTTAATTAACGTTTTTGGAGAAGTGATTAATGGGTTGAGATTCAACTAAGCATGCTAACTATTTTTAGGGTTTAACTAAGTTGGCAAAATAGATCAGAGGCTTAAGATCTTAATCTTTTTTTTGTTTTTAAAATCTAATTATTCCATTAAAGTCAAGCCTACACAACATAAAATTAAAATCTCCCAAAATATAAGTCCAAAAATTCAAATAAAATCTATAATATGTAAAATAATAAGATGAAAATCTCACAAAAATTTCAACCAAATTGGACTAATATTTTAAGATAAATTTTAAAAATATGACTTTGACTCGAGCTTAATTAAGCTCAAATTACCTAATAAAAATTAGGGTTGCTAAGCTTAATGGATTCCTCCATATTTATTGAGTATAGTGATGGTACATACAAAATTTTGGATTTTCTTATGATTTATTAAAGTTTCCATGGACTTTTCAAATTTTATTAATTAAAAGGATTACATAATAAAGTAGTGGCACAATAAAAGGTAAATATGCCACACTTTACACACCACATGCATATACTAGTGATAACCTATACAATTTATCTAGGCCATATGATCAAAGATTTAGTAGACCAATATTAATATCATGTTTAATCTTATAGGATTAAATCATAGTCATTGGTTTGATGCGTGGATCAGATAGTGGAGACAATGCATCTCTCATATGAACGAAAATTGAGATAGCCCACCCATTTTGGTAGAGCATCTCATCATCTGGTGACACCCATCAGTGGCCAACACATGGAAAATAATTAGAATCAAAGTGTGAACAAATCAATGGGAAAGTCTTAGTTTAAAATACATGGAACACAGTAAGACTATGATGGCACATGGTTACCATGAGTTAAATTAGGCTTAGTTTAAGAGAGAGAGATTTGTTTTAATTTAGTTGGTCAAATTGCATAAGGAAGGCACTTATGATGGCACATGGTTACCATCCAAGTGACCATTCTATAAGCAGGTTTGATTGGTCCCAAAATAGGTTAAAATTGGGTCACCTAAGTCACCCTAAGTTTTCCTCAAATGAGTTCAATTAAACGTTGACCAATAGTTAATCAAAGCTCATTTTTGATTGAATTAGGTCCATGGGGGTTGTGTTTTCATTCAATTATTCCACTTGATTTGATTGATTTGAATTTTCCTTAGTTCAATTTGATCCTCCTTACTTCATTTGGGTCAAGGAGAACCATTGGGTCAATTTTATCAAATTGATTAAATTAAACCTAAAGAATGGTTGATTTGTGTTCCAAGATCATTTCAATGTGTTTTAGAATAATTGGTTTGGTTTAAATTAGATTGGATTATGTTCTATTTGTACTTGGGCTCAATATGGATTATTTATATGAAATTGGGTCCGTGAAATATTTTACCCAATTCACTATAATTGAGCAATGATTAAGGTACAATTAATTCTAGATGACACCCTTAAGGCCTTAGAAGAGGTCAATCTATCCTAATTTTTGTTTGACCAATAAAGCACTATTAGGTTAAGTTGGGAAAATTGGGCCAAGCAACTATATTGATTGCTCAAATGAGTAAATCTTTAATCCAAAAACTTCTCTTGATTATTTTCTGTAACTTTTAGGGACAACGATCAAAATTTCAATTCATTTGAAACACATTGGTGCATTACTTAAATTACTCAAAGCTAGGTCCATTTACTTAATTAATTGACTTCTTAATTAACCATGTGGGGATGTGATTAATGGGTTTAAAATGTTATCACAAATGTTTAACTATGTTTAAGGGTTTCACTAAGTTTACTAAATAGAGTGGAGGCTTATGATTTTAATCTTATCATTTTATGATTTTTAAATTCAATTATTGCAATCTCTCAAAATATAAGTCCAAAAATTATAATAAAATCTATAAATGTGCAAAAAACGTAAGTTGAACGTGACACAAAAATTTTAGCATGGCTGAACTCATATTTTTGGATTAATTTCAATAATATGAGTTTGACTAAAGCTTAAATTATGCAGAAATTGCTCAATAAAAATTGACAATTTTAAGCTTAATGGATTCTTCCCTACTCACTTAGCACAAAGAGGATTCATACACACTTTTTCATTTTTTTTATTATTAATTTTTATGGTTTGTTTGAATTCCATGGTTTCTGAAACTTTTAAAAATGATTGGATTACTTATTAAAGCAGCGACAAAATGAGTAGCTGATTGTGCTATGCTTTACACGTTAGTGCGGGAATTATTAAAGTTGTGTGATCACGGATTATATGGTGAGGTTTACTCTAATGATAAGTAATATATGATGAAATTAGAGCCATTGATTGACACATGGATTAGATGGTGGAGAGTCATCTCACTCATTGCAAGCAAATTTGAGACCATCCACCCATTTTGGTGGGGGATCTTGCCTTTCCACAACCCCCACTAGTGGCTAAAAGATGGAAAATAATCAAAATGAAAGTGAAAAGTGATTTATGGGGTGACATCCTAGTTCTAAATATGTGGAACACAACAAGTTTGAATGACCTAAGGGCTAGTAAGTTCATCAAAATTTACTTTATCATAGCCACAACTAATGGATTTTGTCCACTAGAAACATTTATCATGTTGAGATGAGCCTTTGGTAGAATTTGAATCCCTGCCTCCCTTTTGATCACCAAAAACACCAAGCTTCACTATTCATTACCTTAGCTTGATCAATTTCACCACCAACATTGTTAGGGAAGGGATGCATTATTTCATTTTGGTTTGCTTAGGTGTGAAATGCTTTTGGATGTGTTAATTTTAGTGGAGGAGTAAAGGGAGGTTTCTTGTTTTGATGGTTGGAGGAGGCTAAGGGAATTCTATGGAGAATTAGGGAGGCTTTGGGGTAGAGGGAGTGAGTCAATGCTTTTTTTAGCTCCCCACCAGCCCTCTTGAATTAATTCATGTGGCCTTGGGAAGTTGGGTGGACAAATGAGGCAATGGGACACTCAATCATCCCTTGAGAGTCATGGGAAACTTAAGTCTTTCCATGTACTATGGACAAAAACCTAACTTTGTCTTGGAATAAGGTTATGGCCTCTAAAATAATGGAGAGGGTGTACTATAGTAGCCCATAACTTTGGTTTATCACACTTGGGACAATGAGCATAAAGATTGGGAACATGTGCAAAAACCTTCTTCATGATTTCATTAACTACTTGGCAAAAAAAAAAAGTGAATTAAATTGAGGTGGGTGAGATGTTCAATCTACAGAACATCTATGGTCAAAAGAGTCCAAGTGATATAAGTTATGCTTAGTTTGGGCTTGATTTGGCTTTGAATTGGTTGATCAAATTTTCCAAGGAAGGAAATTAGGATGACATGTGATTGCCATCCAAGTGACCATTCCATAAGTGGGTTTAATTAGGCCCTTATAAGTCAAATTGGGTTACTTAGGTAATCCCAATTTTGCCTCAAATGTGTTTTATTAAACCTTGATGAAAGGTTGACCAAGATTCCATTTTGATTGAATTAAGTCCATGGGCATTGTGATTCCATTTAATTAGTGCTTAATTATTCCACTTAATTTGTTTAAATTGAATTTTCTTTGGTTCAATTTGATCCTGCTTAGGCCATTTGGGTCAAGGTGAGTATTTTGAGTCAATTTAATGAAATTGATCAAAGAAGCCAAGGAAGGGTTGATTTATGTCCTATAAACATTTCAAAGAATTTTGGAATACTTGGTTAAGTTTAAATTGGGTTGGATCGAGCTAAATTTAGGCTTGAGATTAATATGAATTATTTAGATCAAGTGGGTCCATTAAATATTTTGACCCAATTAACTATAATTGAGCTAAAATCAAGGTTAAATTAAGCTTTAATGACACCTTTAAAGATTTAGGAGAGGTCAATCTAGACTAATTCGAGTTTATTTTGGCTTTGACCCTATAAGGCTCATTATGGTTAAGTTTGATAAAGTGGGAAAGAAAATTCAATAACTGGTCAAATGAGCCAACTATTAATCATAATAGTCGAGATTTATCATAGGATATAATCAATTTGCTTTTTTTTTTTTTTTTTCCTGTTTGAAAACACCCAAGTCATACTTAGCTAATTTGGGTTGAGATAGGCTAAGTGAGACCATCAACCCAAATTAGCTTAGTCGTAATGCTTGATTAGTTTTAGGTCTTGCTCTAGGTTTGATTTTGATGATGCTTCCCATTCTATCCCCTAAAGATGTCCTAGAGATCTCTTAAAGCCCTAACTATGGAAGTCTCATCTCTAAGATGACATCTTATACTAGAAGAAGGTGTGGCATCATCCTCATTAAATGTAAGGTCAACAACAAGCTCTCCTAAGATTCCAAGGAGAGTGTGGAAGGATTTAGTAGGTTTAATTTAGAGGGTGTTTGAGTTATATAAGCAATTAGAGTCAGCAAACCCAAAATAATGAACAACTCCAATTCTAAAGAACTCTAAACCACTTAAAATTAATAGTAAAATGTAGATATTGAAGTCTAGCTGTGATATAAAATGTTTCACAAAATTTTATAAAATGTTGATATTTATTTTAAATTTGATGCTAGGATAGGTTGGATGAAACCCTCTTTGGCTTACCAACTAGTTATTCACTTAGGGTTATTAAAGATTTGTACTATAGTAGAGATAATCCCATATTGATAGTTATAGTTGGAATAATAAGATGTAAACTACAAAGAAAATTTTTTCACAAATTGTTTTGTAGAGCTTACATCAACCGAACACCAACTAGAACAAGACTAAGTTAAGTTTAAATTAGTTTAGATTAAACACAATAAAAGAACACTTAGAGGCTTTAAAGTGGAAGAATAATGTGAGAAATTATTTTCTTATATAAATGGGAAAAAACACCATAAGAGAATTTTTAATCAAATTCACTACAGAAAAAATTAGGCTAGTTTCTTTTCATCTTTATTTTTGTTGAATGGTGTTAATAAAATGCTTTAAAATGTATAAATAAAAAAAATCCTTGCATATACCTTAAGGTAAATAAATAAAGTTTGCTCACTAAAGAAAGTGTAGAAATGTAAGTTGTAAAACCACTACAATACAATGAAAATGTAAAAGTAAAATTATCATAGAGTATCATAATAAGTAGCATTAATAAATGTGTTCAAATTAACAATCACAAATTAAATCATTAACTGACAAGCTCAAAAGAATTTTCTAGCAAACCATTAACCTATTGACACCTAGCCTATACTTATTGACTAAAAAGTTGTGGGCTCTGACAACATCTATGTATGTGCAAGTGATAAAGAACTATTAATATGACTATTTAAAGGCCTCAAAATCTAAAGATTATTTAATCATAGGATATGTGTATCCATGTTAAAATAATATTAATTAAATATAAAAATAATTTTTATTATGAATATAAATCTTTAAAATTAAAGGGATTATTCTAAACTAAGCCATGCTAATTGACTTCACGTATATGTAAATTTATCAAAATTATTTAAAGTAATTGAAAATATCAACATATAAGCTTAAGTTTCAAGTATTTATGAGTGTTACCAATCTTTTAAAGATAAAACATTTTTAGACATTTATAGAATTTTTAATTATCTAGAGTGTTCAACATTTTCAAATAAAGATAATCCATGTAAGAAAATAAAGGAAAGACTTTGGGAACAAGTGCATAATCGAACCTGGAGGTGTTTAATTATAATTAGAAATAAAAATATAGAATGACTAAGTCAATTATGTGTAACAAGTCAAGACTAAATTTAATTAAGGGGATTTTTGGTTGAATAAATTTTGAGAGTAAGGTAAATATAGAGATTTTTGCTTTTTGTGTGTTTTGCATAGTTCGAAGTAAAAATCTAAAGTATTTGTAGTATATTTAAAATATTTTAGAGGGGTGATTTGTGGTATATTTGGAATTAGTCCAATTTGGGAGAATTCTAAATACATAGGTCAATGTAAAAGAAGAATAGATGTTGGTTACTACTCGCCCGCCACAGTTGGCCACCACTATCATCTATTGGCCACCATTGTCACCTCTGCTGGTCGCCTCACCCACCATTGGCCACCACTAGCTTCTTCTATCCACTTTTGCATGCCACAACAATCACTAGTGGTTTGCCAGTCATCACTACTTATAGTTGTTGTCGCCACCCACCACCTCACCACTAGCCACTAGCTATCGACTACCACCATTACCACCCATAATCTCAAAAATACTTTACATTACATTCATTTGATCAAATAAGGAAAAAAATAACCCATGTATTTGTAAAGTTCTAAGTAAACTACCTAATCTAGCACATTATGTCCACTTTACACTGCATTCCTTTTTCATGCAATCAAACAACTCCTAGATGTGGTATGATTGAACTTAAAAGGTTTCTTAAAATAAGTTTTCTAAGGAATTGTAAAGTCAAAATTGTATTATTGACATCAAAATATCATTAGGACTTAAACCACATGTTGTCCTTAAACATAAACAACTCAACCCATTAAGTTGGTCTTAGTATAATTTGACATATAGTTGAGTCAAATGTACTAACATGTTTTACCTTATTTAGACACTTAGTCATGTTTTTAAGCTACTAAACCTAATTAGTCAATCACCTTACATATTCAATTGTGAGATGCTCCTAGCATGGTCTTGTGTTAAACGACCACTGAAACCTCTATAAACAAGCGTGGATGACTTTAAGATAATAAAGGGTCAACTTTATGCCAAGGTTGAAATCAAATTTACATATAACTTCTTTTGACCATTCCAAACTACAAAATAAATATGTTCATATGTTAAAATTTTTCTAATGTCAGCATTGGATCCATCAATCTATCAATTAGGTCATTTGCACCTAAATCAAGTCACTTAACCAAAATTGACATAATTATTCTAATTTGATTAACTTGACCTTAACTTTCACCTTAAACCTTGGTCAAATCAAACATGCATTAAAGTTCTTGATAAAGGTAAATAACTTAGGCTAAATTAAACATGAATTAGTGATCTTCATAAAACCATATTGCATGTCATCTCCCTTAAAATTGAGGCTTGGATTTAATTACACTTTATAGGTTCTTTGTATGCTAGGAATTGGTAGATTAATTTAAATAAGATTGTAATTTCAAAGTTGAGTAGCTTTAGTTCCATAAAACTATAAGTAGCTTAGTCCCTTTGGAAGATCGAGTAACCCACTTTCTCTTTATTCTTTTTTTTATATTTGATGAAATGTCTACAAAGGAAATTTTGTCATGAGCTTTGATGAAAGCTGAAACCTTATTAAGATCCTCCTCTCATCTCCACTTATGAAATACTTTATTGATTATAATATCATCATGTTAGTACACCTACCAACAACAACAATAAATGGTAGGCTCTGTAGAGCTGAATCTTTCTATCTCTCTCTCTCTCTTCATATTTGAACACATGTCTATGTTTATATTTATATTTGTACCCTTCTTTTCTACCTTTTTAAGTTTTGAGTTGGTAGCCAAAGTTTAGTTACTTATTTAAGAGTAATTGTAGATTGCTTCATCAAGAGTTCTTCTAAGATGCTTCAATTCCCATAATCACTTATGGACAAGCTAGTGTCTCACATATTGAATATTTTTTTAAAAGAATTTATTTTATTATTATAAAATATTATCCTATGATATCTATCCAATGATCATCCATTTATAGATGACAACTAGTAATGTTATGTTTGAATCATCTATTGGGGCGAGGATTACCTTGCCTCATGTATTTTTTATGCCAAAACTAATACTTATCATTCTAATGATTTGATTCCACAACTTCCTTATGCCTTATTCCCTCCTTAGAGAAAGTGGAGTATAGCATATGGCAAAGCCCTATATCTTACTTTGATTCCTCTTCCTTAGAAGAGACCATTTTTTTAATATTTTCTTAAATACCAGAGTCTTTGTATTCACCAGGGTGTTTAACACACCTTTGTGTTTTCTTATTTGTTTTATGGAGGCTCATGTAAGGTGCTAACAAGTAATTATATTAAAATTCATTCTAACTTTATTATAGAGAAATTTAAAGCATCCTAAATGATTAGAAAAATCTCAATATGCTAGAAATAGGCAACTATATTAAAATAATAATAGCTTGTAACTGACCCTTCAACCATTTTTGTCATCCATATTAGAACAAATAAATTTGAGTTTCTTATTAAGGAGAATGTTATTGTTAATTCAAGTCCTTATGTTATGCATCCTATTGTTCATATCACTTAAGTAACCTCTAGAGTTGGGCTAGATAAGGTAAAGAATTAGTATTTCCATGATTGGGAAATAACTTATTTTGAGACAACAAATGGTTACTCAAATTTTTTCTAACATTCATTAGGGTTTTTAAAAAAAAAATTTACTATCTATTTTTAAAGAAATGTCAAAGTGAGAGGATTAGGAAATTTCAATGCCCTCAAGAGAGTCATTTATCACTATACCTATTAATATTGTATTTGTACTTCTAAATGCAATACTTCCTATACTAGTTGAGTTTGCTCTTGAATCGATTACTCCAAATGACAAAAGAAAGTTTAGAATTTTTTTTCTTTTGTTTTATCCAAACAACCATTTGAAATTTATTACCATAAGAAGAGAGACTTTTTGTCCCACAAACACTTGCTTTGCACAAGACTGTGCATGGAGGGAACATATCTAGAAATATTTTCTCTTCTTTTATGAAATGGGTAACAAAGAAAGTTCTATTTGCAGCCACTACTCCTCTAAACTCTTCTAATTCTTTTGAGAACAATATTATTGATTCAATCTCTCTTTCATTTCAAATAGAAGCATTACCTATTCTAACCATTGATGATTTAAATTAAAATATATTGAAATAAAATCATAATGAATGAGAAAACTTGTATGAAGATGTTCCAATAGAATATGATGATTAACTTCTTGTTGCACATGTCATGCTAATAGAGAACTTGGGTAAACTATCTAGTCAAAAGGATGTATTTATAAGAAACCTTCTTAGAAAACATTCAAGAAGAAGGAGAACCATATAGTTTTGAGAAGAACAAGATGTGTTGACCCTAGAGTATGATTAAAAAGAAACTGATGGTCTTCTTGAAAAACTTCAAAAATAAGTTCAGTAAATGGCCACTACTATGGCTGCTCTAATAGTGCAAGTTGGATGTTCGTCTTCTTCTATGTTGCCTACCCTTGAGATGTTTAAAATGGTAGTTATTTTGTTCCTCATTTTTTCTCAATTCATCTGACTCAATATATGCCTACTACAGTTGAGTTGCATATTATTCTTACTATTTTTATTGTATCATTTATAAGACTTCCCACTTCACCTTTATATAATTCTCATAATAAATCCATATTAAAGATGCAAGTCAAAGGTTTAATAGTATTGTAACAAGGTTAATTTTTAGTTAAAAGAGGTATGTTAGGTCTTGAGGAATATGAATTGGTACTTTTCTTGTGGAATTTGTTACTCCATGTTTTACCTAATTGGATGGAACTAGTAATCTGTGCCAATGTATTGCTTAATATGGGGCCCTTTATTATAATATAAACAATAATGTTTCCCTTCTTCACTATTTATTTGTGACTTGTTTATCAAAATTCACATTTGAATGGTATGAGAGTTTATCGAATTGATCTTTTTAAGACCTTTAAGAAATTGGAAGAAGTCATCCTAAAAATATTTACATGCACAAATAAGAGGTTAATATGCATGATCTTATTGGTTTATATCTATTAACCTTAAGAATCTTCACATTGATTCTAGGTTGATCATTTTTTTATACTAATTAGTTGTGTATCTAGGATGTGGTAAGTTATAAATGCTGGTACTAAAAATGTGAAACTCAATGATGGTTGTTTAAGTAAGCATGAACAATGTATATTTAAATCAAAGACCTAGATTAATGAAGAGCTTATTACTACTATGATAAGAAACATCTGATTCTAAAAGATCCAAGTTAAGTTCAAAGTCGTATCATTATTCTAGTATTTGAATATTATTTTGTGTTTATGTAATTGGCATGTGAATTTTGAAAAATAGCTAAGCACAAACACTAAAATGATTAATTTATTTAAAAATTTATTCCAATCAAATTGTATGATTGTCCATTTTTTTGTTAAATACTTTAGCCACCATTAAGTTGATTAACTCTAAAATTGTAAAAATTAAACTAACAGAATTGTACAGTCTTTAATTGTACTATATGATTGTTCATTTTTGTTAATTAATTATGAGCAACATGACTAAGATAATTAATTATAATTTTCCATATTTGACTGATTGCACATTACAAATGTCTACATATAGTATATATTTATTTGGCTAATACTTAGTTTAAGTATAAAATGTTTTAGATTTGATTAAAGATTTTTTTCTTATCAAGTTTGTACTATACAATGTGATTGTATAGAATGAACATGGAGCTAAATTTTTAGTTTATATTAATCATAAATTATGACTCTTGGTTATACAATACAATGATGATGACTATTGGGATGATCATATAATCTAATCTAAATAAAATAATTAAATATATATTGATCATACACTATGATGGATGATTATACACTATTATTGGGATGGTTTTATTAAAACATAATTTTCTAATTTTCATTCACCAATCTCCCTATAAATACCCCCCATGGATCCTAACTTTTCAACTCGAAAGTGAGAAAGCTTAAGGGAGGTTTAGAAAAAAAATGTTTTTTAAGAGAAAAGTTTAGAGAATTATCTCTTCCTCTTTTCTCTTGTGAGAACTTTTGTTAGTAAGTTTGCACTGTACTTCAATTATTTTTTCATCCACTTTGTAATGGGAGTTGAACTTTAATGTAAGAGTTTTTTTGTTGTAGGGAAAACTTGTATAATATTGGTTATTGAGGGAAGTTTTTGTGCCATGGAGAGGAAGTTGCATCTTTCTTTTTGTGAAATAGAAGGGTAGTGATATATGGTTTCTTCAATACTCACTAAGAAGAGAGGAATCTCCACCTTGGCTTCTTTCTTTAAAGATAAGATAGTGGAATTTTTGGAGGAGATTAGAGAGTGGATATAAGTTCGTTGTGATGTACCACTACAAATCTTTTTATGCCTCACTTTCTTTTCTTTCTTTCAATTTTTTACTAATCTTATATTAATTATTAAAAAATTGGTTCTATTTTATTAAGTCTCTTACTCATTGAATTTAAAAACTTAATTATATATTTATTTTTTAAAATTTTTAAACCACACCAATTCACTCCCCCTCTTAGGAGTTTCATTCTTACAAGTGGTATCATAGCAGGTTGCTTATCTAATAGTCAACAATTAGATGCATATCTCATAATGGCTCATCTTAAGAAAAAAATAACATGAAAGGGTACTCTATTATCTGAACTCCTCTATTTGATGATATACCTTTTGGTTTTTGGGAAAAAAATATTTTTTTTGACTTTTATTCAATGACTTAATTTTTAGATGTAGGTAGAGGTATGATATTCAACCCCACATGAAGTTATTTGTGGCAAATATGTTGAAACTTCTTTTAATTTATGCTCATAAGAAGATAAAAAATATCATAATTTAATTTTATATGTTTAAATTGCTTTTTTTGCTTTAAATCTAAGGATTATATGCATATTTTCACTTGCAAATTTATAAAAACAAAATTGAAAAAAATTGTGTTACTTATAAAAGAATTAATGAGATTAACCAATCACATATCAACATGCTTTGAGATGATTATGACCTATTTTATATGTTACCTCATGAGTCTATTTCTGATATGTATAGATGCTTTATAAAAATCATGACCCCACTACATGCTTTCGGAAGAGAGCTTATAAATGCTGAAAAACTAATCAAAATTCAGCATTGTTTGTTTGAATCTTGGGATTTGATGTTTACAACTATTTTTTTAATCTAAATATTTTTTTATTTATTCTAATTATTTGCTTAGTTCTCTCATTGCATGCGAACAAAAAAATTCTATAAAAAAATACAAATGTAAATGACAGAAAAAATGATGAAGACGATCCCCCTGATGGCGAATATCTTTGATTGCATTGAGGAGAAATGTAACATTGATGATGATGATGTAACACTCATAACTAAGAAGTTCAAAAACTTTTTAAATGATAAAAAGAAGAGATTTTATTGAAAGAAAGACAAAAGTAAAATAAAAACTCCTCAGAGGTTACTAATGTTATTTTTATGAATGTAAAAAATCATGTCACGTCTAATATGAGTGTCCTTCACTCAAGAACACCAATTAGAATGTCAACTAGAAAGAAAAAAGTGATGCAAAGAAGGTTGAAAGAAGGACTCATTATGCTTTCCAAATTAATTGAGGTTTTGACACTTCTAAAGAAGAAGTAGTTGAAGAAGCCCCAAACCTCTATTTAATGACAAAAGATGATTCTCATGACACTCATGATGAGCAGTTTATGAAAAACTCTTAAACTTTTGTGATGAATTACATGTTACATTCAAAACCATAAAACAAAAATATCTAACTCTAACACAAACTTTCTCTTCTTTAGGAAAGAGTCAAAGCATGGTTTTGCATGAACTAGAGAAATTAAAAGATAATTATAAAAAAATAGAAATTTAAAATGCCAAAAGGAAACATGAGTTAATTGAAAAAGTTAGCTTCCTTGAATGTGCAAATAAAAACTTGAAAAAGTATAAAATTGTAAAAATAAAAAAAAAAAAAAAATACACCAATTCAACAAAGAAAATTTAAAGCTAAGAAGATGTTGCTTTCTTTCCCTAATAATTGATGCTTTTTGTGGTATGTTTGGGCACAACGAATCTATGCATTCATTATTCATATGCAAATAGAACATATGTATGAATTCAAAAAACTTCAAAAAATTTTCTTGGCTTTCTAATTTTTAGTTGCATAAAACCCAAGCAAGTATAGGTTCCCAAAAAATAAACTTAAATATGTTTGTAGATATGCCTTCACTTAGACTGGTGGTGACAAACTATAGTTAAAAAAT
Source organism: Cymbidium sinense (assembly GCA_021442155.1). NCBI lineage: Eukaryota > Viridiplantae > Streptophyta > Magnoliopsida > Asparagales > Orchidaceae > Cymbidium > Cymbidium sinense. The sequence continues at coordinate 46,776,238 of CM038215.1, forward strand.
GGGTACTTGAGACACATGATAGGAGAAAGAAGCATATTCATCTCATTGGAACTAAAGAGAGAAGTAAAGATAACCCTTAGAGACAACACAACTTGTACATTGTGCAAGTCAGGTACCATTAGTATAAAATGCTTTTTATCTTCAAAAAAGTCTTTGTTTATGGTTTAAAACACATTTTTTTTTAAAATTAATCAGTTATATAATAAGAATTCAATGTAAAGTTTCTTAATGATAAAATTTTATTTAATTTAAATGATAAAATTATTTTATAATGTTTAATGATTAATAATATTTAAATAATTGGTGTTGATAACTTTGGTTATTCTTTGGTTGTTTGTGTTAAATCCACACAAGATGAGTCATGGTTGTGGTATAAGAGATTGTGTCACATCAGTATGCACACACTTACAAAAATTACATATGTTAAATTGGTTGGAGGTATACTAAGACAATATTTCACTAATGACCATTTGTATGATGTATGTCAACATGGCAAGCAAACTAAATCTTCTTTTAAGTCTATATTAGGCATAGTTACTACACAATCATTAGAAATTAATTAGATGAATTTGTTTGGACATATCAACACCACTAGTTTGATGGGAAAGTAATATAGATTTATTATTGTTAATGATCTTAGTAAGTTTACATAGATGAGGTTCTTGGGACACAAAAGTGAAACTTTTTTTTTGAATTTAAGATCTTTGTTATTTGGATTCAGAAAAAAAAGGTTGAAGTATTGCATATATTCATATTGATCATGGTGGGGAATTTTAACATGAAACATTTAAAGTTTTATATAATGAAATAAAGATTATACACACCTTTTTTTTTCTAGGGTATTATAGTAGAATGGAGTAGGAAAATGAAAGAATCAAATGCTTATAGATGCTATTATATCTTTTCTTAGTGAGTACAAGATTTATAAATACTTTTGGCTGAAGTAGTTAACACAGCTTGCCATGTTATGAATCAAAAAATTATTAAATTCAAGTTGAATAAACCTCTTATAACTTCTCAAAGTTAAGACTCCAAATCCATCTTACTTTTATGTTTTGGGTGTAAATGTTATATGTTGAATAATGGAAAAAATAAAATAGAAAAGTTTGATTCAAAATTTAGCGAGGCAATCTTCTTAGGTTTCTCCTAAGTAAGGAAAGCTTATAGAATCTTCAATAAGAGGACCTTATTGGTGAAAAAATTTAGTGCACATTGTTTTTGATAAATCTATTTTCCTTTCCCATTCAAGAGAACATGTAGATGAGAATGAATTAGTGTCTGAAATTGAGAATTTAGATTTGGAAAAAAATAAAGATAACATGGGGAGACTACATAAAGAGTGGATATGGTTTCATGTCATTCCGATGAATTGATTTTAAAACACCCATGTATAAAAGTTAGGATTAGAAATAGTATTAAAGAAGAAGTTGTTCATACAACCTTCATATCCAATATTGAACCCACTAATGTAGAAGAAGTGATATCTGATGAATTAGGTTGAAGCAATGTTTGGGAATGATGTTTAGGAATTAGTGCTATACCGTTATCTTAAGGTGTGATTAACACTAAGTGGGCATTTAAAATAAAATTAAATGAATTAGGACTTATTGTTAGGAAAAAAGAACGGCTTGTGGATAAAGGTTTTAATCAAATAGTAGACATTAGTTTTGAGAAAACTTGTGCACTAGTTGTTATTTAGAAGCCATACAATTATTATTTGCATCTACTTGTTTATAGGCTTTAAACTTATTCAAATGGATGTTAAGAGAGATTTTTTGAATGGTTTAATAGAAGAAGATGTGTATGTTAAACAATCACTCATATTTGAAAGCTCATCATACTTTGATTATGTATGTAAATTGAAAGACTCTGTATTGTTTGAAGAAAGCACCACGTGCTTAATATGATGGGCTTAGTATTTTTTTGTTGGAAATTTGTTTTATGAAAGGATCAATTGATAGTAATAAATTAAGATATTTTTTTGTGCAAATTTATGTGGATGACATATTATATGGACCTACTTATTCATTGATGTGTGAAGATTTTTTAGAACTAATGAGTGAAGAAATTGAAAAGCATTTTATAGGTGAGCTTACTTATTTATTAGGATTCAATGTTAAGTTAAAAGGTACATTCTTAAGTAAATCTAAATACACCATAGAGTTGATAAAAAAATTTAGACAAGAAAGGTAAAAAGCAATAACACCCTAATGAGCCCTAGTGTATAGTTAGATAAGGATCATGTAGGAAAGATTATTGACCTAAGATATTGTGGGATAATAGCTCATTACTTTAGTATACTATTAGTAGACCTAATATGATGTTTAGTGTCTATATCTACACACGATTTCAAGCTAATCCAAAAGAGTCTCATTTAATGACTATAAAATGGATTTTTTTTTTATATTTGATTAGTATACCTAAGTAGGAATTTGGTACCCTCGTGAGAGCACATCTCCTAATCTTATTGTATATTCTAATTATGATTTTGGAGGGTACAAAGTTCAAAGGGAAAGCACTTCATGTACATGTCAATTTGTGGCCAATTATTAGTTTCATGGTCTAGTAGGAAATAAAATTTTGTTTCTTTATCTATTGTTGAATCTAAGTATATTATTATTAGATGATGTGTTACCCAAATCTTATGGCTTAAGCAATAAGAGTTCTTAGTCTACAAGAATGTATTGTTATAATAATGTGTAGCAATAATAGTGCTTTACATGCTTGAAGTAGACATTATTTCTCTATTTTTACTCATAAAATCTCATCTTCTCCTCTAATACTTTTTAAGTTTTTTTAAAAGTGTGAAAGAATCTTTCCATGGAAAGAAAAATATGATGAGGCAGGTGTGATCGTTACATTAGATTCGATGATGAAGAAGCTTCCTACTTAAAGTACGAAGAGTGTGGTTGACTCAAAGCCGATTTTGTCTGATAAGTTGTCTTATTCTTTATTTGATCTTTTTTGGTTGAATGACTCTTCAATTCATGATTTTACTCACCTACTCTTTTTATTTCAAGAATCTTTTCTATTTTTTTATTAATCTTGTCATTAACTTTGATCATAGCCTTTTTCAATCTAGACTTTATGGTAGGGAGGATTTCATTTCCAACATTAATTATCTTGAATGCATACATTTGTTTGTTTACTCAAATATCTCAAATGATCCCACCTCTAATTGTCATTTATTAATATGATTATTAGAGGGTCATTACTTCACCAACATATACCTCTAGTTAGCAGACTTATGCTGAATGCTCGTATTATACAACACATGCTTAGGCATAATATCCTAACACTGATGATCACATAAACATCACAGCTTATTTTAACCTACTTTTGCATAACTTGAACTCATTTTAATGTTGCTAATCTTTTTATTTATTATATTGAAAATCTTTCCACCATCAAAATCCATAAACCCAAAAGAAAGTTTAATCTAGCCTTATGACCCATGATTGCATACCTATTACATGCTAAGTACAACTTTAGTTTTCCTGAGGTACTAGACCACATTTCTTTTACATTATATATAATGAGAAGCGGTGAGTAGCTCAAGTCATAGCCAAGGCATAAGAAGAGGAGATAGTCAGAGAGGGGGAGCATCAACACACTATTACTATACCCAAAATGCCTACAAAGAACACTTCCCATGACTCGAGATGAAAGTTCACAAGCATATTGAGGAGAAAGGAGGTCACTAAGAAGAATACTAGAGACAACGTGTAGAGGATAAAGCTCAGTTTCAATCTTTGTGTGATTCACTCCATGAAATTTTTTTACTACCATCACAAGATGAGGGATCATTCTAATTTTTAGATTTTTCTTCTTACATTTATTATAGTCTATTCTATCTTTACTTTTCTTTTGCATATATTGTAGTTTATTTTGTCTTTACTTGTTTAGTTAATATGTATTATATCTGATGAGGTATTAGTTGTATTAGTCACATTTAACATGATTGCTCTACATGATTTTTCTAGTTAATACCTCTGTTATATTATATGAATCAAAAGTTGATACAATGATTTCTTTAAACTTGCTTATATTACATACTTATGATTGAGTATAACTCAAAATATAAAATATGTGTAGCAGAAGTATGAATCTGTAACATAACCAAACACACTAAAATTTATCTATGATGATGCACTAATTGTGTAGTATGAATTTTCTTATATTAATCACCTATTTTCTTTACACTATTTTTTACATTTGTAACAAATTAATTTATGCATAAATATTAGTACAAATGTATGCATTATTTCTAACTATAGAATGAATAGAGGAGAGGAAATAGTGCAATTAAGAAGCACAACTTGGAATAAAAGCCAAATTTAAAAAAATCCCCAATATGAGGAGGTATAAAAAATCAAAAATAATTCACGCCTCTCTAATTTATCATTAAGATGCCCATGCCCTTCATAATAGTTGTTTATCTAATTGAATCATGTACTAGCATCTCTAATCATCCAAATGAAATTTAAGCCACATTTTATTTTGTCACAAACTTTTTTAGAAAACTTTGTAATTTGATTGATGTCATTTACATAGGTAATGAAGTATGATTATAAAAGTGTTATATATAAGTGGATGATTACATGATTATTATGATTCAATTAATGAAACATATAATATGGCCATTGATTGAGCATTCTAAATATATAAATTTTAGAAATATTTGTTAAGAATATTTTAGAAAAAATCTACTTGATTTAATTCAAAAGATATTCTACAACTCCTCTAGTATTTTCATGAATTTCTTCTACATACTCTATTCTATTTTTTACTTCAACCATTTTTGATATGTCAAAAGGATGAGTAGATTAGTGTCTTTTGGTTTGTTTGAGACTTCATTTGCATGTTCCATTTTTTGCACTTTTGGACAATTTTATTATTAGATGGTAAAATATGGTGATGAAATTTGAACCACCACTCCAAGAAAATTATGCTATTGATATTTTATCAAGATTTATTATAGAGCCTTTATCATTACTTTAAAAATTATATGCTATTCACATTTTTAAAAACCTAATTACCAAACTTCTAGTCTCTATGGTGAGACATCTTTCTTGATTTTAAAGAAAGTTAGCTCCCAAGATAGATTTAAAAAATTTAAAAGGTTCAAATTGCCATAATAAGTGGAGAGATCATTGTAATCTCTTCTTCAAATGGTGTTTTAGTAAAAGAAGCAATTGTTATTGATCCAACCAAATTAACTATGTCTTCACCTTTAAGATGTTTCAAATAGTCCTTTAAGAAAAGCTTGACAAGAGTTACTCTTTCAAGAAAAATGCTACTAGTGAACTTTTCACCATGTTTCTTTAATCTGAAATGAAACTCTCAAAATTGATGAAGCCTAAGAAAGAAGCTACAATTGATGATTTGCATTATTGCCGAGAACATAGATGCCTTGGAAATATAATTGAGAATTCTTTTATATTCAAAGACTAGCTTGAATGTAAGTATAAGATGGAGAAAATTGAAATCCTTCAAAATAACTTAGATAATAAACTTTTATTGTAGACCATATCACTATCCATGTAACTATTAAAATAAAAAGATCAATTTCCAATTCTTCTTCTTTGAGATCGATCTTCATGATATGTTCTTTTAAAGAAGAAATAGTGGAGAAAACATATTTAAATTTTAAGTAATGGAGTTTATCAATTATAGCTAACTACTAATGAATCTAATGAATCTTTAGATGAAGAGTTAGAAAAAAAATTATGTCAAGCACTACTAGGATGGTACATCACAACAACATTAAAGTAGCTCTAAATTGAATACAAATAAATTTTAAAGAATGATGACACTGAATATTTTCTTCTTAAGAAAAAACCAATTCATTCAATAGCATCATAAGTTAGCTCTAATTATAAAGATGTCCCTCCAACATATATTATTTCTCATTGAAGCAAGAGAAAATGAAATTTCTCTAGAGAAGAGGTCAAGAATTGACATTTTGTAGACCCAAAGAAGATAGTTTTTCTATCCTCTTTATTGGTGAGGTACTAGATGAAAAATATTTTGGCGATTCAAATTTTGAAACCTAATAGATTACAAATCAATATTCTCTTTCTAGAGAGTTTTCATAATAAAAAATTACTAAAAAGGTCAATGGAGTTTAATGAGTTTGACATATCTTGCTCACCCCAAATGGTGAATAAGCCACATGCACTTACTAATTTTCTTATGGACTTCAATGACTCAACTACTATTCCCTTCAATCCCAAATCTTTATGGCACTTGTATCTCAATAGCTCTTCATTAGAGCAAGGAATAAAATCAAGCATTGTGCTAAAGAGCCCAACAAGAATCACGATGACTAAGTATGAAGCATTGGAATAAGAGCAAGGAATAATAACAATTAAAGTATGAAGCATTACTCGATGGAATGTGATTCACTTAAGGTTAGGTGTCAAGCATATCATCACCACTCAAACTAGCAGCTTATGGTGAATCAGATCAATAATAAGTGAGGGATGAGTAGCTTCAGAGATACATGCTTAAATTAAAAGTTGGAATCCATAGACAAGAATACTTCAAGATTAAGTATGTTCTTAGGAACTAGGATCAACTTACTTACTTACTATTAAGAGAAAATAGACATAGGGACCAACTTACCCTCCAACTTGCACATGCAAGCATAAAAGAAGATGAATCCTTATAAATTAAAAGTTGGAACTCACTAAGCTAGAATGACCCCATGAAAAGATACTTGAAACTGGTGAGCATGAAGAAATACTCAAAGATCTAAGAAAATTAAAGATTAAGGTAGTTCAATATTTGTTAATCAACAATGAATTATTTCAATGGTCAGCTATTTCATTAAATTTGATGTGTGTAAAAGAAAGTAAACAGAGTAAGGTCCTCAGTGTAGTACACTTAAAGGAGTGTGGGAGTCATTTAGGGGCAATAGCACTTGCCCATTGAACCCTACAATAAGGATATTTCTGGCCAAAACTAAGGAAAAATATTAAAGATTTTGCCAAGAGGTGTGAATGATGTTAGATATTTTCTCCTATATAACATTAGCCACCACAACATTATAGCTTATCATAGACCCTTCATTATTTGGGGAATGGACCTCATAGTTCCCCTACCAGTCATTAGCTAACAAAGTAGATACATACGCATAATGATCAACTACTTGAACATGTGGATTGAAGCTAGCCATTTGCTAAGAGAACCACCCATGTAGTTTGAAGCTCTATTTGGACTTATTTTATTAGTAGATATGGAATGCTCAAGTTATTCATCATAGATAATGGTTTGTACTTCACTCATAAGTGACTAAGGGAACTTTGAGAATCATAAAAAAGCTCCTCAAGTATAGCTTAGTGCATCACCCTAAAATTAATGGCCAAATGGAAGCAACGAATAAGAATATTCTCAAATTATTGAAAATAAAAGGTGAAAAGCATAAAAGGAAAATAGGTAGATGCCTTACTTACCATACTCTAGGTCCATAGTATGATCTTGACATTAGCTACTGAGAATATTTCATTCACCTTATCACATGGGATAGAAGATATACTACTAGTCAAATATGAACTTTACAGTCAAAGGGTTATGACAATTGCAAAGTTAGATCAAGAAACTAGAAATTGGGAGAGGTTGAATGTAAAAGCTATGAAAACAACACTTGACCGGCCAGAGGAGTTATAGATTGAAGCATCACTTATAAAATAAGAAATAAGATAAATGGCCAAATACTATAATAACCAAATTAAGAAAAAATATTTCAAATCTAGGGACTTGGTGCTGAAGAAGGTAGATGCAACAACTCGCTAAAAGGTGTAAGGAAAACATCCCCACACTTGGGATGGTCCTTATATTTTCAAGAAGCGAGTTATTCCAAGAGCGTACAAATTGCAAACACATAAAAGATAAAATGTGTTGTGTACCTAGAAAGCAAAAGATTTGAAAACATTTTAGCCATGAGATAAGCTCTTTGTATTCATTTAACTTTTCATAATTAATATTATTTTCATAAATGACTCTTTATTCAAGAAAATACATATGATTTGAATAAATTAATAAAAAGTTCTTATTCCTACTCGCTTAACCATTTTTTGATACTTGTACAATATGCACTCAACACTCAAAATATGGTGATTAAGAATTTAAACTACACTTTCCCAATGACTTTATGAACTACATAGTCCTCAAGTACTCAATGAGTTATAATGATTCAAGTTAACACTCCATGAGCTGTGTGTCAACAGAGGTCACTCGATGAGCTACTTATAGCTCGAGTGAATAAGAATTGACTAAAAGAATAATAAAACTAAATCTTAAACTTACTTGCTCTAAGTGTTTCATAAAATATCTAAGAGAATACAAATGAAATACCAACACTCCATGTGGTTCGCAACTGCATATAAAAGATCAACACTCTCTATGTTTGGCAAATAAAATATAAACACTATGTAGTTGGTGACTACAAAGAAAAGACCAACACTTAATGTGGTTGACAACTACAAATAAAAGACCAAAACTCCTTGTGGTTGGTGACTAAAGTGTAAGACCAATGCTCAGTTGGTGACTACAAAGTATAAGACCAATACTTCATTTAGTTAGTGACTATAAAAAAATAGCACTCCATGTGATTAGTGACTTAGTATTGCCTTAATAATGTGAAGTGACCATTTAAAATAATAAATTTGTGAGTATGTTCAAGTACATTCCTTCAAACGAATATATTCATTCAACAAGTATCTTCATTCAATGAGTATATTCATTTAGTGAGTACATATATTCATTGAATTCATTAAGTTTATTAAAAAAATTTCAATTAATACATTCATTCAATAATTATATTTAGCAAATATAATCTATTATATTTAGTAAATATATTCACTTAATAATTACATTCGATGAGTATATTCATTCAATGAGTGAATTTAATGAGTATATTCATTTAATGAGTATATCTATTCAGTGAGTACATTCATAAGCACAATAATGAATAGATGGACAATATAAAAAAGTTTTCTTTCATTGAAGAAAATATTTAAGTATTTAGGTGAGTTGCGAGATCTCAAAAATTTAAATGTGTAATAACTTATTTAACTTATAGATACACAAAAAAAACTTACAAAAACTAGCTGGTGCTCCCTTTCTCATTGCTTTCCTTAGAGTCTAATTTTAATAGAGTGATTACATTATTGAAATCTAAGAACTTAGAATCAAATTGGCCATTTATCATCAAATTCATGATGATGAATTTGACACCTTCCTTGAACTTCTATTGCAACAAATCCTTATACTCATCAGAGCTAGGAAAGTAAAAAACAAACTCAATCTTGTTCTTCTAAAACTCTAAACTTGGCTTTCAACTCTTTATCATCTCAAATAGGTGAGCTAATTCCTTGATTTCTTGAACCTTTTTCTCCTTTTATCACTTCACCTTTTCAAGCAGTATGGTTAGCGCAGAGTTAGCATCCCATCATTGGTCAATTGTTGAGTCGCACATTGATTTGGTGGCTACAAGGACATTTCTTATAAATATGAACTCTTTGCTGAGCTTCTAGGTAGATTTCCATGCCATCACTTAAGTAGTCGTAATGGCGTAAGGGAGTCACCTTGTGGGAAGCTCATCAAGGATGGTGTCTAACTCATCAGAAAAATCTACATGTCCCAACATAAAGGCTTCATTCATTGGGTCAACCATTTATAGTATAATGTTTTGGGGATAGAAGTAGCTAGGTTCTCTTGATGACTCTTTTCTTTATTACTCCTCTTTTATGCAAAGCTTAGGGAATAAAACTCACTAGTCTGTTGAACTTTGGGATTAAAACTCAGCCTCCCTCCCTGATAGACTTCTCAAGGGCAACCGCAACATGTATAGGCTTACCATAACTTTTCTTACCTTCCTTGAACTCACTAAGAAGCTTGCCAATCTTAGGTCAAATGGGAAAGGAGTAGTGACTTCATCCTTTGAAAGAAATGAGTGCAAAAAGTTAATATGTGAAAAAGAAAAAAAGATAAATTTCTATAATGGTGAGTACTTACTATAGATGTGCTCACGAATTTTATAGACTTGGAAGAGGCTTTATGTTAAGCATCTTGCCCGCTAGCTTCCCCAAAATCTCAATCTCCTGAGCATTCACCTTAAGGAATGCCTTATCGATAATAAAAGGAGTGGGCTCAATTTTCACTGCCACTAGAACATGGACTTGATAAAATAAAGCTTTGAATGCTAGTTCCTTACTTTTGTTTAGTAGACCAACAATTTTTATGTGAACTACTAAGAATTGGACAGTCTCATTTTTAATAGAGAAAATATGGTAAAAAGGAGTCAAGTTCTAGAGCAACTTCTCTTACCTCAACTACAAAATGAAAGTTGTGACACCACTATAGAATTTGACAATACTTGAGCAAGCACCACTCCAAAAAAAATTAAAATATTCACCCACTCAAAATAAAAGAAATTTTAAAGGTTGAACTAAAAATTAGTGAATGGGACACACAACTCCTTTGCATTCATAAGGTTTAATAACTCACCTTGTGTGTGACTCTGATTGTGAAGTTAGAGCTGTCATAGTAATACCCATGAAAGGTGAAGAGCTTATTCACCAAATCAAAATTAATGACTCATTCACCACACTCACCATGAAGTTAGTGGATCCCTTCTTCAAAGCCACCATAATAGTAGGAGAATTCATTAAAAGTAGAAAAGACTGGTGAGAAGAGAAAAGGTACTTGCATGAGAAGAAATCTACTTCCTTAAAATCAAAATATTCAGTGTAATAAATTCTTCCCTAAAAAAACTTTATAGGTATGATAATGAGTTCTCAGAAATGCATGTGCCATGTCAAACATTGAATGAAGAAATTATTAACAAATCTTATGATAAACTTAAGAAATGTATGTCAAGACAAAAAAATATTTAATGAGTTCACTCATAGTTAAGTAAATAATTAAATAAACTCAACATAAAAAAAGGTAAGTAAAATTAAACATATTTTACTAAAGATGAATATTCTTTTTTACATGCACTCACCTTTTTTACATTATTTCTTAAATTGGTTAACAATTTGATCCGAGTGCTCCTTTATTAGACAAATAATCAAACATAAAGTTAGTACTCATGATGATGAGGGAGGATATACTCGATTCTATATAATAACAAAGTGAGGTCAACTTGGCCTCCACAAATGCTAACTTCTATAATGACCCGACTTTCATAATTGCTTACATATGTTATGACTCAGATTTCATAGCCTCTAGTTTCATTTATGACTGGGCTTTCATAGCCTCCATCTTCTTTAGTAACATAGCAACCATCTACCCTATATATTTGTGCCTTCTTCAAAGAGAGATACCTTACCTTGTAAAGAAACAAACTTGCCAAAAGGGATAAATGGTTGAGGCTCCCTAACAACATTGCCTTCTCTTGGAAGAGAGAAATCTCCACTTTCATAATGAGTTGATGAAGAAAAGCTCACCATCATTTCTTAAATATCGATCTAAGTAAAGCTAGTTACTTTTATTATTGAAAGAAATGGATCTACTAAGTCCCTCTTCGGCAAAGGAAGCCCCACTTAAAAGGAAAAAATCTTGAGCCACTGAGTCACCACTAGATAAAGCCACATAAAAATTAGTGATAGTGGTGGTCTCTTCTACTAGAGTCACCCCTGCATAATGAGAAGCAATGCAGTTACTAAAAGAAAAAAAAAATTCTTATGAGACATCTAGTCAAAAACATTATTCCTAGGAAAGGAAGACATTGTTGAAGTGAATGAACTTCCTCATAACTTGGATGATGCCTGAACAACTCACCTAATGTGACATGAATAATTATCTTCGATCTACTTATCAATTTCAAAGGGTGATCATTAGAGCTAATGGCTAGACATCATCTCCCTCTATAGTTTTACAAACTCGTGACATGGATAATTGTAATAACAAAAAGATCATTCAAGGTTAGACAAGAAACCACAATGTTTTAAGAGAAAAAATCTATACTGCTATGAGATAATCCTCAGTGTCAGTTTATTTGGAAGGGGTCCTCATACGCCTACTCACCACAACATTTCTCATCGAATAAGAAGAAACATGTTCTAAGAAAGTTTGTGGGGACAATGCTCCTATTTAGAACACTCACCTCTATAGGTGAGTCCTTAATAATATCCTTACCCAGAGTAGTAGTCTCACTCCAAGCTGATGTCATTCAAGATCTAGCCTTAGTAGGAGGTGTTAAACTAAGCTCAACTACCTTCTTAGTTTTCTTCTTCTTCATCTACAAATCAAACCAAAGATTGGTAGGGTTTATGTCATCATGAGGTATTTTGGGTAAAATGAAGGTGTTCACTTTATCAATAAAATGAACTTAATATTAAAAGGAAAGATAAATTTTGTGAAGGTCATGGCAAAGAAAATGAACCATGAAGCTTGGGTTCCTTTTATATACTAGATCCTAAAGAAAACTCCAAAAGAACATGTCAAGTTAGCAATGATGTAACATAAATATTAAAATAATCTTTTAGCTAGTATTTTCTAAATTAAATGCTAATAATTAATATTTATTTTCATTATTATATTCTTTTTACGAGTCATCTCAATAAGGACTAGAAGAATTAAGGAACTAAATATATACCCATGGAGTAAACATGGACATAGCGAGTGCTCATGTGTGCTATAAGATAAACATATGATCATTTAGTTGTGAGAAGAAGAATCTAGATAAGTAATTCACTTGCCCAGAAAACTCATCATAAGCTAGTGAGGGCGAGGAAAGAATCATCTTAGCCAGGTGAGCAACATCTTGTGACTCACCTTACATATAGAGACTACCCTACACATGGACAACCACGTTTGGAAACTCATAACTCGATAAATGTCACTCACCTACTCTTTAGAATGTGGGCAAGACCTTTGTGTAACCAACATAGCTGATATGTAATTTTTTTATGAATTAACCTCCCAATCTAATAAAATGGGGATTCTTGAAGAGGTAAGGGACTTTTGGTTCACTTTCAAGCTTGAAATTATATTCATAGATATAGTGGAATTTCTCTTACTCTCCTACATTTTTCTATTTTATTTTTTACTTACTTTGTCTCACTTGATCTAGCCTTGCTTCTTGCATGCATGCCTAAGAAAAGGTCATTCATCATTCCATAGATAGATTTGAATTCAATAATACTTATAAATATGTTGATAAAAATATGGAAAATTTACATATATAGCACATAATTCTTATGTATTTACATATTTAAAACCAAAAATTTGATATTTACAAATCTAACACACTTACTATGGTAAAAAAGGTGCATTTCACTTCAAAAAATTAATGATTGTGCTATTTTTGATGTATTATTAATGATTTGTGTGCTATTTTTATTAATATAAATGTTTAGGTGTTATATATGTAAATATATAAGAATTTTGTGGATGTATGTAAATGCCTCAAATATGAGAAATTTACATACATAGTTACATTGACTATCTAGCTAATAATGCTCAGTCAAAAGAACTTCACATCATATTTAATGGTAATCCATGGGACATGATACAATAAGTTTAATTAATAAGTTAGAGGCACTACTATTGAATCTAAATTTGACTGTGTAGTGATGATGGACATTCTTATAGACACATGGAAGTAGAGCTAGATGAAGTGCGACAAAGCAAGTCACAAGTAAAAATGCATAAAGATGTTAGAAATTTCATTATGTTAGAATAATAGAACAAATGGGTGGGGGGGGGGGGGGGGGGGGGGTTAGAGTACATGAATCTCTCCCTCTTTGAGAAAAGTAAAAAAGCCCTCCAAATAAGAAGTGAAAAAGATCCTCGCTTCTTTGTGAATTTTCCCATTTATAAGGTTGGGAGGAAGGTTCATAAGAAAGAATATGTCATCTATGTTAGTTACATAAGAAAAGACTCGCCCATGATCTAGAGAGTAAGTGAGAGATGTATACTGAGTAGCCAGTCCTTTAATATGGTCACCTATGCTAGCAAGGTGAGTTGTTTATTGAGTACTTAGGTGCTGAGTCGCTTATATGTAGGTGAGTCTTCATATATGAGGTAGCTCACTTAATGCTGGTCACTTGATAAGAATGGTCTCTCTCACATTTTCTCCAAGGGAAAGTCCTCTTGGGTGAGTGGAATACTTGCCCAAATTTTTCTTTTCACTACTAGATGCTTCTGTGTTTACCCTTTGACAATCATGAGAACTTATGGTCTACGCATGCCTCATGGGTATACATTTAGCTTCCTGATTCTTGTACTCTTTATAGTGGTGGCTCATAAAAAGGATAGAAGAATAAAAAGTAAAAATTAGTTACTAACATCTAATTCAAAATTTTTTGAGTATAAATCTTATTGATATTTACTTTACATCACCTTTTAGATGACCAAATTTCTTAGTGTTTTCTCTATGCTTCAATCTATAAATGTAATTTGAGCTCTAGAGGTGGTTTCTTTACCACAACCTTCATAGAATTCATCTTGCCTTTTCTTTTTTTAATTTTTCTTCTTGATAGAGAGAATACTCATCATGGAATCTAAAAGGTTTCATGGTGATACAGATCCACCATGCTTTTGTTTGATTTAAAAAATAAAAAGAAGAAAAACAAGGTGGTTTATTCATTGTAGCACTTCCTATTGAGGTGAGTTCTTTGGTAGTGCTAGCCATAAATAAAATTACTCTGGCTGAGAATAGTAACAAGAACTTGTGATTGATGGCTAGTGTTCATAGTGGGAGTGCTATCCCTGTGAGTGGTCCAAGTGGGAGTGCTATTTCTTTGAACAGAGAAAGGTTGTATTGAGCAAGATGTTGAGAACCCATTCTCAGCAAAGGGCAGCTGAAGATTGTCTTATCGTGGTATGAAGTTAAGCACTTGCAACCTCATTATTTTTTGTGCAATCTGATATGTTTTTATTACTGTAGTTAAGTGTATTGATGAGAAATTTTGTCTAAGTAACTATTGATGAGCAATCTTGTCTAGGTGATGCTTTAATCCTTAGTTGTTCAATTAGGTCAAGTGTTATTTCCATGACTTGTGCATTTGACTTTTTACAATCAATAATCTTTTGACCTAACTCAGTAGTTGCCATAATTCTTTGGCTCTATAATTCATACTCAACAGACAGCATATCTTCTATTATATCTTCTATTCCATATAATAATGCAAATGTTGTCTACTTAGTAACTGATGATGGAGTTGTCCTTAAGGACCGGAGTACGGTGGGTAGGGTATCCACCCACTTGGTTTTGGCCCCTTCCAATTTTTTTGTCAACAAATTGAGGATCTTTATATTTGTTACTTCCACCTAGGCATTGGTTTATGGGTGAAGTACTATAGCATACTTAATGTGGATTCCTTATGATTCATAGAATTCCTTTAGCCACCTATTAGCAAATTGTGGACCTTTGTCTTTTGTGATCGATATGGGCAGTTCATATCTACAAATAATATTAGTCCATATAAAATTTTGAATTGCTTAGCATTTATCTTCATGAGTGGCTTGACTTTAATCTACTTGTTAGAGTATTCAATCATGATGAGTATGAATTTCATTTGCCTGATAGCAACTAGTAGGGGGTTTATTAAGTCCATCCCTCATATTGTAAAGGTCCATAGGCTAGTAATTAGCTATAGACATTATGGTGGTTGTCGCAGTAAAGGAGCAAAGTTTTTACATTACTCACATCTTTTAGCAAAATCATTGGCGCTCTTTCTTAGCATCAACAAAAAGTATCCTTAAGATTCAATGTACAAGTGTTCTTCCTCTTGAATAATTTTTGCACTCTCATGAATGCATTTTGTCAAGTACCTTATCCCTTTCATGTTCCAATACACACCTCAAAATTAAAGAAGTAGCAAACCTCCAAAATAATTCACTATAAATTCTTAGGTTTTTAAGTGGCTTTAATTTTTAATCTCATTAAGTATTCGGTTCCTTCAAGCTCTCCAGTTTGCAAATACCTTTTGATGGGATCGACTTGGTTGGGTGAGATTTCACTTAACTTTCATGGACTCATCTTCTTATATGCTCAGTTGGGTGAGTTGGAGAGCAGGATGCTCCTCGAGTACATTCACTCTTGATAGCAGGTCAACGAGTTAATTTTCATCTTTCAGGATATGATTGATCTTGAAATATTCTAATCTTTCAATTTGTTCTTTTATCATGAGTAAGTATTTTTGTAATGACTCATCCCTTACCTCATTCTCTCTGTTAAATTGATTTGCCATTAGCTATGGGTTTTAATGAGCCCTGATATGCCTAGTGCTTAGATCTTAAGAAAATCACAATCCAATAAGTAATGCTATTGGTTACTAAAAATTAGAATTTCACTGGCTAAGTTATAATGATTCCTACTAGGCTCATCAAGATAATGTCCACTCCCCCCTTTTGCTCTTTTGATGAGCCATATATGTATAAGTGCTATAAAGGCTATGGGTTGATAGAAATAATATATGAGTCAATATCTAAAAGAAAGTTGGCTAGTGCTTATGGTTGGCCACTACTTAAGGTGAATATTGTATATCAAATTCTCCTAACTCCATTAAGTAATCTATTAGACTGAACTGGCTTGGTGACTACTGACTTGAGCGGGTGATCAGTGATGACTTGAATTAAATGTGCTTAAAAATATGGTTGATGTTTCTAAGAATATATGATAAGAGTGAGTGTGAGTTTTTTTATCATCGAATAATGCAACTTTTACCCTTCAATGACATGCTCACATAATAAATTGGCTATTATTTTACCCTTCTTCTATGATTAGGGCCAAGCATAAAAAATTATCTCCAACTCCTAAATACAATTGTAGTGTCTCACCTTCCATTAGAATTTGCAATAAAGGTAGTGAGGCGAGTAAGTATATGAGATCATTGAAATCTTTCTCCTATTTTCGTGTCCACTCTCTAAGTTATTTGAGCCTCTCAATACATTAAAGAATGTTGAACAATGTTCCCATACTTTAGATATGAATCTTTTCAATCTAGTGACTCACCTAGTAAGTCACTACACATCTTTAGTTATTTTAGGACATGCATGTAGAACATGGCTTTGACTTTATCATGATTTATCTTTATACCATCAAGAGTGATTAAGAATTGTAAGAACTTACTTGACCTAGCTCTTAATGTGCATTTTAAGGTGGTTGAGATACATATTATTCATGTTCTAAGTAGCAAAGATTTCTTTCAAATCCTTGATGTGCTATTCGGGCGACTTGCTTTTAACTAGAAAGTAGTCTACATAGACCTCTAAATTTCTCCTTTTTTATTCTTTGAACACTCAGTCTACCATTCTTGGATAAATATCTCGTACATTTTTTAGCCCAAAGGGTATCACCCTGAGGTAGTACAACCCTTTATAGTAATAAAAGTTGATTTCTCCAAGTCAGTAGGATGCAATTGGATTATGTAAAACCCAGAGAAAGAACCTAAAAGTACTCATCATTTAATAACCTACCATTAAATCAAAGAGTGTGTCTATTCTGCCAGTGAGTGTCAGGTTTAGGATAAGCTGAGTTTAAGTTAGTGAAGTCCACACACATCCTCCATTTATCATTGGATTTTTGTACCATGGCTACATTAGATATCCACTCTAGGTAATGAAATTTTGTAATGAAGTTCACTTCTAGTAGCTTGATGACTTCTTCTTTAATTGGCTTGGCAAGAAAATTCATCATCTTTGTCATCTTCTACTTAATTCGTTGAGCACCCTTTAAATAATGTCAATATCAATTCTCAGCAATGTTGTTGTTGTCTAGGAAAATAATTCTTTATCATGTTGGTGGGCTTGAATAAGGACTTTTTTATGCTCACTATTAAAGGTTGAGCTAATTCTAAGCACTAGCTCTAGATTTTGTATAATGGGCACTTTCTCTATTTCTTCTATGATTTCAACTTTGGAACATGTGACCTCTAGTTGCAGTACTTCTTCTAGTCGATATGAGTCATTATTTGATGGAAAATAACAGGCCCTGGATTAATTTAAGTTTCCTTTGAGCGTGATTTCTTCTCCTCTTTCTGAGAACTTGTTTACCACATGATAAGTTGACAATACTACTCTAAATATGTCGAGCAATAGTCGAACAAACATAATGTTGTATGTTGCTAGTGCTACCATAATAACGAAGTCGGCTATAGTTGTAAATTACTTTTCTTCTTGCCCCTAAGTTACTAGAAGAGTGATAATTCCTTCCATCTCTCTGCTTCATTTAGAAAACCCATAGAGAGGACTTTCTAGTTGGGAAAGTTTTGAACTCACTAAATTCATTTTATCAGGTACCTAAATATAATATTCACTAAGCTTTCCATGTAGATTAGAATACTCTCTATTTTATAATTGGTGATTAATGATGAGACAAATATCATATCATTATAGAGGTTTCCTACTATTGGCCAGTCTTTCTTCAAGAAATTGACAAGGATGACCTCCATACTTAGTAGCCAAATTAACTTCTCTTGATTAGATGCTTAAGAATTATTATATTTAATGACTCCTTATCTACACGGAAGATGGTGGGTACCACTCTAGCTATGTGGATTGCATGAACTATAATGGATTGATTACTTAGCTTAATTACTTCTTTCTAGATCACTTCATAAACTCTTTGAGCTTTCCTAATTTTATTAGCTCCTCGCTCCACCACTAAGAATTTAGATGCCACATTCCTTGGTGTCATGCCCATAATCATGATGATATTCATAATACCTAGATCGATCGTGAACTCTATTAGCATTTAAAGGTGATGGTCAGTTGAAGTACTCCATATTTTGAATGAGCTCCACTAGCTCAGCCATTGGAATTCTTAGGGTGTGACTATAGTTTAGTGAAAATTCTTACAATATTCATGGTGAGTTAATAAATTCCTAAATTCATGTATGTGCATAAACTCTTCCTCTAGTGGAGCATGCTTCCCTTTGTTTAGTATGTGGTATCAAAACTTATTCTTTAAAGATCTTTGATGGGTATATGCTCTGATACAAAATTTGATGGGGATGGGTTGCAGAGAGTTGGATGTTGCAGCGGATGTAGAGAAAGAGAGGCTCCATTAATCTTTCACTCACCAAAGTGGAAGGAAATATTCCAAGGGTCTTCCACTCACCTAAGAGGAAGAGATAAGAAGAAGTTTTACTCACTAAATTAGAATAGTAGCAAGAGATAACCAAATCTCCTAGATGGCTGGCCACCAAGCTCCAATCAAAGAGTTTTTCACTCCAAACTTCACACACTAAGCTAAAAGCCCTCTCCATTTGGCAGAATAAATAGTACAATACTTTAAGAGATGCATCCCTTAGGCATAAGACTATCAAAAAATTGAACAAAATTGGAACTGTCATTTCACAATGTCGTGGCACCATAAACTAGATCCATGGCGCTACAGTCCAACACCATGACACTATTGTCCAATACCGAGGCACCATATCTCAATCCCAAGGAGCCAGCTTCCCAGGCCTTAAACACTAAAAATCATAGAGTGTAACACCGAGGCACCAGAAAGACAGTGCTGAGGTGCTAGACCCACACCTACGAAATTGAACACATGAACTTACATGTTTTTAGCTACAACTATAATACAACACTTACAGATGATTAAATACACCACTACTATATAATACAACACATAGAAAATAAAATTATTTTTGATATTAAGCTTTGCTTTGGGATCTTATTGTAAGTATTTTCCTCATTTGATGTGCTAGAGCTAGGATTTTGAAGGTCTTCAAGTAGTTCAGGGGTGAAGCTCTGTAGTTCATCTTAAGTCATCCATGTATCCTCACTTGATGGCTTGGCTTGTCTTTTCACTTTACTGAGAATCTTTGACTAGTACTATCATCTATGGGTATCTCAAATGTGGTGTTTCCATCTCAAAGAATATTGGTTGGATAGTACCTATAAATAATTTCTATTACCTCCTACAATTGTATTATTCTACAAATTTGGAGATTGGATAACTTCTTTAAATGATATTAGATCTTCCACATTGAAAATAAGGCTAATAAATATGTGAGGAGGCATATCAAGAACATAAGCATTATACCAAGTTTCCTAATAATTTTGAATGCCCAAATTCTCTCAGTTGTAACATTTCATATTTGTTGGAATAAAATCTTTAAGGATGGATACAAATGAATACATAATCACCTACCTCGTATTCTTTTAAAAATTTCTTATTATTCTTTTATTTAGCATACTTAGCATTTTTTATATCTAGTTGTTTCTTTTTGTCTTCATGAAGGCTATAAAAATCACATACAAATGTATATGTTGAATAAAAAAATGCATGAGTAGGTGTATTAGCAAGGTCAATAGGCATTTCCATAAACTATCTCAAAATATGATTTTTGTTTGAAAAATAGAACTATTGTATGCAAATTTAAATATGTGTAATGTTAAATTTCAATTCCCTAAAATTTTCCCAACTAAAGACCTTAGTAGCTTTCCTAATCTCATATTGACTACTTCTGCCTTTCCACTTGTTTGTGGATGAAATAAAAAGAAGAAATTTAATTATGTTCCCATTAGTTTTCATAAGGTTTTCTAAAAATAGGATATAAATTTAATGTCTCTATCAAAAACTATAGTGGATGGGACTTCATGCAACCTGACAATTTCTCTAAAGAACAATTTTGCTATATAAAATGCATCATTTGATTTTGAACATGGTATAAAATGTACCATCTTAAAAAATTGATCTACTATGAAGAAGACACTTTCATGACCACAAGGTGTTCTAGGTAATTCTAATGTAAAATCTATGGACAGGCCTTCTTGTGGTCTAGAAGGAATAGGTAATAATGTGTAATGACCCACCCTTTATTTTATAGTTTTAGCTTGGTAGCAAGTGTAACTTTAGGCTACAATTCATTCAACATCCTTTCATAGAAATGGCCAATAAAACCTTTGTTCAACTAATGTTTGGGTCTTTAATTTACCAAAATTTCTTAATATATCTCTTAAATGTAATTTAGAGATAAGGAAATTCTTGAGAAATGTATTAGGAATACATAATTACTTAGCTTTATAAAGTTATCCATCTAGAATGATAAAAAAGCTATCAAAAGTCAAGGGCTTAGATTCACGTTCTAAGTATATCATATGAAAATCAAGATAAATTTTATGGTCTTTCTTCAAAACTTTAATTCTAGGGATTTGGAATTCAAAGGATAAAACCATTAGAGATACTCTAGATAGACCATTCACTAGTTTATTTTTTATCTTAGGTTATGTTTAAGCTCAAATGAAAAGCCTTGAAGATATTTGATCCACTTAGTGTATATTTGATTTAGTTTCTTTCAGGAATTAATAAACTTTAAAGCTTGATGATCAGCATTCAAAATAAACTCTTTATATAACATATAAAGAGTTTTAATAATCATATAAACTCTTGATCATAAGTAGCATATTTTTGTTTTGTATTATTTAATTTCTCAATGAAGAAAGCAATGGGATGCTTTTTTGACTTAATATTTTACCTATTCCAGTACCTAATGCATCACAAGTCACTTTAAAGACTTTATTAAAGTCATAAAGGCTTAAGATAGGTGAAGAATATTGACTATATACTTTGTGTATCTGATTATTTGATTTGATGATAACAAACCTTGTGTAATAATAAATAATTATTTATTTGTAAGATAAATTATCAACATTAATCATTATGAATGCTATTCTTAATTTAGATTCATATTGATGATAAACATATATTCTTGAAGCTAGTAATTTCAAGTGTTTTAGGAAATTCACTAGACTTAGCTTGCTTAGTCAGATCGGGACAGTCATATCAGCTTAGACTTGGGCAATTTGGGAATTTCTATAGGATTTAAAATATAAGACAAATAAGATTTAAATCAAATAAAATTAATTGTTTAATTATTTCAAAATAATTTATTTAAATTCCTTCATTCTTTTCTACATATAAAAATTGCATTATTCCTTGATTTATCCATTTTAGATAACTTGAACTAAATGCATGAGTTTAATTATCATTAATTTGCTTTAAAGCAAGATAAATTAATTTCATACTTCACTAAATTATTTCCATGTTTAATCACATTATTCATCTATTTATTTCTAGCATGAAAAGAAAATTATTCTAGAATTACTCTAATTATCCTTTTCTCTCTCTATCCTTTTATTTTCTCTCTCATACCATAATTATCAACCTAATTTTTTTTGGCTAAATTTTTTACTGATTTTTTATTAATAAATTATGTGAGAATTATTTAAATTATTTCCATAATAATTCCCTCGTTATTTAAATTTTAAAAATTTATTCATTTGAATTTTTTTAATTTAATTTATTTTGAATTTAATTTGAAGATTCATTGACATATCAATAAAAAATTAATTTTAACCATTTATGGAATGATTTGACCCACCCTAGCATAATTTAGTTCAGCTAATTGGAGTTTACTTGAATTATTTTAAGTTAATTCAAAATTGAATTCAAATAAGCCTTGATTTAATAATCTTTCCTTTTTAAATTAAATCCATTTTAGGAAAGCTTTTTGGTCGACCCCCTTTATTAATTTTCTCTTAAATAAATTTATTTAATTGATTGAAAAAGTTTATTAATTTATTTTATCATCATTTACACATGATTTATTGCATTGATTTAAGATTAGATCCATGTTTGGAATGCATTAGCCGAAATTCATCATATTATTATTGATTTATTTTATTTGCTTTTCATTTATTTAACTTACCTAAATTTATTTTAATCAATATGCATTAAATTGATATCTCTTGATTTAATCCATCATTGAAAATCCTCTTGGGGATCCATATAATAAATAGGTTCAAATTAAATCAATTTTGAAGTTGTTCAAATTCCTTCCCTCTTTGACTATTTCATTAAATGGATTTGAATCAATAATATTAAATGCATAAATATCTTTCCCTCTCTTTCCTCGGCCAACCTCTTATGTGTTTCTTTGGAGATTAATTCAAATGGTTACCATGTGTTCTTGAATTTAAAATTCAAGTTGTTACCAAATAAATTTTCCTCTCTTTATTCATGTTTGGCCAAAAATCCTTGGATTTATTCTCTTGGTTTTATTTAATTGATTGATTAATTTTCTCTCTCACTCTCTCTCTCTCTCTCTCTCTCTCTCTCTCTCTCTCTCTTTATATATATATATATATATCTGTCTATTTATCTATCTATCTTTCTCTTGGATAAAATTCAAACACCCATATTTGAATTTATTTTGCATGTGCTCATTTGTTTCAAATCAAATACTTTTCTTATTAATTTTTCTCTCTCATTATTTCCCCTTTCTTTTCCTTAAGCTTGGCCAAAATGCTCATGGAAAAACTCTATTTAAAGAGTGGACTTCATGACTTAGTTCCTCTTGATTGTCTCCACCTTGGCTAAACCTATGCTAGTCAATTTCTTGGAGTTAAAGTGCTAAGTTTGTCTCTCTTATTCACTCTCTCAACTACATTTCAAGTGGGGATCTTCCTCAAATCTTTCAAGTCTCTTTTATTCCTTAGAAAGTTCACATCAAGTCAAACATTGCTAACATACAAAGGCTTGAGTAAGAGTATTTATTTTATTTCAATCTTTTGAATCATTGGTTTTATTGGTTTATTTGGATTAAAAGATTTATCTGCTTTATCATTAAGGTTTTTATATAATCTCTTTTTATTCATCTTCAAGTGATACTTTTGATTTGATTGATGTGAAATAATATCTTAAATGCTTCTCACATTTGTTATCTTTCATAAATCTCATATTCAAAATATTTGTCCTCCATGTTATGTTAATTAAATAGGTTTTGTTATAACATTGGTAAAGATTTTCTAAAATCCTTTTAATTCTTCTTTCAAGAAACTTTCAAGTCATAGATCTCTTTGCAAACATATAAAGGACTTGAGTAAGAAAAGTTCTTTCATTTATTCTATTGAATATTTATGTTCATTGGTTTGATTTGAATGAAAAGTTTTATAAACTTTGTTGTCAAAATATTCTCTTGATCTCTTTTCATTATTCCTTCAAAAGATTTGAAAGACTTTCTTTTTTATTTGATTGAATTGGTTTTATATTCATAAAGCTTTCATAAACTTTGATTTCTTGAACTTTACTTTCAGACCAAAGTTTTGAGAAAAAGTTTCTAATTTGATTTTACAATTAAGGAATACACATTAGGTTGTTTATTTGAAAGCATTTATTATAAATTTTTTTTGGATTACATATTCATGCAAATATTTTAATCATCCATATGATTTGATTTCATAGTCTTTCAAGTTATTTTCATTTCAATTCATTACTTCTTTTAAAGTAAAATATTTTCTTAAGGCTAGTTTAATTTCAAGTGTTTCATATAAAGTTCATATCATTATTTTAACTTTAATTTAATAAAAAATTTATTCACCTTGAGCTCTCTTTACTATTTATCTTAATATTGTTTATTTGAAACTTGAGTGCAAAATAATTTTAAATTGAGAGTTAGATACTTTCATATTTCCCTTTATTATTTTTTTGTTGGGATGTACTTGCCCATTAAGGAAAGTATGCTGTTAGGTTATACTTTCTTATTAAGGAAAGTATGTTGTTGGACTGTACTTACCCATTGAGGAAAGCATAGTGTTGGGTTGTACTTGCCCATGAAGGAGAGTACTGGAGATTTATTGTAATCTCCTTTGACTTAGTGAATTCCTAGCTTGGGTTGCTAGGCGTGGATGTAGGCCAATTTTTGAGGTTTGGCCGAACCACATAAAAATCTGTGTGTTCACTTTCCTTATTTTATGTACTTTACTTTTCTACTATTGTTGATTGTTATTTTATTTCTCTAAGGCTTTAATCACTATGGCACTTCAAATGGTTCCTTGCACTTTTGATGATGAAATTTATTATGCACTTGTTTTGATAAAACTAATTTTGATATATGGAAATTTAGATTCTTATGGTTTTTATGAAGTATTGTTTCTAGAATATGGTATATTTGTTTAAATGTTAGCTTATCTTCTATTTTGGAAAATGATTTGATTCTTTTAAATGAAAAGATAATTTCATATTTTTATAAAATATCTTTTCCAAATAAGCTTTTTTATTTATGATCTTTTAAATCTAGAAAGGATATACTTGATGCTCTTACTTTGCTATATAGTTATGATAGTAAGATGGGTGAAAAGAATTTTTTACATGAAATAATTTTTTTAATAATTCCATAAAATTAAATTCAAAAACCCAAGTGCATGCCATTCGTACTGAAAAGAGCAAGAAGATAAATAAGAAAGGAAAAGAGAATAAAGAAGATTTTAAACAAAGTCTTATAATGCTTATAGAAAAAGAAGAAAAAGAGCTTCTAATTACATCCCTCAAGTTAGCCAAAGTTGCAACTATCAAACTGATTCTAAGGATGACCTTGAGGTAAACAATTTATGTTATGAAGAGTTATCCAATGACTTAGATGAATTAGTGGATGTTTATATTAAATTGAAAAAGAAATACATTTTCACTAAAAGAAAATCTATAAGTTTTAAAATAAATCTTGACACTTTGATGAAAGAAAATGAGTCACTTTTGATAGATGCTCAAAACTCTCATGATATGATTTGTTTTGTTTTTTGAAAATGAAGTATCTTCATTGAATATCAAAGCAAATGTTTTGCTAAGTGATTTATCTAGCACCTCTACATCCTGCTATTATGATGAGTTTATTCTAAAATAAAAATTTTAGAAGATGAAAATAAAGTATTGTAAAATGAGTTATTGTCTAGAAGTAAAGTTGAACATAATTTACATATTGAGATTGAAAATTTTAAAGGTAAGAATGCAAATATTAGAAGTAAATTAAATGACATATCCTTATCTTCTACAAGTTTTAGTTGCTCACATGCTTTACATTCAAATCCATCCATGTCTTGCAAGTGATATTCATATTGTTCACATACTTTAAATAATTGTATATCTCACAAGTATGTAAGTTCATTCTCTAAAATTAAACCTAGAAGTTATAATTCATTTATGCATGCTTTACCCAAAGTTACTTGTACTTATTATTGTAGGCAAGGTCAATGTTTTGTATGTTTGTTCATTTAAGCGATATTCATATTAAATTCCTATGGGAACTAATTTGCATTGCCCATCATCTACTTATTCATATATTTACAATGTTACTAATGTTAAAGGATCCAAGCTTGCTTGGATACTAAATAAGATTAATTATAAAGGATAAAGTTATTGTATACCAGGAATATTGATATATATATATATATATATATATATATATAAGGATCATCTATATATATATAGATATATGATATATTATATATATATATATACATATATATATATATATATATATATATATATATATTCAAAAGGAATAGATAACACATTTTATATTTTTAATTTATCCCTTATTTATTTTATGGTCCTTATATTAGTTATGTTTCATTCATGATTAGCTAATCTATATAATCTTCATGTTCTAATTTTTTAAAATGAATGAATAGCTTTAAAACATAATTCTAAAATACTTTTATAAACTCTATAAATTTCACATATTATTTAGTTTATTGTGGCTTTAATATTTTTCATAGATATTATGAGTTTTATAATATTTTGCAAATGGAAGTTTTTATTTATCATGATTTGTATTCATAATTTAAAATTTCTTAAAATTCATGATAAGTAAATTCAAAATACATGTATACATTTTAACAATCATAAACTTATTTAGTTTTCTAATTTGGAGATCAATTAATTTATAAAATTAATATTAGCATACTTTATACTTGATTTGATCTCATTTACCCTCTTGAATAATTTATGATTTTTATCAGTGTATTGATTACAATCATGCTTTTTCAACATATGTTTTGTGATCCATAGCTTAATATGCTTAATTTTAAACTCATTATTTTTTTATACCATTAATGATTATTAATTTTCTTTAGTTGTTATTAAAAAAAGGGATATGATTAAAAAATTAACTTGTATGCATTAATTTGGAATAAATATGAAATTAGATTTATGAATTATTTTGCTTGATTAGAAATTCTCTTGTAATATGTTTCTTAATTATTCATGCAAGTCTATAATTCTTAGCCTTTATGCTTCTATTACCATTTGATACAATTACACTTGATTTGATGATAAGATAATTTTGGTTGGTATCTTAAGTTATCATTTTTTAAAAATATTGTTCATTATGAATGGAGAAGATGTGGAATATCGAATTGCTTCAAATATTATTAAAGTTTTATTTTAGAGACATGATTGTATCATTCATATGTTCAAAGGTATATTTTCATCACATATGATATTTGTCTCAATATTCAAGTTAGTTTCATATAAAAAAAATTATATATTAGATTATATTAAATAAGGGGAGAATATGAAGCATATTAATCTTTAATTTTTTTATTTTTATCATCATATACTTAATTTACTTTTTTACTTAATTAAGGGGGAGAATTTTGTTAATATAACCAACTTCTATTTTATTATGAATGTTTTGATGATGCCAAAAGAGGGAGAAATATTTATGTTGGTGTATATCATAAGTGATGTTGGTTAGACTTTTAATCTATCATATATGCATTTATTGAGGGGGAGAAAATCCTTATAATATTATTTTTACCCTTCACACCAACATCAATTTGTCATCATCACTGAAGAAAGAAATGGGATGGTTTTTTTGACTTAATATTTTACCTATTCCAATAGTTGATGCATCACAAGTCACTTTAAAGACTTTATTGAAGTTAGGAAGTCTTAAGATAGGCGAGGAAGTCATAAGAGTTTTAATTCATTGTATGGCTCTTTTGGCTTCTATGCTTCACATAAATTTATCTTTCTTTAGAATGTCCATGATAGGAGATACAATAGTGCTAAAGTTTCTTATAAACCTTCTATAAAATTGGGATGGTTTTCAAGACTTAATATTTCACCTATTCCAATACCAGATGCATCACAAGTCAATTTAAAGACTTTATTAAAGTAAGAAAGTCTTCAGATAGGTGAGGAAGTCATAAGAGTTTTAATTCACTGCATGACTCTTTTGGCTTCTATGATTCACATAAATTTATCTTTTTTTAGAATGACCATTATAGGAGATACAATAGTGCTAAAGTTTCTTATAAACCTTCTATTTATTTCACATAAATTTATCATTTACTTTCTCACTGAAGAAAGCAATTAGATGATTTTCTTAACTTAATATTTCACCAATTCAAATACCTGATGCATCACAAGTCACTTTAAAGACTTTATTGAAGTTAGGAAGCTTTAATACAGGTGAGGAAGTCATAAGAGTTTTAATTCATTGCATGGCTCTTTCGGCTTCTATAATCCACATAAATTTATGTTTCTTTAGAATGTCCATGATAGGAGATACAATAGTGCTAAAGTTTCTTATAAACGTCCTATAAAAAGTTGCTAATCCATGAAAACTTCTAACATCTATAAAAGATTTTGGGGTTGGCCAATCTAAAATAGATTTGATTTCTGATGGGTAAATTTTTAATCCATCAGTAGATATAATAAAACCAAAGAAAATGACTTCACTTTGACAAAAGAAATTTCTTAAGGCTTGCTAACCTTAATTTCTCGAAGATCATTTTAAGTGATGTAGATGTGACTTTCCATCTATTCTATAGATAAGAATACCATCAAAATAGATTATAAGGAATTGGCTAATAAAAAGTTTTATAATAGTGTTCACTAGTCTCATGAATGTACTAAGTACTTTTCAAAGACTAAATGACATGACTAACTATTTATGAAGACCATCAGGAATTTTGAACATTGTCTTCCATCCATCCCCTGGTCTAATCCTTATCTAATGGTACCCCACTTCTCAAATCAATTTTAAAGAATAAAGGTGAGCCTAAAATAAGATCTAACATGTCATTCAACCTTGGTTTAAAAAACTTATATTTTATTGTGATCTTATTTATTACTTTGCTATCAATACACATTCTTCATATTCCATATTTCTTACGAGTTAAGAGAGAAGGTACAATATAAGGACTAAGATTTATTACTTATCATTTTAGCTCTACATGCTATGTTGGATTCATCCTATAATAAAGTAAGTTAGGTATTTATGAACTAGGAATTAGATTTATAGCTTGTTGTATGTCTCTTAATGATGGTAGCTCATTAGGTAAGTCATTGAATTTAGGTAATATATCAAAGATTACAAGAGGTATGTTTTGATTTTTAGTATTAATAGGGATTTCTCAAAGGTGCAAGATAAATAGAGAAGTAGGGCCATTGAACTATCTAGCTAAGTGTTTAAGCCCTAAGGTTATAATTTGAATTTTAGGATATTCATACTTATTAGAATGTATACAATAAGTATCCTTCCTATCGTTGGATGGTGATATTGCTATTAACTAGAGTTTCACATTCCTCTCTTGATTGGATTTGGGTTGTAGTTCATTATTGGGTTTGTGAGGTGTAGGAAGAATTCTATGAGGGCATGTAATTGACCTCTTTTCAGTAGCCTTTACAATAAATAATTTGATTATTTTCTCATTATATTTGAATATATAAGTGTTTTTATGGTCATAATAGATTACATTCAAGTCATAAAACCATGGTCATCTTAATAAGATATGAGTTATTTCCATTGGAAGAATATAACACAAAATTTCATTATTATAGATTCTTATTTTAATTGGTACAAGATATCTATTGATGATAGGAAGGGATGTGTGATTTATCCAACTAAATTGGAATGGTTTTGGGTGAGGTTTAGTTGTAATATTGGCTCTAGTGATAGCATGGGTTGATATAACATTCATAGCACTACCTCCATCTATTATTAGCTTACACCTCTTTTCTTTACATAAGATATACATAGAAAAAATATTCCTCCTTCTCCAATCTTCTTCTTCCCTAGAAGTAGTTATACACCTCATCATTGATACTGGATTATCTATATTGGATCAACTTTTTCATCAAATAGTGGTGTATTGTCATGTATGCCATAAATATCCTCTTCTTCTCATAAATCTTTTAATTCATTTAGGAACATGATTTTTTCCCTATATTGTTTTGCGTATGACCCTTCCAATGATATTTAAAATAAACTATCTCTTTCACATTCTTAGAAGTAGTTTTATCAGGGTTTAATTTAGAGGGATTGTTCGATGTAGAGGGATTAAGTCTAATTATAAGCTATTGAGATTAAGATGTAAGAGAATATTTTGAAAACACTTGAGCTATCATCTTGGATGTTTTTATATTTTTCTATGAGTAAAACATAATGAGAAGCATTCTTTAAAGTCTAAGGATCATGAAACTCTATTTCATCCCTAATATCTCCTTTTAAACTAATGATAAATTTATTAGATATTTTCCACTCTTGATCAATGCATTGAGTTCTAGCCAATAAGTCCTCAAATGTATTCATATAATCCACTACTAACATATTCACTTGTTCAAGAGTAATCAATTGTTTGTGGAGCCTTTTATCATGAATTCTAGAATAATAATTAGCCTTTAGGATTTCTTTCATTTCTACCCATGTCATGAGGTTTTTACCGAATCTCTCTTCTTTAGCTAAAATATTATTCCAATATATTTTAGCATGACCTACTAGTTTTATTTTTAGCAAATTTTATTTTCTAGAAATAATCCATATGATACCAATCAAAGAAGTCATCCATTTGGGTTAACCAATCTAAAAATTTATTAAGGTCATGAACACCATCATACATTGGGGATTATATCTTAACTTATTTTATAGGTTCAAGTAATATTTCTTGAACCCTAAGAGGGTTAGGGTGTTCCTTATGGTTGGCCTTCTTACAGGATATTCATCTTTAGGAAGTTCAAGGTTTTTCCCTTCTATAGGTTCTAAATCATCCGTATATGGAATAGTCGGTGGGGTTTGGAGCATAGTGCTCTAGGTTTGAATTTGTGTGGTGAGGTTCATGAGTAGGTCTTCTACCCTAATGGATTTCTTTTCACTTCCCATGGAAATCTTATCAGCTTTTCTAGTTGGTTCAAACTAATGACTTTAGATGGCATGATGCTTAACAAAATTCAAGTATGACACTCCAAATGAAAATTTTAAATATGTAATAAGTGAACTAATCTTGACACAAATGAGATACATAAATTTTAAAAATAACTAGCCTTCAATAAACACAATATAACTTGTGGAAACTACAAAATATTAAGTACACTTAAGAAAAGAAATAAACATAAGATCTTTAAAGATATGAATTTTATTTTTCTATAGGGTTTGTCTACTCATTTAGGCTATTTAGTTATCTCTCCCTTACTCAAGTTGTCTCTCAAGTATGAATACTTGTAGTTAGGTTAAGTAGGAAAAGGCTAAGCTTTATAAGTGGAGACAACTAGTTGGTAGTAACACAAATATTCATAGAATTGTCAATCACATGAATTTAACATCCATTTTAAAGTGAAATAACTAACTCTGCAAATAAAATTACACTAAATCCAAAATATAGAACTAAATTTTATTGGATTTGATATGGATTATTTGTGAGCACTTTCTTCATACCTCCAAATCTTGGGCTCTAATACCAAACTAGATAGAGATATGCTCTAATATCAAAACTAATGTGATGGGTTACAAAGAGTAGTATGTTATAATGGATGTGGAGAAAGAGAGGCTCCGTTGATCTTCTACTGACTAAAGTGAAAAGAAATAATGTAAGGATCTTCCACTCAATGAAGTGGAAGAGATAGAAAGAAGTTCTACTCACCAAAGTAGAATGGTAGTGATCCAGAATCTCCCAGATGGCTAGCCACCAAGCTCCAACCAAAGATTTTTTCACATTAAATTTCACACACAAAGCCAAAAGTCTCCTCTATTAGATAGAATAAATGTTTAATTAGTATAATATTCCAAGGGATGCATCCTTTGGGGAGAAAACTACCAAAAAATTTTAGAAAAGAAACTCAGAATAGTCATTTTGTGGTGCTGTGGTGCCACAAACCATCGCCCCAGCACTACCAATGTCAAGGTGTCATATCCCTTCACCAAGGTGCCAGCTTCTCAATCCCTAAACACTAAAACCATGGAGTGCAGCACCGAGGCACCAAAAAGGCAACACTAAAGTGCATGACCCACACCTATGAAATTGAACATATTAACTCACATATTTTCAATCACAACTCTAATACAACACTTACACATGATTAAATACACCCATTATAATATAATACAACACATATAATATAAATCAACATATATAAAGTCTGCTAAAAGTTCTCCTAAGTTCAAGCTTTAGTTTGAGACCTTGTGATAGGTCCTTTCCTCTTTGGATGCGCTGCATCAATCTCCCTAAGGTAGACTTATTTACCAAGTCCATTTTGTAAGTCACCATTGATGACTGGGTGGTTTTATTATATTCCTTGGTATTTACATTGTTGTTTTTCAACCACCTGTGTTCTTGGTTGTTCAAGCCTAAGGGCTTATATGGATGGATCTTTTTTGAGGACTTGAGTGAGTGCAGCTTGTGTGACTACAATCTCTAAATCTTTGACCTCTAACATTTCTCTTTGGAAGTGAGTAAAAAATTTTCTAAGCATCTTTTGTCTCATCTATGAAAAAACTTGTGAACTCTTTAAGGACTTATGTACACTAGCACATTGTGTAAGAAATATTTTTAAAATTTTGTATAAGAAGTAATGACTCCCCCTAGTAGTTGCAAGAACTATTTGGGAGCTAACTCTTTGAATGTCGTAAAGAATACTGGGCACTCAATCACATTGTCAAACTCCAATAGCGACGTAGTGAATTTAAAATATTCTACATAGTTAGTAGGGTCAGTGAAACCTTTATGAAATTCTAAGTGGGAATCTTGAACTTTGATGGGAGTAAGCTTTCATGATCTTTCTAGAGAAGACATTAGTTGGAGTAGCCTTCACCTGCTCTCCTTTGTTGGTTTCATCCTTGCTTTCCTGATATGACTCATCATTAATACTAGGTGAGTCACTAAACTAATGGACCCTTCATTCTCTCTAAGACTCAGACTCTCCCTGTTCACCTTCTCCATACCTACTTGGACTATGCAAGTGATTCTATCTTCTAGATTTTTTAAATCTTACTATTTGACAAACTATTATATATTCACCCCCCATGGCTGCCAAGTTGTCCCTTGCTGATGGGCCTAGACTTCTTTCCATTGTCATGTTCCATGCTCACCACACGTAAAAAAATGTTGATTCTAAGTTTTTCTTTGGAGTGATGAAGGGCCTTCCTTTAGGCATTAGGAAAGTAGAGCTAGATCTAGTTGGACAAAGCAAGTAGAAAAGTAAAGTGAAAATGCAAGGAGAAGCTAAAAGTTCCACCATTCTAGAATAATAATACAAATAGCGGGGTCTGAGTATAGGAATCTCTCCCTCTTTGATAAAAACTAAAAAGGCCCTCTAGGTAAGAAGTGAAATCGATTCCCATCTCTTCAAGAATTCCCCTTTCTTTGAGGCTAAAAGGCACGTACCTTAGGAAAGTTCATGTCAACTACATTAATTGTATAAGAAGGGACTAGCATGATCTAGAGAGTAGGTGGCTGATTTATGCCAATTGGCCAATTCTTAGGTATGGTCACCCATGCTAGTGAGGAGAGGTGTCCAAAAAGTACTTAGCTACATAGTTGCTTGTCCACAAGTAAGGCAAGTCACTTAGCAGGGATGGCCTCTCAAACATTCATGCTCTTTGGGTGAGTCCTCTTAGGCATGTGGAGTACTTTTTCTCTTTCTTCTTCTCACTAATGGATGCTCCTATGTTGACACTTCGTCACTCATGAGCACTTGTTGGGTCCATGTGTGCTCCATAAGTATATAACTATTATTTATAAAATTGTATAGGCAATCCTGCTAGAAAATGCAATCAAATAAATAATAAAGAGTGAGTTGAATATTGTCCCATAAAGATAAACAAAATCAAAATACTAAATTAGTTTGCTTCAATATTATTTAGATGAAAAGTGATTGCTAATTGAAAATAAGACAAATTTCAATTCTACAAATATATATATATATATATATATATATATATATATATATATATATATATATATATATATATATATATATATATATATATATATATATATAAATTAAAGCTAAGAGTTTTGTGTGAAAATTAATAAGGCTAAGATCTAGAGATTGGATTTTACTTAAGATGCATTCATTAGTTAATTTTAAAATTAATAATGAATTTATAAAATTTTATTAAAGTCCAATCAAGATGACTAGTTCTTATCTCTTGAATTCCACGATTTTAATTTTCTTATCCCAATCTCTCTACCTTATGATGACATATTGAATATCAAGAAAAACCATGAAAGCTCTTTAAATCATATAAAAATATATGGGTTCATATAATTATTGTTATCCTACAAAATTGGAGATTTTTTGGTTTAATAGATTCCTCTTGATGCATTAAGTCCATAGTAATTTATATTTTTTGATTTAGTGGATTAATTTTTATATTATTTTTATGGTTTTAGGTATTTTCTATTAATTTTTAAAACCAAATAATTAGATTTTTCCACTAATCTACATAAGTAGCTAACGCGGCACTACTTTTTGTATTTTAGGAAGCCATTAGCCCATGTTGGATCCATGTAGGTCTGACATGTAAAGCGGCACGCGGGGCAGGTTGGGGGATTAATCTTAGTCATTCGATCAAAGATCATATGATTAAGATTAATCATGTGAACTTAAGGGGATTAATCAAAGTTCTAGTGTGTTTAATCTCTATCATTGATGTAAATTAAATTGAATCAATGGCTAGGTCTTTGTCTCCTGCCTCATTAGTGAGAGAGAGAGCCCAAGATCAAACTAGTATAAAATTTTGATGATTCTCATTGAAATTTATTATTTTAAAGTTGTGGAATAGTTAGAAATGAAAAGTGCAAGGGTTCTAGCCAATTATTTTTTAAATTCACACGATCTCACTTAACAAAGCATAAGAGCCTAGATGCTAGATATTGTTTCGATCTATTGCCTCACATAAGCTCATGTTGAGTGGTTTTATCATTTCAAAAATGTTCACGAGGCTTGGATGAAGCACTGAGAAGAAGTTCATCTCTTACCTCCCTTTGGTTTGCTCTAGAAACCAACTACCATCGTCACTCAATTGAGCTTGGTTAACTTTGAGGTTAGGGTGTTCAGAAAGATAAGAAAAGGGTGGGTTGAGTTGCTTAAAGGCTGAACAAAGTGTATGGAGTGTCAATGGAGGGAAAGGTGGCCTCTCTCCCCAATTTTGGTCAACACCTCCTCAATTGGAGGAGGTGAGAGGTGGCCAGCCATGGACAATGGAGCCTAAGTTGGATCCAGAAGGCAGTGGGTAGGAAAGATAGAATGTTTGAGTTGGCTGGTTGAGGTGATTAGGGGAGCATGGGTGATATTTTTTTTTTATGGTGAGCTAGCTCAATTTTTTTCCTTTCGTAGCTTCCACCTCACCCATGGAACCACCTCATCCCTCCTTTTGAAGCTTGACGCATGCCTTGGTCAAACTTATGGTGAACTACTTAGATTGGATTTGAATTTAAGTGTTTTAGTTAGATTCATTTGGGCTTAAGTTGTTTTGAGTTGGGTTTATTGTATTCCACTTGATTAATTAGATTTAAATTTAGGTTTCAATTACTCTTAATTTCTCATTAGATGATTTAGGGATCAGTTGATCTAATGTTCATGGAATTTTAATTTGATTTAAGCTAGGTAAATGAGTCAAATTTACTCTCCTAGATTTGGTTTCAATTATTTTTAATTAATTATTTGTGATATTTATGATTGATTAATTTTAATTATTATAGGCTTGATTTTGATTTTGACTCAAATTGATCCATTTTGACTTAAATAAGTTTTGGGTTGATTTAAGTCAAATAACTAATTTGACCCAAATCAAAGTGTGTTTGGGCTTCCGTTATTCACAATTGAATGTTTAAAATGATTTAGCTTAATTTATTTTAATTAATTTGGATTTGATTTTTATTTTAACCCATGTTAACCCAAATTGGGCTTAAATGGGTCAAATTGGATTTACATGGGTTAAGTGACCAAATTAATAAAATTAGTCCCAAGAAAGGTTAGATTATGTTCAATTATGACATTGGGGCATTTTGGAATATTTAATTTCGATTAATTTTAATTTAATTTGAATTTGGCTCAATTGGGTCCGTTTAGGTTCACTTAGGTTAAGTGATCTAATTAGCATATTTATTCCTTTACTAGATTCAGTTCTACTCAATTTTTTATTTGAGAAAGTTTATTTGATGCTTTTGAGCCTTTAGGATGACTTAATTTGATTAAATTTTAGTTGGGTTAACTTTTAATTTGGAGGGGCTCGCGTGGGTCAACTCAAGTCAATTGATTTTCTAAGCTAATTTGTAGTCCATCTAAATTTAGTTTTGTGGTCATTTTTGTTTGTACAATGATTATATGGTTTTGGTTTAATTTAATCTGATTTAATTTTAATTTAATTTACTTATATTTGGACTTATGTGATATTGGACTTAATTGTGTTAAATAGTTTAATCAACCCAATTATCTTAATTAAGGCTCAATTTAATTTAGATTTTGATTCATATATTTTTATAATTTTGATTTCTTTTGAATTTTATAGAGTTTGGGTTCGATTGAACTCTCTTAGTTCAATTGGGTTAGATTAGATCCTAATGTGGTCCACTAGGCTGAGCTAAGTTTTTCCCTTGAATGTTAACTTTTGAATTTAGCTTTAGTTTCAAATTTTATGTTTATTGTAATTTGTTATTTTGTTTTGATTTGATTATACACCTAGTCTCAAAATGTAGTGTCATAAGTACCTGATTGAGAAGCTCCTAATCTATAATTAGGAATTCTAATTGTTCAGATCAAGAAGTGTGTCAACCTCATCCAAAAATGAGGTCAAAACTTATAAAAGAGACTTTGAATCTGTGATCCCTTATTCCTTATATTCCATATATTGAGCTTCTTCATATTTAGAATTAAAGTGATTCTTGTCACTATTTTTTTATAGTCGCTTGCTAGTCATTTGAAAACTCAAGAGAAATGTGAGGAGTGAAGAAGAAAAACTTATGAGAAAGAATTAAATGAGAAATGAAGAGCTATTTATAGAATTTCTATAAGATCGTATAGTACGAACTTGATTCATACTGTATAATTTAGGTCAGCCCTATAGTCATCTAAATAACTATTTTGATTGATTCAATAGTATAATATGATTAATCATCCTAGTGTTCTCTTTAAATAACTAGCTTATTGGGATAGTCATATAGTTTCAAATAGATTGTATAGTATGATTATAAAACATACAATACAATTTATTTTATGTTAAGTCATCCAGCCAATCATCCCAACCTACCCAACCTATTTTGATGATCTAAATAGATCAATCATATAGTAAAATTAGGAATCGTATAGTATGATTTAACTCAACATGAAAAATAAATAAGATTAAAGGAACAATTTAAAAAGAAAACATAATAAAAATATGCTTGAAAACCAATTTTCTTTAGAGAAAAGATAATGAATAAATAATAAATTGATAAAAATAAGGATGGATGTAAAAGTAAAAGAAATAAAAGCACACATAAAAGAAAAATAAAATGAAAAATCCCTATCCACTAAAAATATCACTCCTAATCATGGTCTAAGAGAACTAAACTTATAAAAATTCAAGACTTTTATTGAAATGTCTACTAATTAATTTTTTGCATCAAAGAATTTAATATCAACGTCTCCTTTTAGAACATGTTTTCTGATAAAATAATGCAGAACATTTATGTGTTTGGAGCATGAGTGCTGAATTGGATTGTTAGTTATGCAAATAGTACTAGTATTGTCACACATAATCTAAATCGTACCTACATGTAGCCCAAGATCAAGAATTTGTTTCTTCAACCATAAGACATGGGCAACATAGCTTTCTACAATAATTTATTCAAATTCAATAATAAATAAAGCAACAGAGTTCTGTTTTCTACTGGGCCATAAAACTAATGAGTGTCCCACAAACTAACAAGTGCCTAAAGTGCTTTTTCTATCAACTTTGTACCATGCAAAATCAGATTCAAAATATACAATAAGATCAAAAGATGTGATCTCATCAGGGTATTACATTCTTAAATTAATTATGCAAATCAAATACCAAAAAATTCTTTTCATTGAGATTCTTGTGGGTCAACTTGCAATTGTGCACAAAGAAATATACTAAACATGATATCAGGTCTACTGGCAGTCAAGTAAAGTAAAGAGCCTATTATCCTATGATATTTTATAGGGTCAATGGACTTACCTGCAAGATCTTCTTCTAATTGAGTGCTAGGGCTCATGGGGATGTTGGTGCTCTACATTCTTCCAAACTAAACTATCTAATAAGCTCTTTAATATACTTAAATTTAATTAAGAACATACCATTTTATCTCTACTTAACATTGAATCCTAAGAATTATGTAAGCTCACCCATCATGCTCATCTTAAATTTCTATTCATTAATATTGAAAAATCTTCACAAAAAGAGTTAGTAGATCAAAACAGTATTTCATCAACATAAATCATCACAATAACAATATCAAAAATCTATTCTTTTGATAAACAATTTAGTGTCAACAAATCATTTAACAAAAAAAAAAATTCAGCAGAAAAGAGCTAAGTTTAGCATACCAAGCACGATGCCTTGATCCAAACTATATAAGCTCTTTTTAATTTATAAATAAAATTAAGATATAATGAGCTTTAAAATTTGGATGGTTGTTCAACAAGCACATTTTCTTCTATCATACCATTTAAAAAGCAATTTTAACATCATTCTAAAAAAAGTTTAAATCTTTTAAAATGAGCAAATGAAAGTAATAATCAAACTGCTTCCAATGGAGCAATAGTTCCAAAACATCATTTCTGCCAAATTGATTTAATTCTTCTTACATTACCTCAACCCAAAATTCATCAAATCTTGATCCTTCTACAAAAGTGGGTTCAATCATAGAAATGAAAGTTGTTTGGCTAATTTCTTCTCTAAGGTTATTTCTAGTTCTAACACTTATAGATGGGTCTCATATGATCAAATCACAGGGATGACTCGAAGCATATCTCCACTCTCTATGTAGTCTCGTCATAGTATCCTCATTTTTATTTAACCCAAGATTATCAATTTTAAACACTAAATCATTCAACTCTACTAGCATTTTAAAAGGGGAA
This sequence comes from Cymbidium sinense, assembly GCA_021442155.1. Taxonomy (NCBI): domain Eukaryota; kingdom Viridiplantae; phylum Streptophyta; class Magnoliopsida; order Asparagales; family Orchidaceae; genus Cymbidium; species Cymbidium sinense. The sequence goes on from CM038215.1 coordinate 46,815,356, forward strand.
AGAAAATTAGATTCTGAAACATCATGCACAAACTCTTCTACCAACAATGTTCTCCTATGGAAGATCTTGTAGGCTTTTCCTACACAAGAGTAACATAAAAAGCTTGCCTCATTAGATTTATAATTAAACTTTCCCAAATTATTCAACATAAAGCATTTATTCCTAAAAATATGAAAAGTAGAAAGATCTATGGTCTTACCTTTGAGAAGCTCGTAAATATTTTTTTATGCAACTTGGATTTAATGTTCACTCAATTCAACATATAGTAAGCTATGTTAACTACCTCAACCCAAAAGTATTTAGGATGCTTGTATTTTATTTTATTGTGGTGTCTTCTAGGCTAAAAACATTATGTTTTTTCCTCGTCTCATAATAAATAATTTAAAACTTATCATTTTCAAATTCTCCATAATAAGACTATGAATTAATGCAATGTTATAACTAGATTTCTTTGAATCCACGTAGCAAAGATATTAAATTCAAAAAAAGTTTTTTTTGTCTTAGAAATTTTAACCAAGTAAATCAAGTAAAATCATAAAAATAATAAACCCATCTCTTTTTTGTTCATGGGGAGTCTCCTTTGGCTGAAGGACCAAACTTGAGTTTGGATTTAAATAAGGATCCACCCATCATGTTTGAACAAATTAGAAAAGAAGATTTTCAGCATTTCTATGGAATGAATAGAACTTTTTTCGATAATTCATCGCCTTCCAAAGGAAGAAGTACAAAAAAGAGTATGTGATAACTCGATTCAACATCTAATAAAAAAAAGAGTTCACCGTACAAGAGCAATCCCTTCAAAAGAACTAGCTATTAACCATTTTCCAATAAAGAATGAAATCATTTTAGAGATGAAATCTCTTTACCCCGATCATGAATGGGATTTTGTCAAAGTAATTCAAGAGAAATTCTTTGAAGGCTGACAAAAAGATTGGGAGTCTTCCTTAGAAGATCTCTAGAAAAGACTTTTTGCTTTGAAAGAAAAAGGCTCTAGTGTGTAAAAAGAGTATGCTATGCAATTTTCTATTGGAAATGAAAGCAATGCGAAGCGCCCATGTTTTTCTACATATTGACTATAGAAGGAAGTGTTAACCACTTTGGACTTGGACACGCCAGGGATCCTCCTCCATAGAATATGGCAAAGAAGAAAAAGTAAACGACTGCTACTAAGAACCTAAGAAACTTTTCAAAATGTGGATTATAATTTCATGCAGGAGTCATGGGTTCTTGCTTTCCTTGTGGGAAAGGTCTTGGTTTGGTATGGCATTGGAGAAGACTTTTTATGGTTATGTAGCTAACTAGAAAAGGTGGGTGGGGCTTCCATCCTAAATTCTCAAAAAAAGAAGAGGTGCTAGTTGGAGAGCAAGACCACCAGTCTGAGATTTAATGTCAAGGTAGTAAAGTGCATCATTCTCATGACCTCCACCAATGCTTCATGCCTCGTGTTGAGGTCCTAAATGAAAAAAAGAGGATGGGTATAATCTAACTAAAGAGTTGAGTGATTTAGTGAGTTTACTAACATACAAGAGATGAAAAGGTGCGAAGCGTTAAATCTAAAGCACTGACAATAGACTAAGGGATGGAGTTGGATTTACAGAATAACTATCGATATTACAAGATCTACCATCAGCAAGAAGAAAAGATGATTTAGAAAAGTGTCAAGAGAAGAGAAAAAAGACTTCTTACCAGTCATATGGGCTTATGCTCCCGAGTCAATGACCTAAGAGGCACTAGTAGTAGAAACTAAAGTCAAGATTACTTGTTTGAGCAAATGTGGCTGCATCATTAGGTGCTTTCTTATGTTTCTTTTCTTCTTTCAAAACTAAACTCTTGCCTTTTCTTATTTCAAAATCAAACTATTACCTTTTCTTTTGTATTGAAGCATTATACGCTGCGCCTTTGAAAGACTGATAGAGTCAGCAGCAAGGTTGCAAAGCAAAATAATTTCTTTTTCAAAGATTGAACAACAGAGACCGACTTCATCGACTTTCAATGTCCATGTGGAATGCTGCTTTTAGATGATATGATATTTTTAAAAAAGATATTCATTGAAAAGAATAAGAAGAATCTAGACTAATTACTAAAAGCAAGGTTGCCCTCTGGGAAAAGAATGCAAGAATTGATGAAAACAAGGCAGGGACCGAGAATAGGTGTAATATTGATCTATGCTACATCATCTTTCTTAAGTAGGCAAGTCTCAGTGAAAGTGGGATCTATTCAGTTATGTCTTTGTCTTGGATTTGGATTGCCTACCAATCTAAAAGTGAAGTAAAACAAGGATCAAGATATGTTCAATATTTTATATAGATCTTTTTTATATGATCTATCATATAGCCAATAGCATAAGTGAGGCATAGCCAATTCCAATTCCATTTATGGATCCAAAATCATGACTAGATAGGGGCAGCATATGCGGGGACTTCTCTGGAAGAAGATCTCATAGGGGATCTCGAGGTTTCAGATGAAGATCCATATGCATGTACAAATGAAGGTATTGATCAATGATTTAATTGATCTGAGACTCGAGGCTTAGCAATCAGAGGCCAAAAGCATAGTATGTTGGAAGGTTCTTCTAAAAGAAAATGCCATTAGAACTTGTCATATTCTCCCCAAGTATCACAGGGGTGGTCCCTCTTCTATGAGTACCTCGAGAGAGGGGTCAACATATGGATGAGTCATTTTGTACAAAGACCCAGCGTAGAAAATGGAAGTGCGCTCCTACGCATGTAGGCTTAAAAACTTCTATTTTCTGGGTAGCAAATGGAAGAAATGGAGATGCGTCGCTATCTAGCCTATCTTGATGAACCAGTAGTGAGAAGGGCTAGGAACATTCTGTAGTTCTTTTGTGCCTAATCAATTGGATCTATTGCACCCAGTAGGCCATTAGTCACAAAGAAGAAAAATGGTGGACCATCTGGATCTCGAGCACGAAAGAAGCTCTCTCATGATCCCTACTACTTATGGGACTATGATCAAATCTGCTCGAGGTAGATGAAATGGTAATGTATATGGAAGAGAATGAGGGGAAGCTAAGATGAGACGAAAGGATTCCGGATAAGAAGGTGATGGCTTTCGATCTGTAGGATTTCCTACCATCATATATTGCACTTGAAATGGAGGAGGCATAGGTGACTGCTAGGGAGACAATAGTAATGCATGCAGTTGACTCAGGACCTACCCCAACATCCATTCATGTCCCTTCAGATCCGAAGCTAGATATGAATCTAGACGTGAATGAAGCTCCTTTGGACCCAGAAATAGATTATGCTAGTGAAGCATTCAAGTATAGAACTGAGCTGCCAAATGAACATTGGGTGGATTCCCATTGTGAGCCAGGAGTGAAGGCTAAGTTGAAACTGGTTCAACTGCAACTAGCGCCTAGTTTATTCACACCTTAACCATAGAACCAAGTACTCGCAACTAACTTTTATTCCCACCCACTTGACTTCTTCTTCTTCCTTCTTAAGCTTCAAAAGCCTAGCTTACCTCTTTTCTGACAGGGAACGAGTGGGTGAATTTGAGTGACAAAACTTTCAGGCTTTGAATGGGTGTTCCGGTGTTAATGAGTGCGGAAAGAAGGTCAAATTTTTTGAATCAATGATACATTACCAACACTCCTCCTTGGATCCAAGTACTTATTATTTTTGATATGTATTTACCTATTCTATTATCTTGAATAAGTGGCTAGCATACTGTCAGAAGGGCTTATCACGAGCCTTTTCTGAGTGAGTCTAGGGAATGCTTCTCGCTTAACAAAATCCCCATCATTTGTACTCATGGAGACATCTTGGCTATGACATCATGCAAGGAAAGCTTAGGCTTTCACTGACTTCAGAGATGGATAATTTTTTCTATTCTTTATTCAAAGCTCGCTTTCCCATCAACTTCTCCCTTTCTATTCTCCACTCCCTTTGACTCCCATGCCACAATTTTGTGAATTTTTTCATTGACCTATTGTGTTAGTTCTTGTCTAGCGCCTTTCTTTATATGAGAATTCTCAACACCAGACCTACATGGACTCTCATTTTCATAAGATAATCAAGATATGGTACTAACTTTTGGAATTGATTCAACTGTTCATGCAACAGAAATGGAAGCTTACACTAAAAAGGGCAAAGATTAGTTTAAGGATTACTTCTTGGTAACTTCACAAAGCACAGATATTGACTGATTGATAGATCTAAGGCATGAAACTTTTCACTTCACTTATACGCTGGTACGGAAGCAAGAGAAAAAACCACTAATCTACTTATTTACTATAATTAGAAAGTTTTCTTTCTAGTGCTTATGATCTTTTTAATCCTTTGAAGAAGTCAATGCTTGAGATTATAATGATCACATTAGGTTCAGGGTTTGGTCAAGCAGGGGTGCTATGAGAAATGTGGGTGGCATTGGACTTTGAAGTGAATATATGTTCTTCATTTCTAAATCTCTCCTCCAACCAAGAACGGATTACATTAGTGCAAAAGATGAATGCTAGTTTTCTTTAGAGGGGCATAGGCAAACTCCTGAATCAAGATTGAGCTTAAGCAAGCTAGCCAAGCCTTATTTCTCTCATAGATTCTGAGAAATTCGCCTAAAGAGCCTAAAAAGGCTATTTTATGGTTGATATTCACCGCCGCCCCCATGCCAAAGGGAAAGGTTCTTTCTAAAAGCTGACACCTCATACTAATTCCATGGAATGCTCTCTCTCTGTAACTAGAAAGAAAAGAATGGAAAATTGAAGAGAAAACGTAAAAGTCCACTTCACGGGCTAGAACCCTACTGATTACCAACTGACATAAAAGTTCACTTACCAGTGGGCAATGGAAACCATAGGGTAGGAAAGGTAGACTTGAGGCTTACTTAAAGGATGGCCAAATTGCATGCTTCACTTCAAGTGCACTAGTGCTTTAAGGCACCAACGATTAAAGCTGTGAGACAAGAAAATATTACAAAAGTTTGGATTGAGCCAAAAAAGTCTTGATCCCCTCCCCTTTTCGTCCCTCAGAGGGGTGACCTCTCCCTCACAGTTTCCTTTTGTAGATTCTCTAAGAGTGACATCCACATGATCAGAAAGTAGTGACGAAGGATAAGGTCAATGTTTTAACATGTAAAGAGCTCCAAAGCCCTTACTTAGAGCTAATATAAGGAGGTCAATGTCCACTCAAAAGGGGAATTAGTCAGATGAATGCGTAGGGGATTCTTCTGATTAAGCCTCTTTTTAGACCATGTATTCTTCCTTCGATTATGTGCATGGAGATCCTATTTTTGATTCACCTATTTTGAGTAATATCTAGAATATCATAGAGAATTTGCAGATCAGATGTGGCATTAGTTCTAGAAGACTTTATGAAAGGTGAGAATGCAGGAAAGTGAACTCCTAGTTCTAGTGTGCTGAACAATCTTTTGATACTGAGCACTTGACCAATTGTTGATGCAAGTGGCAAGTGAACAAGGAATCTTGGTTGAAGACTCAAACTTGTGGGCTTAGTAAAAGTAAAGGAGTTAGCTATGATAGATTGGGCATCTTGTCGCTAAGAAAGAGCTGATTGAAGATCACCCTTTAGTTCAATGTTATTTAACTCTTTAGAACTTTTAGTCTTATTTTCCTGCTCTAAATAAAGAAAGACAACTTCTCCGTAGGTGAGAGCACTGATTCGGTGCCTCCTAGTCCTACTGCTTACCTCTAGTAGATGTGCCAAAGACAGCCAGAGGGAGGATAAGTTAGCAGATGCTAGTATAGATATAGAGTGGTAAGGTACAGATTTAAGAGATGTTCCTTTGGTTATAGCAGGAGTCATATGCAATGATAAGTGGATTCTAAACTCAGCTTGCTCGTACCAGAGGTGTCCTCATAAGAAGTTTTTTTTCAACTTATGAGCCTGGCTATGTTCACACGGGAAACAATGCACTATGTAAGATAGTTGGTTTTGGCAAAGGGAGTAAGAGATACATGATGATGGTATGACTAGGACATTGACCTGAGCATGACCCTCGGAAGAATCTTGTATCTTTTAGTGTTCTTAGTGAAGAAGGATGCAGATTCTCGAGAGATGCTGAAGTGCTTAAGGTCTGTAAAGGTGCATTGCTTGTCATGAATGCCAAGAGAGAACTTTGAGTGGATTTAGTTTCATCATCATCTGTGTTGAAGCACCGTTACTTTGGGAAATAGAAAAAGGTTAGTTTCATGGCTGAAGTTTTAGTTCTAGAACATGCACAAGTTAAGGGGAAGACAATTATGATAAGGTGGATCGATCTCGTGTCTGTCCGCCCAATATTATTCGTGAGCGAGGAGATAGGCTTGACTGAAAGGAGAGGTGATCTTGCTATACTTGACTAAACACCCAACCAATCTAGATTTTGTATCAACATAATTTATTTTGTAATCTCTCTTTTGTTGATACAAAATCTAGTTACAATGATTGGAATTTGATACACAATTTCTTTACAAAATATCTTCATCTCTATTTTTTCTAAAAATGGGGTATGTTAATTGGAAAATGATTGGAAGTGGTTATTTTAATTCACCTTTTAATTACTCTCTTTAAAGCGTGTCAAGTTTTACACCAAGCTTGCAGCTTCACTAGACCATTTTTCCGTCTCGTGGCTAGGCTCTATTGGGTGATGGCTTATCATAAACTAACAACAAACTTGATTCAACAGGATTGAATGATTATTATATATGAAATTGTGCATAGAAAGAAACTAAAAGGAGAGGTGATAGCTCGACTGAAAAGAGAGGTTTGATTTCCTTATTAAGAAGTCAATTAAATGACTTATTCAAAGGATTGGGTTCTCTTAACCTCATCCAGTTACCAAACTCTAAGCATTCACATGAAGAAGATCATGTAGGGGATCCACAAGTTTTCCCTTTCACATTTCACTGACCAATAACAACCTTAGCTTCTTCGTTCAATTCCACTCTTCGAGAAAAATCAACCTTGGGTACTCTGCAAAAGACTCTTGAGTGAACTTGTCGAGCTGATCTGACACCCTTTGCTTTGGGTCACACCTCTGAAGACTCAGTATTCAACATTTTGGTCTTCCAAAAAGATTGAAAACCAAAGCTTGCTTGGAGCATCGTAAAGAAAGACAAGGTACGAAGCATTGTATTATAGCAGCACCAAACCCATTAATTTTGCCACTAGGTCCAACAACTGTGGCTATGATCCCTGTTGGATAGCCATTATGTCCTTTACTTATAAACTTCACTATAGTAACATGATCTTTATTTCATAGAGAACTACTTCAACTACATGTGAGTCAAAGACAAAGGTCATTGGTCAGCCCACACTACTTCAACTCTTTCTTCATGTCAAAAGAGAAGGAGCTGGTGCAAAGAGGATGGAAAACACCAATTATTGTGGACATTCCTATTAAGGAATTCTAACTTGAAATTATTTCAATCAGAAAGATCAGCATGGTGATGGGCATCACATTAAGGTCCATATCCAAAATAAAAGCACTCTTGAAATTGGGCAATCATCCATATGCACCATGATGTAGAGGTGTTTGAGGTGCTTGGTCATTTTCTCACTTGCTTCTCAAACAAAATCTTATTAGACTTTATGGGCTCAACAACAACTTATTGTGCTTGTTGTTCCACATCTTTAGTCCTTGCCCGAAAGAGAAAAGGCAACCCAAATAGAATATGAAAAAGAACCAAAATCTAGCGCCTCATCTCCATAATCCATATCATCATCATCATCGAAATCATTGTTCTGGCCACATTCATATCCAAGTTGGAATACAACTTGAAGCTCATCATCATCTAAAAAGAAAAAATCATCAAAATCATATCATCTCCCAATGGGTCATGTAAGACTTCCTTAGGGCTTAGGAGCATTGTAGGGAAAAAACCTATGTCTTATGTGCAGCTTCTTGGCTGTTTCTGATGCTGGACTTCAGAAATGGTAGCCAATGCTTCTTAAGTCTTAGAATCCACCTATTAGTTGCTTGTAGCTTGGGCTTCAGCTATTGCTTTCCTATCCTCTTATTTTTGAGCCTTCAACTAGCGCCTTCTTTTATGGAGCTCTATCTGATGATTTCTAAAGCGAGTGTCAACTATCGATCTATGATGAAGACCCCTGCCCCCTCTCATGGGGAAAAGAAGAGCTTTTGTGACCAGTTCAATTCAGATGATCAGTGAAACCAAAAGATAGGATTGACATCATTGCTCAGACTATTGTTTGATGAGTTCGATTATGAAAGAAAAGACCAAGGACAGAGAGGGAACAACTCTTCCTCTTTCTGTATTTTGAGTGAGCAAGTCTACAAGGAAAATGATAGTCTACCTTTGAAGCATGTTATGGATATGGAGCCAGTGAGCTTTCGAACCCTACTCTAGTTTTGAGCCTCATGAGCAAGCTACTCGAGAGAGAAGAAGAAGAAGCTTTTTGCCTAAGTGAACTGTGAGAGTCAGTCACTCATTGAGGAGATAGCTCAACCTCTGGGAGAGGATCACTTCTGTGAGACTCGACTGAAAGGAGAGAAGAGAGGCTCGAGCAAAGTGAGAGGAGACCTATATATATATATATAAAATATAGAAGTTGAAGGGGTTCATTACATAAAAAGAAAATGAGTAGATTATATAAAGGTATTTGACTACATTTTTTTCATTAATAATAACGTTTTTGGAAAAATTCAATATGAAGAAAGGTGTGTAGAATAGAAAATTTGTCACTAGCACTTGCCCTTCTCTGTGAAGGTGGGTAATCTCTTATTTGGATACATAAGATCTCTTATTCAGCCTTGATCCTTATCTGATCTATCCGACTTAGACAACACCAATGTGATTGAGTAAACATGACAGGTGAGCAAGTTAATCAAAACTAGACTAGGGTAAGTGATCTCCTAATTTCAAAGAAATCAATCATGTGAAAGGTCAAGTAAAAAGCGCCCACGGTATCCCAAGTGGCACCAATAATGTACTAAATATCGCTCTAATCAATCCCTATGAAAAAAAAGACTCAGACCAGCTATTCCATGATGAGTCATCCACACACCTGAAGGTATGGCGTCCATACAAAACAAGACTACTTTGAAGCACATCAAAATATAAGTCAAGCCAAGAAAGAAAAAAGGTGCTATTACAAAGAATTGAAAATGCCTTTCAAGCCTAAACATTCTCAAGTCAATGAATGCCCATCTTATACACATGTCTATGGAATATTTTAGCATCAAATGCTTTAGTTAGAAGATAAACCAATATCTCATTTGTTAGCATATAAATAACTCGATGTCTCCTTGCTTCACAACACTCATAAGATAATGGGTCTTTCCCTTGAATGTGCTTTGACTTGGAATATTGTTTATCCACAAGATATTCTATTTCTTAGAAAAATGAATTTCATCAGCTCCATAATGGAATCCACAAGAAAAAAAACTATCAATCACTGAAAAAAAGAGAAAGAAATCCATAAGATTATAGCAAAAAAGTGAGAATTCCACTTTAGGGAAAGCTTCACTCACCTATAAAAGAAAAGAGATTCCCGATGAACCGATGGAGCGATGGGGATCCACCATTTACAAGTTAGGAATGGTGCACAAGGACAAAGGTTGATAGGAAGGAATGATAGCAATTACTTGTAGTCCTACTCCAGATTGACTTCTTCCAGAATCTTTCTAAGAAGGAAGAGTAGCTAAACCAAGTTTATTTATGGGTTGCTTTGATCTTGAAATAATCTTAGGGGGCCCATATGGATCCAACTTGAATCAAGAGCTCAGCATGTCACCACTCAAGCCAATGTTAGATGGAGTGGATTGAGAATTCTAAGAGGGTCCCCATCAGATAGAAATTCCATAGCTACTTTGGTGCTCATGATACAAGTTGAGCATTCCTTCAAGTTGAGTGGATTGGGTGGAACTTCAGTCACAAAGCCCTTCATATAGTTGACTTTACCCCTTCTATGTGAATGGATTCAAATTATGTAAATGGTGTTTATTGATCAAGACAAGAACCATAAGATGCTAAAAGATGGGCTTGTAGGAACCCAGGATAATGAAAAAGACATATATTATGTTTGTTATTATTACTTTTGATAGAATAGAAAGAATAATCTTTCTTTTCAAGAACATTTTTAAGAACATCAAGAAGACTACACAAGTGTTTCTAAATCTTCATGATTGTATGATTGTAAGATAAATTTTGACAAGGAAAAAGAGTGCTAAATTCTTGAAGTTTATCAAAAAGAGAAATATTTATGATTCTTGTTTTCAATCTGAAATTTTATTTAAAATAATTCATTGAAATTCTTTTCAGAATAAATGCACTAAGTCTCTTCCTAAGATCAAAATCAGCAACGATTTGATAGATCAATGTGGATTAAGATAAAAGATTAGAAATGTATAGGAGGTTTTCTCCTCATACTAAAAATGATTCTAATTTCTTTTCTAGAATCTATGTAGATAGATAGAAATTAGACTATAATTTGAGCCTTTTTTTCCCTTCTTTACAAAAAAATAAATTTCATTTGTACTCCTAACTCAAGTTGTATAGTTTTCAAAGAGTTTGAAAGGAAATCCTTCGTATTTCTTGAGTTGTCTCTACCCTCTTCTTTCTCTTTTCAAATGTTTTTTTTTTCATTTCAAACTTGTTCAAATTTGAACCTCTCATTTTATTTATATTTAAGTATATATGATATATTTACAAAGTTGGTCTAACTTATTGATTGTCACTAACCCTAGATTATTCCCCCGATAAATGAATGAATCATTTTTGCTCAAGCTCCATCATATGCTATACCTTTCTATACCCTTAATAACTTTATTTAGTAACCCAAGAAAAATTCAAACAGGTTTCTAGCAGAACAAACTATGTTGAGACAAGAGTATCTTCATTCGTATAGAAAATGGTGGATGCCATAATCCATATCCAATCATGTCCTTCAAATCGCACGTTGATTTCTCCACATCATTTCAAATGAAATATTACCATAACATCCCTCTCATTTGAATTTTGAATCATAAGCAATTGAGTCAATATGGAATCATGAAGAGTCATTGGCTGAACTGATACATAATAAGAAACACTTATATATAAGTGTTTCTGGAAAAGATTTCACTTCAAATTACCCCATATTTTCTCATATGAATAATATCACATGAAAAAAAAACAAATCAGGTTTAAGCAAACTTATTTACATCTACAACAGATCTTTTAGGATTGTCCATAATAAAAGATCCCATTTTTTCGTGAAAAAAAAAGAAATTAAAAACCTAAAAAAATGCCTTTGACTTTACTTTCATTCAAATGAAAAAGAGATCCCCATGAACGGCTAAACATTTTTAGCCACTTTCACTAAAGAATATACTAAACTAAATCTCTCATTGAAATATTCCATTATAGAATAATATGAGAATATGAAATAATGAAATAATAAGAGAATCTGAAATAATGATATAATAAGAGAATATTCAAAAGAAAAATATACAATATATTCTTTTGTCATAATTATATATTAATATATTCTAATATGAATATATTCATTATGAATATTTTCTCATTTTTGATTTATGAAATATGATTTAATGATTCTAATATTATGATTGACTTCATTTTTACCATCTCCAATTGAATTTCATTTTCATTGAATTGAAAACATAGAGATAGTTTGAGAAGAAAATTACTTTATTTTCATTATTATGGAGTAGAAAAAGTCTCGTGTAAGGTAAGATCAAAGAGATAATAAGAATCCTCAGATTTTGATCTTTTCTTTCGCCATCCATCTCCATCATATAAAATGAAGAATCATTAACAAAAGTAATCAAGAATATTTCAGAAGAAAATACTTTAGTAAAAAAGTCAAAAAGATATGATTCTAAGAATCATTCTTAGAATTCAGATTGGATAACATTGTAACCAAATGAAACATGAAATTGTTTCATTCTTTAAATAGAGAAGAATCTTTCATTTCTTATGGAAATGATCTCGGATGGAATGATTCGAACCTCCAAGTAATGGGGCCAAAACTTGTTTCCTTACCTCTTGGCCACACCCCATTTTTATTTTTTCTAAGAAAAACTAAGCTAAATATTGGTTATTCATCAATAACTAACCAAAAGACATATAGGACATGTTATCACTAGGATTCAACACATGTTGATATAGAAGAACAAAAGGTGTGAAGCATTTTCATTAAAGGGGTCCGGAATGCAAAATTGCGTAAACAGCAGTCCGTCACCTACAAGATCATTAATGGAATTTTTAACTGACTTCTAAAGAAATAGTGAAAGGACACTTGACATACTTATTTTGATGTACCCTACCCCATTCCTCTCTCTCTCTTTGATCAAGTAGTCCTTTTATTGAGGTAACCACAACAACTTTTCTTTCTAGACGTGAAAGGGCTCATCGCTGACTCATACGAGAATGATTTGATCCTGGAGTGAAGACCTTCATTTTCAAAAGCCACACACTATGTGTTGCTCTCCTAAGTCTTATCCGTAAACATAAGCACGTAGATAACTATGAACCATTATTCTATTATAAGTCTTACCTTAACCTTACTATAGAGAGACTACCGAAAGTTGCTCTTTTTTGCCTCAAATTCCTCCACACAAAAGGTTGAAACCCGACACTCTTCTAGAGTCGTTACTGATGTATCAACGTCCATATCTTTGTTAGCCTGAATACTTTCCAATCATTTACCTACCTCGCTTAGCACCCAATGCATAATATCCAATTGCTTTAGTTTTGAAAGAATTGATTCAGACCAGAATACATATCTTAGAATGTTGATGAAAGACAAGAAATACTCCAATTTTCTTTATCTTGATAGTTGAACTCGACCTCCGTTATCTATGCTATTGTACATTAGGTGCTTCACTCTTGGATAATAGGTATCATTGTCAACCTTTTATTTACTAGAGGCATTCAAACCTTTCCTTTTTCCTGCGGCCCTGGAGCATGCGGTAACATCATAATTTGCTAAAATCTGATCATCATCTCTAACGCCTTAGGAACCAGGTGTCTTCACGATAAATAATAGATCAAGGTATGACCACAAGTAAGTAGTATGTACTCCTCCTCCTTCTCAACTGGGTGGAATTCACCATCCCGAAGCTACATCATGGTATCGATACTGAATGAACTACCTATATGCCAACAAGCCACCTATCTATCATTAGGAAATGAACACCCTCGAGATGAAATTGGGTTCATTTGTGAATGCGCCTCCTTGTCATCATCAAGAAAAGACTCAATCATCTAGGATGGGGAATCTTCAAACCATAGAAAAGAGAGGAAGTAATGTGAAACTAAACTACAACATTCATTCATTTTGTGACTACTAGCATTGCAGAAGGATGGGCCATGGACAAGCCCTTTTTTAAAAAGAATCTAAAAAAACTCAAAAAAATTTGGCTGAGGTTTCTCTTTCTAAAGAGTGGTCGTATAAACAAATATTGAAGCTCGGACTCCCTATTTTAGCACCTCAATAAACTTTGATCGGGTCTCGATGACACCTCGACCTTCGAGTAGTACACTATGGACTTTTGACTAGACTAGAAAAGAAGCAAAAATAGTTCAGTTGATACGATACAACATACGTAAAGAAAAAGTGAAAACTCCCCCTCTTCAATCAACATATGAGAGAAATGTCAATGTAAACCACCCTATTAGGTCACTGGTTAGTGCCAGATACATATACTATGGGCACAAAGTACAAAGTTCATCTCAAAATTGCAAGTCACAAGGAGGGACACCAAAATGTCAAGCTAAAGATTCTTGAATAGGAGAATAAAGGGGGTGATGTCCCTTCAAAATAGAAGAGGAGCCGACACTTTGAATGATTCCCTTATCATCCGCAGTTCCAGTCTAATGATTATACCTTTGATCATTGGTAGTCAAAGTCTAAAGTCTCAATATTCTACTTCATCACTTTTTTGTTATGTGACATCTGCTTTCAGCTTTCATATCTCTCCCCCACCTACTTCCTTCTTCTTCATGATATACAAAGGATGAAAGCTGGGAAAATCCTTTGAATGCAAGGTGCTAGTCTTTCTTTATTCAAGAATGGGAAGAAGAAAGTCTATTCGAAAGGTACTCTTGTAATCGATATGGTGCCTATATCCTATCTACTATGTCCTATGGCAATTTGGAAGGTAAAGTTCTTTCAAGGTAAGCTAATCCTCGAGGATAAAAATTCTATAATTCATATTTCATGCTTCAACCGACATTCCAAAAAAGAGTTTCTTTGCTTTATTTATCACTTGACCTGAAATCTCTTGAGACTTCAAGCATTGATTGGATCTTTTTCTGATACCACACTTATCTTTTCTTTCAGACATCTATTTAGAATATAATCATAATAGAATCTTTTAAACTCTTTTAAAGCACTTTTTTACTTTTATGAATTATCGTACTTAGGAAATTTTTCAAAAAGTTTCTTTAGCCATACTCTCTTTCAAATGTCCTAGTGTTTTAGCTTTAAGGTGAAAGAAATAGAAACACACTTCAATGTCGAAAGGAAAAGGTTATCCTTCTTCATGATCTCGTAGAACTCTGATAAAATTCAAATATTCTTGGTTTTATTATTTTCTCATTTATATCATTAGAGAATTATTGGCATGAGTTCTACCACTTCGTGCCCCTTTTATAAAAGAAAAAACTAGCTCCTTGGTAGACAAAAAGTCATTACTTGATTTTCAAGAGAGAGACTTTTTGCCCCTTCCTTCCCACGAAAAAGCACCCAAGCCATTAGTGGTAAGAGAATAGAACTATACTAGCTGTTTCATTCCTCTCGCCTTGCTTGAGCCTGTATCCTCTCCTTTCAGTCTCGAATAGACCATGCTAACAAAAATCTTCTTCATGTCAAAACTATTCAATTTAGATCGGGAAAATGGATTTTAGTAAACTGGGTTGAATCTGTAATCAATTCTATTTTTGATAGCTGTAGTTGATAATGGAATCCAATTTTACCCATTATTTGACTATCCATAACATAATAGTTTGAAAAGAAGTCCTGGCTCCAGGTTGTTTAGGAATAGTGGCATTTAGTTTCTCGACCCTTTTCCTTCGGATTAGTTAGTTAAATTTATCGATGGGACTAGCAAGGGATCTAAATCAACGGTAGAATGTCACCTTGATGTGGTGGAAGTCATCAATTTGAGCATGGTTATCCCTAAACCCAATAGGGGTTTTTTTATTTGGACTTACTCCCATGTCATGATAGAACGAGAATGGATAAGAAGCTTGTGGGAATGACATGATAGGGTTGGGATGGCTATACTACTGGGAGCGAACTCCAGGCTAATATGAAGCTCTTGGATGGATACAAGCCTTCGGCCTTAGAATTAATGACAATTCCAATCAACTTTGTCTATGAACAAGGAAGCTATAAGTAATGCAACTTTAAATCTCATAGAGAGTTTGATCATGGCTCAGAATGAACGCTGGTGGCATGCTTAACACATGCAAGTCAAACAGGAAGTGGTGTTTCTAGTGGAGGATGGGTGAGCAATGCGTAAGAACCTACCCTTGGGAGGGGATGAAATAGAATCTAAAAGAGAAAATTTTTATGATTTGAGATTCTATTAGATCTATTATGTCTATATTCTGAATATGAATTCTTATTTAGATACACAATACATTAGTCAAATTTCATTCTTTGTCTTCCAATTCAAACATGAAAATTTGGAAGTTCTTTGAAACATGTCAATGAAGATTTTTCCAGCACGAAAAAACTTTTTGACTTTTCGATGGAAATAGATTTAACTAAAGAAAAAGCTATGACTGCCATTAAAGATCCTTTTTTTTCTAAATTTTTCTATGCATATGCTTTTTTGACATAGAAGTACATTTTTTTGGAACTTCCATTGAAAAGGTAGGTGACTCCTTTTTCTCATTGTATGTGAAAGATATATATTGTTCAAAATTCTTTTCTTTTTCTTAGTTATTATCTAGAATGAATTTCATAAATTGAGAAAAATCCCTCAATAAGAATATCATAACATATAAATAGAAAAAAAGAAGAAAAGAAAAAGATTCTCAAATGATTCTATTTCCATAGATAAATTAATTTCAATTTTCTATCTTCATTTTAATATTTGCATAATGTAATTCTTACATATGTATCTTCTCTTTCTTATTTTCTAAAGGAATATATACAAAAAGAATCTAAAAAAAGTAATGCAATTTGACTATTAAAAATAGATAATATTGCAAATATTCATATTTAATATGAATAATAGTAATAGAAAATCATTCTCTAATTTATATAAATAGTAAAAGATAAATAGTAAAAGAAAAGAGTCAAGTCAAAAGTCAAAAAGTAAAGAGTCTAGAATAGAATAAACTCTTCTAGTAGCAGGCCTCCTCAAAATTCAGGGGGAATGCCCTTTAGTAAGGCAAATGAGATGAAGGGTTAGAATCTAAGCTTGTCAATGGCTTGGCTGTCCTGTTATTTTCATTTCTATTTCTCACCTAGAATCATTCTTTTCTATCTTCATATATCATAAGATTTGATTTTCTCTCTGGGAAAAGCCATTGCTTCTAATAGTAGCCAAGATCACTGAGTAGATCTCACCCAAAGGTTCCTACGAATAGGCAGGTTGAAGCAACTTGCTACTTCTATCGCATTCAAGTCAGGAATTTCTTTTAGAATTATCTATATCAAATAGAGGTTGGTGAACTGACCGTACCCTAAACCGACACAGGTTCACAAGTAGAGTATACTAGGGCGCATCGAGAAAACCATGTCAAAGGAACTCAGCAAAATGATGTCGTAACTTTGGGAGAAGGGGTGCTCTCCTATCTGTTGATTAGGAAAGCTGCACATACCAGGGGGTAGCAACTTTTTCTTAAAAATACAAGACTCTGCTAAGTGGTAACATGAAGTATAGAGTTTGACACCTGCCCGGTGCTAGAAGGAGAAGTGTGATAAGTTTTGAATGGAAGCCCTGGTAAATGGTGGTAGTAACTCTAATTATCCTAAGGTAGAAAATTCAGATAAATACATGAATGGTGTAAAACGCCTATCTTCAAACACGATGAAATTGAATTCTCCAGATGCGGAGTACCAATAAATACCCCATGCACCTTGACTATAGCGAGTGACAACCTTGATCGAATGTGTGGGATGAGAAGACACAATGAACAATCTTGAAAGACCACTATTTTGTCTAATGCATGCTGGATTGATCATTCAAGAGGGGGGACACTATGAGGTGGGTATCTAGGCGATGCCTCTAAAGAGTAAGGAGGTGAAAGGTAGGCTCAAGCATTGATTTTGCTCATGAGCGTAATGGTATAAGCTTTCATTGTGAGACCTCCTAGTTGAATAGAGATGAAAGTCGCCATAATGATGGGAGTCCGTAAGGGCTCTCACCAACGGATCAAAGGTACACTAAGGATAACAGTGATGACTCCCGAGCTCTTATCAATGGATTTGGCACCTCGATGTCAACTCATCACATCTTATTGAAGAAGGACCCAAGGGTTTGGTTGTTCACCATGAAAGTGGTATATGAGGTTTAGAACATCGTGTAGTTCGATTCTTATCTACCATTGGTATGAAAGGGAGAAGGGAGGAGCCAACCCTAGGATGAGAGGACTGTCAATTAGGTTGTACAATAAGAAAATAAGTTGGTGTGGAAGAACTATTGTTAGAAAATCCTTCTCCAGTTCTCATTTGAAGTTTTAAATAGGACTTTGATGAGGTGTAAGCACAGCAAGGTGAAGCGATCTCATACTAAATGAATTAAACATTCCAACAAAAAGGAAAGTGAGTAGAGCCTCAATAGTAGCTACCTCAAGTAATTCACTTCTCCGTCTCAAGAGGCTACAACCCATGAATCGGTAGAGGAATTGATCAACTCATTAGGCTCATGACCTAAAGATTGCATGTTCAAATCTTGTCCTTGCCTAATCACTTAAGATCCTGAGAAAGATGGCGCTAATGCATAAGATAGTGTGGCACTAATCATGTTGAGTTTGTAGCTAGGCATCACAAACACAAGACTTGGGCATTAGATCGAGAGTCAAAACAAAAAAGATAAGTAACATGGAACAAGCGGGTTTGTCATTATTTCCTTGCCCTTTTGTGCTTGCCCTTTCATGCTTCCTTAATGACCTCATCGTAAGAGTTTCACCATAGAATCCCTAGCTTGAACTTCATGATAGATCTATAGAAGGTGGCTAGATCCCTTTCTTTTGAGTCACCAAATAAACATTCTTCTCATAGAAAGATTGAATATGTTTGATAGAATGAAAGATTGTCCCATACCTCTAGTGCGACTTTGTGGTAAAGAAAGTATAGCAATTTAGGAATGAGTCAATGATGAAATAGATAGTGAGGAAAGTACTATGTACTCTTTTCTGACTCGATAAGCGCTAGTCGTAGGCTAATTATCAAGGGGACACTATGAGGTGGGTAGTTTATCTAGGGCAGATGCCTCCTAAAGAGTAACGGAGGTGTGCAAAGGTAGGCTCAAGCATTGATTTTGCTCATGAGCGTAATGGTATAAGCTTTCCTGATTGTGAGACCTCCTAGTTGAATAGAGATGAAAGTCTGCCATAATGATCTGGGAGTCCCGTGTGGAAGGGCTCTCACTCAACGGATCAAAGGTACACTAAGGATAACAGGCTGATGACTCCCACGAGCTCTTATCAATGGAGTCGTTTGGCACCTCGATGTCAACTCATCACATCTTAGGGTTGAAGAAGGACCCAAGGGTTTGGTTGTTCACCGATGAAAGTGGTATATGAGTTGGGTTTAGAACATCGTGAGGTAGTTCGATTCTTATCTACCATTGGTATGAAAGGGAGAACTGGGAGGAGCCAACCCTAGGATGAGAGGACTGGGTTGGGTCAACCTATGGTGTACCGGTTGTTACACCGGGCAGCTAAGTTGGTGTGGAAGAACTATTGTTAGCAGAAAATCCTTCTCCATACAAGTTCTCATTTGAAGTTTTTAAATAGGACTTTGATAGGCGAGAGGTGTAAGCACCGCAAGGTGTGAAGCGATCTCATACTAAATGAATTAAACATTCCAACAAAAAAGGAAAGTGAGTAGAGCCTCAATTGTAGTCAGTCTCGCTACCTCTGAAGTTGCCGCACCCTACTTCTCCAGGTCTCGAAGAAGGCTACCAACCTATAGCAGCAATCAGGGTAGAGGAATTGATCAACTCATTAGGCTCATGACCTAAAGATTGCATGTTCAAATCTTGTCCTTGCCTAATCACTTAAGATGCTGAGAAAGATGGCGCTAATGCATAAGATAGTGTGGCACCTGCTGAATCATGTTGAGTTTGTAGCTAGGCATCACAAACACAAAGACTTGGGCATTAGATCAGAGAGTCAAAATACAAAAAAGATAAGCTGCTAACATGGAACAAGCTTCCGTGGCCTGGTCATTATTTCCTTGCCCTTTTGTGCTTGCCCTTTCATGCTTCCTTAATGACCTCATCGTAAGAGTTTCACCATAGAATCCCTAGCTTGAACTTCATGATAGATCTATAGAAGGTGGCTAGATCCCTTTCTTTTGAGTCACACTCCAAATAAACATTCTATTCTATAGTGAAAGATTGAATATGTTTGATAGAATGAAAGATTGTCCCATACCTCTAGTGCCTGACTTTGTGGTAAAGAAAGTATAGCAATTTAGGAATGAGTCAATGATGAAATAGATAGTGAGGAAAGTAGTACTATGTACTCTTTTCTTCATGACTTCCTGATGCGGATAAGCAGTTAGTCAGGTAGGAGCTAATTATCTAAGCTGGGCTGAACCCTCCTGACTTGCTTTCAATCCACACCTAACATTAATGATTCACCTCGCTTGATCAAGTTTGTTGATCTCTTGAAAAGAGCAAACTTCTAATCCATTCCCCTATCTTTCCTCTTTTGAGATAAGGATTCTTGAAAACCTAATTGGTCAGAAATGAAGCATCGACATTCTATATAATGACTTTTATGATCCGATATCGCTCTGAGGGATTTGCTTCATTGTGTATCTTCCTTCTCCACTTTTAGATAGCATTGTTAGTCATTGATGTGAGAATCTTATTTATAATTTCTTGACCATCCTGACCAAACTAATCCCAAGCCCTTTGACAAAATAGACTGCATGATACGCTAGAAAGCAGAATGAGTTTGATAGTGTCAGACAGCGAGATCATTTTCTTTTCAAAAATCTATGGAATAGATGTATGGTATTATTGCCTTCGCACTAAACTGATCGTGGTAAAGCTTCACATGTTGGCATTCCACCTATGCTCACACTCAAAGAAGTAGGACTGGAGGGCTGGTGGGAAAGGAACAAGAAGTAAATATTAGAACATTCATAGCTTGGGATTTCCTTTTCATTGTTCACCTATCTATCTCTAGAATAGCATGATATCGGTCCTAGTCCCACCTAACCATAAGAGGCGATAGATGCCTTCTGTCAAACAACCCATTTTGGTAGTTGGTTAGCAATAATGAGAATCGATACATTGTTCTCCTTTCCTTCCATATTTTGAATCTAGCCTGCACACTTGCCCCCATCTCAAACTTTCAATAGTGTGTTGTTCTGGCCTCTGTCAGATGGCCCCCTTCTTGCTCTTCCGGCTCATGGAACTCATCGAAAACCCATAGGAGGTAGTATTTATCTGCTCTGTGAAAGTCATTTCTTCTCGAGCTTGCAAAAGAAACTCTGAAAACTCTTGCTATGTAGCTTATAATGAGTGTCTTCTATGTGCTTGGTTACTTGTTCCTCCTGGGTAAATACAACTCTAATTAAAACTGGTCAGGACCCCAACATGGTTATGCAATCAATGGTTGTTGGCCTTACACTAGCTAGAACAGATATAGAAGGGAAGGCGAAAGAACTCAACACTACTCCAATTTAGACTAGCTCGCAAGGAGACATAACTCTACTCTCAAAGAAGGGCATTGAAACTCCTTCCTTCACTTTTTGCTCATGGGATCGAGAGAACTAATAGTAATAGCCATTAAGTCCAGTATTGATAGAATTTGAAGCTTCATGTACAACTGAGGAATTTATTCTTTCTTTATGATATTATTACACTTTCTCTTCTCTATATTGGACTTTTGGATGTCTGATTTGCGAGCCTAGCTTCCTTTCAATATACATTGCCTACGCCTTCTCATGGTACAGCGAGGAGATCAGTAAAGAGAGAGAGAATAATGAAATCTGGTGCTCCCAAGAAGACTGTTGGGAATAAAGCACAATACCATTATGTTCAGGGGTTTCCACATCATATTTCTTTAAACATGAAAGCCCCCATTACAGTGCCAGCTGGAAAAAGTACACCAATACCTCTTTAACCCCCAAGACCTTATCTGACACACCCTACTCCCGATTTGAGTCAACATAAATGAAATCCGACTCCATTGTCCCTTCGAAGTCTAGTATTAGAATCATTTGGAATCCCTCCCTCCACTGTAGAGAAAGCTTTCACTCTTTCTTCTTTTATTCACTACACTCATAACCTTGACTCGCTCATGCTTAGATTTTGGAACATGCATGCAGGCCCCAACACTGCATAACTTCTATTGATTGACCACCTGATAATGATGTTCAATCAGGATTGTACTCTATGATAGTCTTGAGTTCTGATAACTAGTGATTCACTGCTGATTTGCCTCTTCTCCTTCTTATAGCAGTTCAATGGACAGCTTTGATGATTTCACTCGCCAACAACAACAAATCTTTATTGATGCAAGACATTGGAATTCCTTTATTCTATTCTCAGGAGCAGCTAAAGGTTCACTGGAAAAGCTTTCCCTTGGGTAAAAAGAACTTCTATCATCCAACCTTGAAGCATGGGATAACTGAATCATTCCCTAATGTTCTTCTATTTAGTCTGTTAACCTTCTAACTTGACTTGTGAGCTTCCCTAGGCTTTCATCATGAGGGTGCAAGAGGAAGAAAGCTACTTCACACCTTGAGTCTGCTTTCTATATTCTAAAATAGATTTCCCTTGAGCCAACTCACGTAGTGCTTGAAGGTTCAAGTTCACCCCACCCAACGCCTCTAACGGGGCTTCTCGGCACTTCACTTTCAATATGAGGCACTAGACTTACTCCAAGCATCCCTTGAAAGATAAGTAGCTTTGGCTAATGTTCTATCTGCTACTGCCTGACGCGGGAAAGCCATAGGATTGAAAGCCGATTGCTAATTTCTTGGTGTTAGGTAATGAAAAATAAAAGTCTTTCTTTACTGTCTTCGGTCTTGTTTGCTTCATAAATAAGCACGAAGCTTGCCTTCCTTTCCCTCATGGCAAAGAAAGCCCTCTTTTCTATGCTTTCTACTCTTTTTACTATTCAGGAGGATAGGTTTCAGAAAGAGCTAGTAAAAAGAAATCAGACTAACTAACCAAACATTCAATATGACTATTTCTTTCTATGAACAATCTTTGCTAATTCAATTGTTGAAAGTATAACCTTGAATTCATTATTCATTTCAATAACAGTGTGACTAAAAATAAAAGACTAGTTAATTACTAATGAAAGTAGTATAGTTGACTAATCTATGGCTTTATACATTGAATATTGCTTTCTTCTACTGCAACTAACTCTTAATATATAGTTTCATTTACTACAAAGTAACTCTTTCAGAAAGTAGTTTCAGTAGTTTTATTTACTTGATTTGATGCTATTATTACTATTATTATTGAATGATTGAATTGGCAGTTGTAAACTACTAACTACCGGTGCTACTACTATTAGTATTTACTTGATGCTAATACAGATAGACAAGAATTTTTAGTAGTCAAGTAATATTCTAATAACTCACTATAAAATTTCTAGTTATTTACTATTAGTTCCTGCTTTCACTAGGAACTGCTATAAAATAGCTAAGCTACTATTCTAAGAGGTATCGTTCATGCTCCATGAGATCACTCACTCACTTTCGAATGACTTTTTCATTCGTTGAAGCAAACTTGTAAAGTGATAGACAAGAGCGACCATCGAACAACTACTTCTACTCTTTCCTACATTCATTATCATCATTCCTAGCAGCCACACCCTCTCCTCTTCCTACTATTCTTCCTATTTTGTAATAAACATAGGTATTACTAGTTCATTAAGAGTGAAAGATAAGATAATAGTGCCCATAAGTAGAGCAAGTGTCTTAACTCTCATCGCATGATCCACTAGTTGTTGCTCCTCACGAATCATATCATGAAGATAGTCCTTAGGTTGGGCCAAAATCTGGATGTAGCAATTGTTCAATTTGAACTCGTAATGATTGAAAATGCTCTAATAACTGACTAATAACACTCTAGACTTCATTAATAATGGAGAAATCCCGCATAGCTTAATTATGTTCAATAAAAAGAACTTTTCATGGATGAATAAGGCTCACATTTCATGGATTTCTATTATGACTTTGTAGTCAACCCAACGGTAGATAAGCCCACCAAATTGTGAAAACAATTAACAAACATAAAGGAAGGAAAAATCAATTATATGTTATGTAAGAAGAATTCAATTGCTCATCCAAAGTGAAATGCTTCACGCCTTGAAGTAGGTTGTATTATTCCTCTAAGTGCCATTTCATTTTCAGGAGATGATCAAACCATAAGTCTACTCTTTCTGAAGTGTTGCTTACTATGAAGCATAATTATGACCTTCTCAGTTCATTCTAAAATAAGAGATTCTAAAGGCTTCCAATAAGACTTTTTCCCGCCCCTAATACTTGACATAAAAGGATTCTTCCTCCATAGCTTCAATCGCATGTGTGCTATAGTATTAGCAACCCTAATAGAATTTAGTGAAGTGAATAACCCTTCTATATTCTCAAAAGATATAATAGGAAGTACACCTGTGAGCATCCCTATCCTACTTGGATAGAATACCGAATGCTAGTCCATGCGAGACATAAGATCTCTTGGTATTTTAGCATCTTATACCTGCCATGAGACTTGCTTTTACCATGCTTAGAGTTAGACCTCTTTTCAATAGGTCTCCCCGTAACCAACAATCCCTTATCCTACTTATCATCTCCTACACCCTCAAGCTTAGAAATCACATCCTTAGAAAGAAGTGAATTTGAAACAAAAAAGAAGCTAATGGTATCTCTACCATACAACATGGTGTCACAGAATTGCTTAAAAGAAGGAGGTAAAGAGCACAATAATTACAAATCTTGATCCTCATCATCAACCATCACATCTATATTCTTTAAATCCCTAATTCAATGAATTCATATGTGACTTCATGGCTTCTTGCATGCGAAGCAAGTATAATATCTTCTTAAGATCCAGAGAGGCTTTTGGTCATGTACAAAGACTCCAACTTGTGCCACAACCCTTAGCGGCTGTTTCCTCCAAGACCTCTTCCACCAAACATAGCTGGATCACAGAGAGAGCTTTTCATCCATATCCTCCTTCTCTTCTTCACTCATAGTCTCAGGCATCTTCAAACGCCACATGAGTTCCTTCACTAGTCCCTGATGAACTAGCACACCTTGCATCTTGGTTCTCTAATGCCCAAAGCTCTTTGCGCCATCAAACTTCTCGATCTCATATTTTGTCATTATCAAATTTTTCATTAGGCTCTGATACCACTTGTTAAGGGGTTAGTGAGGATCAAAGGGGGAATAGCTTGACACCAATGGTCAAACCCATTTGAAACCCAAAATATTCACTATGGGTGAGGGCCAACCACTAGTATTTATACACTAACATATTTTCAACTGGAACTAAACCCAAGACTCTCACGTGTATTAACAATCTTGAAGCCTTTCAAAGAAGAAGATTGTTGTCACCCTCCACTAAGAAAACTTAAGTGATTTCAACTTGGCCTTACTATGTAAGTGGCTATAGAAGCTTGTGGCACAACAAGAGGGACTATGGACACATATTATCCAGCATAAGTATTATAGGAGAGAGAGAGTATGGGACATTACCCCCAGGACTAACTCCAATATTTCTTTTTTTGTGGAGAGGCATCTTTGCAAACTATAGATATTATCTGGGTTGGCTTAGATATGTGTCTTGGAGATAGAAGCAAGATTTTGTTCTTGAAAGATAGGTGGTGTGATGGTGCTAAGCTGGAGGAGATGTTCCCCTTCATTGCCAAGATAGCTTCAAATAGTTACTGCATGGTTATGGATGTCTTTTAGGACTTTCCTACTAAAGGTAGCTAGAACCCGAGATTTAGAAGAAACCTCTCCGAGGAGGCAATTTCAAAGTGTTTGTTGGAAAATCACAAGACGGTGGGGTCAACAAGGTTCGCCCTTGTTAGATAGTTTCTTTTTTGAATCAATCTCTATCACTTGGAAACCCAGAAAAGCACTTTCATTCATGAATCAAGTTTTTTGTCTTGAAGTCTGTCAGCTTTCCTTTGAGTGTTGTGAATAGTTCTATTGATGGGCTTGATGAATAGGGCTAGCACCTTGCTCTTGATTGAAAGCCTTATCTCAATAAGGTGTGAAGCTGTTCTATTGTACCACAGTTTACTGTACTGGAATGGAAAGAGATAGGTCCTTCGTTGAGTACTCTTTTTGGCTAGTCCACTGCTCACTAGTAAAGGAAGATGTAGCTCTTTACTAGTAGTTGGTACCTTTCAACTCTATTCTTTGTTATTGTTGTCTCTTGTCTCGCATCTATAAGGATAAGTATCATACTAAAATAAATCTTAGGGAGGAAGAAGAGAAGTCAATAGGTGTTCCAAAATGATACAGTATAGCTTATTAGCTCATCCCGTATCTTCGCCACAAGACAAAGGTTCATGGAAAGCCTGTAATCTAAGATAGATGACTACTCCTTTCTTAACTTATAACTATGCTATCAATCCCTATTTTTATGATATATGTCTGAATAAGCTACTATTGAATGAAAGGGGGGACCTAGTACTGGTTTCATCCATTTGCTGGTTCAAAGCTTTAGTGAAAGAAAATTATTTCCAATCTTCTCATAATCCATTGTGATACCCCTATCGATGACCTGCTATGGCGGTTATCCTACCCAGTTGGTTATAGTAGTGTTGCATCCTGGTAATCTCCCCATAGTGGAAGGAGCATTGTTCAGTTCATTTGCAAGTTGTATTTATCCAGAGCAGCCCACGGATGGAGTTCATCAATCTCCTTAGTCACTATGCAATTGCTATTAATAATGGTATGTTCCATGAGGCACTAAAGATAGAAATGTCTTATTATACCTTAATGATTTTGTCAAGTGTACAACATAGAATCTTTCAAATGAACTACCTCATGCTCAAGTGCCTCCTTCCCAAATAGCTCTAGAGCTCTATGAGTGAGCTCTTCCTATTTTCAATGAAAGTGAAGAAAAGAATACTATGATTGAACTATTTCAACTTAGAGCATTTGATAAATTAGTACCATAGAAGTTACTCAATCTTTGGTGGTTTATCTAGAATGTTGTCTGTATGCATCACATAGGTGAGACTTTATATTAATTGCTTTAGGGTGACAATACTAACTCAATGTCATTACCCAACAATGTGGTATTGATATGCTTTCTATTTTAGTAACCAATGAAAAAACTTATGTCTCTTAGATCACATCAGATTTAGTTTCTTCTTGATAAAGATCCTAAGAAGGAGAATTGAACCTAGAATTGTCAAATTGATATTGAGCTTGTGCTCTTTATTTAAGGTTAGAAAATTCTAGCCAAAGGTAGATGCAAAGTCTCAACCACATCTTGATGAATTACAATCTAGTGAAGCATGTAGAGGCTCATCAAATTGATGGAGCTTCCTGTACTCTCATCTTATGTCCCATCACACAAATCACAGCAACTCATTTACAATTGGTTTGGACCTCCACTCAAACACACAGAATCTTTTTGATGGACATGTCAAGGTTGTCACCCTTCTCTCTCAGGGAAGCCACCTTGATGACCATGATTCTCTGAGACACTCATATTAGTCTTTGGTTCTCTAACAACATAGTCTTTGTGACTAGGGGTTACGATGATCCAATAGAACCTGATAAAAGAGGTACATTAGGTTTAGTATGGTTAATTAATATTCTTATACTTCCCGCTCAGGAAATCTGGTGGGATAGTTGTTTGACAAAACTAGAGTGTAGTCAATTTAGGTTCAAACTATAGGGTAGTGAGAAAGTGCGTGTGTTTGCCATAGGAAATTCAATCTAGTAGGCAATTTTGCATCCTTTCCATGATTGGGTAATGGAAGTTCTTAGTTGATTGATCACCGACAGAACTTTCCATCAGCACACACCTCTCTCACTCAAGGTAATTCGATTAGTTATGAATTCCATAGGCACTCAATTCTTTAAAGATTTGGGCGTGAGACTTCAATGTGAGTTATATCACTTGAAGGGGAGCTTTGTACCATGTCTAGGGAAGACCCATCACTAGTTGAGACACTAGTACTTAATCATGTACCTAGTGGCATATGACCTTACCCTCTGATATTTTGGTTATTACTTTCTTAAAATGGAGTAATAGACTATTACCATGAGGGGTTGTTGAGAGTGTCCCTTCCTTGGTGAAACCAGTGTGCAGGGAGTTGAAGAGTGAGCATTTCACTGATATAGGAGCTTGCCTACTTATAGAAAAGAGTACCTCAGCTGCAATATCTATTGAACAAGTGATCCATTTACACTCTGAACTCATTCTACTGTCCACCCCTATTTTCCTGAGAAATGATTGGGATCCTCACTCCTTAAATACTTTGTGACACTAATCCATCTTATCAGTCTTTGGACTCTTTGAATAAGTAAGAAATTATCGCCCCGTTGGAGAAGAAGCAGGGATTGAATCTCTCCAAATATACCATACTCAATATCCCCATCCGCTTCCCTCTCCATCCATACCAAACAGGTGGCATAGGCAAGGATCATGGATGCACAGGATCAAGCGCAAGAAGAAATAAGAGGGGACATAAGTGTCTTGAGAGACCAGCTAGTCAAGATTGTGAGCTTGCTCAGTGAGAAAGTCAAGGAAGAGCCACTATGACAAAGTGATAGAAGGCCTAAGCTATAGCAATAGTGCTATTCTAAAAGATTATTAATGCGAAAAAGGCGGTGAGTCGTCTAGATGGCAAAAGAAATCAGAGGGAAGGTGGCTATCTTCTTTTCTTTTTCTTATAATAGAGTGCGACCAAAAAGAAAAAGCACCCAAGAGAATCATAGATTTAGGACCTTTTATAGGATGTATGTCCTCTTCCATCTTATTTTTTTAGATATTTACACACATAGAAAGCAAGAAAAAAATAAATGAGATTCTTTGAATCATAGATTTAAGACCTTTTATGGGATGTTATCCTCTTCCATCTCTCATATTTTTAGGCTGGACACATTGAGGTGTGCGAAAAGAAATGGTCCTAAAGTTAGAGCGACTCCAAGGTGAAAACTTGAATGGCTAGAAAAGAAAGTTGATCATTTTGATAGCTTGAGAAAAGACCAAAAGCAATTACCGACTTCATAATTATTGTGAGAAAATAAATAGCGTAATGCTACATGCCTATTCTTTTGACAAAGAAAACTATCACCTTTTCATTTTTTTATTTTTCTTTGTATGAAGCTCTTCATCCCTCGGTCCTTCTTTTTATGTTTCTATGAACGATAATTGAATCGGGGTTCCACAGCTTCCATTTCAGAACTGATCTGTATATTGAAGTTCACTATGCACCGAATGATTCTTCTCTATCTTCTCTTTGATTGAATCTTCATGACCTATTTTGACATCTTTTTACTTTGACTCTCCCCGACACCAAAAAGAAATAGACTAAAACTTTGAAATAATTAGTAAAAGAACTAGAATGAGAAACTGGAAGTCAATCATTTCTTCCTTCCATTCAGTTCATAATAAAAAAAAGAAAAAATCCTTATCTGAGGGCAGATCTGAAGGTGATACAAACCCAAATACAAAGAGCAAAAAATAGTGTAGTATTGGTCATGATGGTAGAATCACTTTTTTTTTCTTATGAAACCCATTGCTATGCACCTTTTCCTCTACACGGGTGAGTTTTTGCTTTCCTATCAGTATTTACATTTCTTTTCTCAGATAGAAGGTTTAATCACCCCCATTTGAAAGTTCTTCCAATAGTCAATGAGCAGGAAGAGGTTTAGTAAGTTTCTTCCAGCACGAAAGCCAAGTCAATGAGATGGGCTATGATAGGTCTATGATTCCATTGAAAAAGAAGAGTTTACAGTTACCAGCAATGATTCAAACTAATAAGAGCTACCTCACCACTTCCCACTAGAAGTCCTTCCTCCAAAAGATTCAATAGAAGGGCTTCTTCCTCCAATGAGAATACCACTCTTTGCTCTTGATTTGAATGTGTGCTTTCGCCCTTCTATGGATGTGGTTAATTTAGCCATTTCACAAAGAAAGAAGGACTCCCCTACTTGAATAGATAGCTATTGTGAATCAAGCTTGAGAAAAGATAGGCTAGCACCTTGTTCACTCAGAGTTGAAACAAAAATCGAATGCTCCTACTCAAGCACCAACTGTAGTGATTCCCCCAAGAATGGAAATAGAATTGATTATTTCATTGACATAAAATCTCTTGGTCACTAATCTACTGGGGGATAAGAAAGAATGGAAAGAAGCAAAAAACTGCACCAATCATAGCTTCTTCACCAAGACGTATGAACAACGCTTCTATGCCTTTCCCTCGATAATAATCAACAAGAAGGAAAGTGATTCCTCTTTGAGCTCTAATTCTACTAATGCTCCATGAATATGCACCTTGCTCTTATTTCCTTCTTCCCACCTCTAAAGCTTAGGCTAAGAAATAGAGCATGAGGGAGGACACCATTGGCTGTATACAAACAACGGATCCACGTGACCAACGCTATGGCCAAATTACCTCCCGAATGGGGAACCTCATGCCCTTATCCTCATTCAATTAAGTTTTTCTTCTTGAAGCTTTACATGATGGGGGATGAGAGAAGGTGAGTAGTAATGAAAGTAGTTGAGCCTGTACACATCATTTGTGCAAAAGGAATGGGTACTTGATCTCTCCCACATAAAAGAAGGCTAGAAGGCATTGATCATGGATGAGGAAGCTCTTGAGAAGGCAGAGGGAAGGAGTAGTTCATAGACTTCTACTGAGAGAGCCCCAGAGAAGCAAAGGATCAAGAGAAGAATCGAGTCTTGAGCGGGAGAGGTTAGGAAGTGAAAGTTCACCCAAAAATGGGAAAGGAAGCAAGAGAGTTAGATGAATCAATAGTGGTCAAAAAGGAAGAAATATCTCTTTCTCTTGATGCAAGTGTTACTGAGTATTATCAGTAGTCAGACTTTCTCATGAAGGGGGAAGTTCTATCTCATAAGAGAAAGAGGGGCATCAACTTTTTCCACCTTCGAGCCAGTTGCTGTCCTTTTCCCTTTTATTCTGAAAAAGAAAAAAACTCTTGCCTTTTCTTCTGTTGAAGAACAAACTATTGCCTTTTGTTTTGTACTTTCGAGTGCTCTATAACTAACTGCCCTATCTCAGGGTCACAATGATGTGGAAGAACTTCAATTTTCTATATGCTATTTCACATATGAGGCTAGGTGGTCTTCTCTCTCTCAGAAAAGCGTGATCTTAGTTGTCCTTTTTCATTGACATGGAAGCTTGGCTTGAGTACCTCCATGTTTGTGAAAGCTCAAAGTAGTGCCAATTTCTTTTTCAGAACTATCGATTGGATTCATTATTTTGTCTTGTCTTTTTTTGAACCTGTTGTAAACCTAGAACATACATACATGCTTACTCATTGAAGCCCAACCAAGATCTAAGGTAGAATCTGTAGAGACACCCCATTCATTGAAATTTCATCCAAGGCAAGGTGTGGAGCATCAAGACTCACATAAAATTAGAAATGGCAGATTCCATCAGTGGGAACGGAGAAAAGCCTATGGATCAAATTGGCTAAATACTTCTTAAATAAAGTAAACAATTTTGGTCAAGATCAAGCATTCCTTTCTTAGAAAATAGATTGAAGGGGAAATGGACTAAAATCCATCTGACACTGTGGAAATTGAGAAAGGTCAGAGCTGATGATTGATCAAATCAAGTAGGAATTCATTGACATCTCTGCTTCGAATATTTATCTTTCTTTTTGGTAGACCTACAAATCTTTTCCAAAAAGATCTAAGTAAGGAGCAGCTGCCCCTATGACATTTCCAGATGAAGATTGAGGATCCTCTCTCATGGTGTCAACCTTTGCAGTGGAATGACATCAATGAAATCGATATAGAAAGAGAACGAAAGGAGCTCCTACTCTCAAGTCTTAGTTCAAGCCCGGATGAATTCAGAACAGAGGAGATGACATTTGGTTCTTCGCCAGTTAGCAGACATTGAGTAGGTAAGTATGGCATATATTGTAGGAGTTGAGAGTGGAGGATCGGGTGAGGGGCAGTCTTTCTTGTGTGAATCTATGAGGTATCCATTTTGTCCGGCAGCAATCTAGTTATGGTCTTCTTTCCTCTAAGAAAAGGCTTCACTCTTCATTTTGATTGAGTATGTAGTGAAAGAGTTGGCACAAAAAAAACTTGACTCAAAATAAAAATAAGTAGAAGTGAGTGTCATACAAAGCAAAGAATATCATTGAGAAGGGAGTCATATTTTTCAAGTTCTAATTTTTTTTCAATCGTATCATCGATGATCTCAACATAGATTGTTTCTACACTCAAAATAATCTCCAAAAAATAAAATTTTTTTCCGGAAACTTTGAAGCTAGAAGATTGTGAATGAAAGGGTGTCCTGCCATAATTTACTTGAGTTGGCAGTTTTTTTCTTACTATAAGAACTAGAGTTCATTTATAATAGGCTTCTCAAATTCTAAGAAAAGAATTGGTAAATCACTCAAAGTTGTAGAGTTTGATGCTGGGAGCTCTAACTCAACAAAATAAATATTGTGGGATTCTTGGTCGAAAAAAAAAGAGCTCGGCTTGACCAAGAATCAGTTTTCCAAGAAATGTGAGACATTCAGAATTTGGAATCTTTTAGTTCCTACTGGATCAAGTACTTCCTGTTGTTAGACTCTATATCCCCTTTCTTTCTTGAAAAGAATTTACTACAATGCTTCAAGATAAAAGAGATTCAACGTCAGAGATGTGGAGCAAAGAACTTCATATTCCAAGGAGGTGACTTACTTATGAGAAAAATGCTCCTATCAATCGCACCTCGCTATCAGAATAGTAAGGGACTATTTGTTGGATTCTTTTAGTGGACTACTAATTCCATGATAAAAAGGAAATAATCTTCAATTATATCTTTTCGTATATCAATGGAATACTACACGAAGAGTCAAGTTTACGAACAAGTGAGTGTAGTATGAAAATACTTCATGAGCCCAGAGAGAGTGTATTTCATAGACTAACTCTTCTACTATCAATGAAACTAAAAGGAAAACCAATGTCATTTCATATAGATCGAGATGCAGTACTTTTTCTTTACTTGTTCCATAGACAAAGGAATTGAAGGCACGGAGCGTTCGATAACACTAGCACTTATTATTCTTTTTTAGAACAAGAGTGGAATGCCACCCACTCCCACTCTTGCACTTGACTCAAAAGCCAATAGTGGACGAAGAAAGAAGAAAGTGTCACCTGGTGAGGAGGATTCATCTATGAATATCAGACTATTCTCTGATGCTGCTTTTCAAAAAATCATCTGGTTTATAGCTCTCTTTCAACTTCTATTAGAGTACCATACCTCTTCAGTCTTATACCTATAAAATGACATATAGTTATCACTAGTGATAGAAACTTTAGTTCGACCTATTTGTTGCTAGAAGTATCTCGGTTCCTGATACGGGATGGCGTGTTGGCTTCTTCCTGGGGTATTGAGGTCTATTGCTCATAGATTGGGAACTGCTAACTCCATTGGAGGACTAGCTCCATTGTGCCAATTCTAGCCTGAAGGGGAGTCGTGGATGAATCCTAAATGCAATCATCAAAATCCTGTGATGAAACTAGAGAAATAAATAGAGAGCTTTGGAGACAAGTTGGTTGTGATTGTGGATGTAGAATGTAAAATGCCACTGCGATCCTTTCACGGGAACTTTTTAATTACTAATTGTTTCACCAACTATGTCAATTGCTTCATTAATGGAAAAACTCCCATGTTGTTGAGAATACTGAGAAGCATTGTGCCCCCGAACAAACTTACGACTTGGGAAACATTGAAAGCTTTCTATTTGTCCCCATTACTTTAAAGCTTCATCAACTGCTACAAACAATCTAAACTAGCGCCTCAGCCCCGGAATCCTCAAAATGGTCAACCTAGAAAGATGGCCTTTTTCAAACATTTCTTGTCTCTATCGGTATTTTCAAACTTTGCTCCGCACCTTTCCTTTTGGTCGGCTACCTAAGCAGTGATCTTTTCTTCCAAGCATTTTCTGTAGAATGTAGGATGTCCACTGGAAAGAAGAAGCAATCTCCTTCCATAGTTGAACTAGCGCCTTTCATCTCAATCTTTCTCAGAAGAGGCAGCGGCGACTCTCTTTGCTTGCATTCTCTGTCGCACTAGAAGCGGGAGATGGCTATTCAATTAGTACTGCGTCTTTGAGTAGTGCCCGCATCTTCGCCGTACAACGCTATTGATAACAAACAGTAGTTTCTTTTCATTGGAATTAGTAGATACCGCTGAAAAGAAAAGCCCGAGATAGCTAAAAATGGTTTCATAAAGAAGATAAGATTCTATGATAGCACCTCGCCCGCGTGCTCGGGGCGTCAAACAGTAGTGCGCTAGTCAATGATTAAAACTCAATGTGTAGTGCCAGGGGAAGGGAAAGCCTATTAGTCAAACAAAGCCTACTCACTCTATTGCTATTGAAGCGTCACGTGTGGATAGTCTTGTCAATACCTACTATGCTAGCAAGGAATTTAATAGTAGTAAGGAATCAGTAAACTGAGGCAATAGAAGCAGGAGGAGGTTTCTTATTTCTTTCCTGGTAAGCAAGTGATCTTCCATGGAGTGGTATAAAGCTTAAGCCTATTGGAGTAGATAGCCCCATATCTATTTTAGCATGATTTCGTAGAGGGCTTTAGATAAGATTCCATAGTAGGCGTCAATAAAGGCGATAGTCTTCCTTCGAAAAAGTGAAAGCAAGGTCAAAAGCGGGCAAGTGAATTTGAATTGACTTTCTAGCAGTCTACCTTTTAGTTTTCAAAGGCAATCTATCAGATCCGGCAAGGACAATTTCCAATTTCAGTAATCCCGGGGTCTAGCCTTAATGATAATGTCAGGTGCATAGTAAGAATTCTTTCTTTGAGAGGGTTATCTTTCTTTCTGGAACCCCTATTGCATAAACCTATCAATCAAATGGCAGACAAAAGAGAAACCCCTGTAGTTGCAATGGAAGTTGCAGTGTGAAGGTAAGACTATCCAGTTGCAACAAGTCCAGTCCCTTAGTTAGCCAGGAGGAGAAGTCAATCTAGCTGCTTCTATCAAAGCCGGTGAAAAGCAGGAGTCTCTGTTGTAGTTGCTTTCGATGCTAAACCTTATGCAGTCTTCCATGTTACCTTTGTAGGAGTGGTTTCTATGGCAGAAGCAGAAGGATATAGAATAGATGAGGTGCGGAGCATTTGAGTTGCCATCCCGGCTCCTCCCACTTCGTCTGATGCTTCTTCCCCTCATCCACAAGGTAGAATAGAAGGGAAAGAAAGGAAAAGATCCGTTAGTCCCTCAGGAGAAATGATGGAAGTAGAACAACAAAGTTGTAACAAGACCATGCTAGAACTCATGCAGAAACTGCAGCAAGAAATTTCAGAGGCGAAAGGAAGAAAATCTCCCTGTCAGGACAGTGTATGTCAACCCGAGCTCAAGTTGCAGCTAAGGCAAAGGCCCAAGCTGCAACCCAACATCAGAACAGGGTTACGATGTCCAGGAGCCCCTACTTTCCCAAGAGGATTGACTGAGTCAGATCAAAGAAAAGGATCAATGCATCCGGGATCTGCAGAGTCAGATGGAAGAGATGAGGAAAATGATTTCCAAGTTGACGTCTATAGCCCCAACCCATCAGGAAACTCAAGTTGAGTCCGACCCTTTGCCCTCGGAACCCGAGCCGAGTAGAGCAAAGGTGTCACAGGTGGTGTGAGTGCACAAAAGTCAGCATCCACCGTCCATCCAGTGCTGCCAACGGCAGCAGTGGCAGATGAGTCATCGCCAGTCACTTTGACAGAGAGGCAGTTACACCTACTCCTGGATCAAAAGATCAGGGAGGCCATGGCTTCTTCTCACTCGGACAACGTCCAAAGAGGCCGGCCGTACCCAAGGGAGTACGAAATGGTTCAGTACCCCAAGGGTTTCGTGTCGCCTCAATACAAGGTATTTTACGGCACGGGAAACCCGAAGCAACATTGAGCCCAGTTCCGTGCTAGCTGCTGCAATGCAGGTGGCAACGATGCATTACTACTTCGACAATTTGTCAGTAGTCTTAGGGCATAGCTTTTGATTGGTACGCCGAGTTACCTAATGATTCAGTAAAGACTTTCTCAGAACTTGAGGAACTCTTCATCAAAAGGTTTGCTGGGGCATAGTAGAAAACTACAATAAGACCTGGTGATTGAAAAGAAGAGAGACTCAGAGTCCATGTCTGAGTACATTCTCAGGTGGACGGATGTGAGTATGAAATGTGAACCCCAGCTTCAAGAAGAGTACGCAGTCAATATACCACAGAAGAACATTCAGGGTGAGATTATACCATATCTCAAAGGATTTGAAATTATCACCTTTCAGATGCTTTTGAGTAAGGTCTCAAAGCTACATGATGTTGTTTCTAAGGAAAATCCCAAAGAGATTGTCCTGCATGATAAGCTCCACAAGGCCAGGCCAACGAAAGGAGCTTCTTATAAGAAGCCAGAAGTCCAGGCAGCTTTCTCTATTCCTGACAAGGGAAAGAAAGTCATAGTTCAGGACTCCCCTCCAAAGAAAGGTGCAAAGAATTTCACTTAGACAAGTTCAGGGTGATAGTGAAGTGTATAAGTATAGTTCAAGCGCTAGTGTTATACTCAACTAAAAGAAGAGGGAAGAGGATCCAAACTAGAGATAAAGCACTAACTGAGCTATTTCTAAGAGAATCTTTTATATCATTGTAATGATAAGAAGGAATTCTGACACAAGCATGAAATAGCTGTACCATAGAGAA
Organism: Cymbidium sinense; assembly: GCA_021442155.1. Lineage (NCBI taxonomy): Eukaryota > Viridiplantae > Streptophyta > Magnoliopsida > Asparagales > Orchidaceae > Cymbidium > Cymbidium sinense. The sequence goes on from CM038215.1 coordinate 46,851,352, forward strand.
GTCTACCACTTGACTTTTCTTCTTAGATTCTAAAGGATTCCCACCAAACCTCCTACTGAACAAAGAGATTGGGTTCACTCTTATTCTCATGACTTGGGAATTGGATTGACCTGGATACTTGGCTTTGGCTCTGATCATCCATGATGAGATGGATTGATTAAACTCTCATCAGGCAAACACAAGGTGAAACCTAACCCTTGGAAGACTTGCGGGAGAATATAGAAGTCTGGTGCCGGGGAAGGACTACTCGCTCATTTCATGAAAGGAACAGTAAAGAAAGGCTGGAGTGGAGTTACACTTCTTTATATACTTAGCTTAGGTATCTTTCTTCTAGGATTTCAGGAATGTGAAGAACAATATCAATTCACCACATGAAAGCTAGTCGAGCATCTTTCTTCTTTTATTTACTGCTCTTGACCTGAACCGAACCCTCAAGTCATGACCAAAGCCTTATGGTTCCTTCGATTTCCTAAGAGCTGGCTTATAGACAAAGCCAAGCAAAGGGGTGAAGCAAGAATGAGAAAAAGGAGGAAACCCTAGTGAGCTAAAGAGAGCCGAGATCAAGTGAAACCAAAACATCGGAATCCAAAGCTAAAACTAGTCAAGTTGCTTAAGTTGATTTCATTTATGATTCAGTATAAATGGGAGATGTTGGTTCGACATCTATTAGATTTAGGGAAATTTGTTAGGAGAAAACATTGATGGGCCTACCCCGCTATTTTATCAATCGAAAATGTTAGCAGTCAAGATTAGCATACTGAACAATTTTGATTCTTATCTATGTTCTTTCAGGATTTTTGATCGGATTGAGCACATAGGGTGCGAACCCGAAGTCAATTCATTCTCTTTGGCTGAAGTCTATCTTCATCAAGATAGCTGACCGAGTCGAAACCTACTGCTCAAGTCTGACGAATGCCGTTCATGAGCTGGTAAAGTCGAGAGAAATCAACTGGGATCGGATCGCCACACCCGGCTTTCCTTCTTAAAAATAAAAAAAGTGGGATAGCTAGAAGAGAGCATGTCGACAATGCAAAAGCGCTCCATATGGCTTTCTGTGTTCATTCACTCTATCGTACTGCTACCAGTAGGGATCCACTTAGAGAAAAGGAAAGGAAAGGAACGAAGTAGCTCGAGCAAGGTGAGAGGATAGATAGTTCATGAGTGACTATTCTTTTCTTCTATTCTAAAGGAGTAGAGAAAGAAGGAATATGGAGGAAAGTAGAGCAAGCGATGTGAAGCTCGAGGAGTGAAAAAGGTGATAGTTTCTTCAGAAAGAAAGAAGAAAAGTTTCTTCATAAATCTCAGCATAGCGATAACTTGTGTGTTCGAGAACTCACTTGGCCCCTTTAGGACTGAAGCAGAGGAAAGTCTAATTGTGTATGGCCTTGAAAAGAGACATTTTATTACTAGAACCCCCTAAATAGTATTCTATCTCATATCCTCCCTTCCCCGATCTGCTAGTCTAAAGTTACAGGTTGTCCTGGAGAAGGGGGTCACTCAGGGCAAGTGCTGAAAAGGAACCAATGCTACAAGAGGAGTGACGGGCGAGCAAGGAAACCCTATTGCTAATAAGACTACGACTGTGATGGGAGGGATGAGCCCGAATGCCCAGTATGGGATATCCTTGGGGTTTGAGTCCAAGAGAATCGATGAAATAGAATGAATCATATCTTTTATATGGTTCACGCAGGGCCGAAAGGTTTGACACACGTTACTAGCTTTGCGGAAACACTCTAAACTCCCTCAATCCAGTAAGTTCAGAGGGTAGGAGGTCTAGAGAAATGCACTAGTTGAACTCATTCTAGTGCACATCAGCTAGAGGTGGTAGACATCCAGGCTGAAAGCCAAGTTGGTGAGCCCCAGCAACCATCTTCAATGAAAGGGAAGAAGACATCATCTAAAGGGAGACCAACTCTTTTACAGCAATTTGAGACTATATTAGAAAGAATGACTCTGATGGGATCATTGGATGAAGCTAACCTATTATGTCTATTAGAAAGTTAAGTAAGCTTACTCAGTAAGCAACATGCCCAGACCTCTTTCTCAGATTCTTATGTGGGCATAGAAATAAAGATGATCTGTAAATAAAAAATAGAGAAATAATCTCATGTTCTGCTGAAATGCTAATTCATACAGAGTAGTGCTTGAGATAACTAACTAGTATACCTATTTTTCTTCTCACTAGGACTCCATTTTTAATGTATACAACATAGGGGAAGTGATGTGAAATGCAATGAGAAATGAAAGCAAGCACGATGTGGAGAGACAGACATTAACGAAGAGATCCAGTAGTAGAGGGGAGATGATATGTGATCAACAATATCTGCAAGTAGGAGAGCATGCAGTAAGAGATCGCAAAGTAGGGCAGGCATATGTATCTGACCTTTCAGATAGGCAGAAGTTCTAGCTGCTTTCCCTTTTGCCTATCTTCCTGCTCTGCTAGTAGACCTCCTTGCAAACCATCCTTCCCGCTTACTCTTCATATGAAATGGAAAGACTATCCTTCTAATCTAAGAAGTAGTAGTCCCTCATAAGGAAAGGCTAGACACCTGGGTACTTTACATATCCTAGATCCTAGATTCACATCTAGAAAGAAAAAGAATATGTGAATTGGCTATGCCCCTTTTAGAAACCTTTACACTGCTTCACACGGGATTTGTTATAAAGGACTTGGAGATAGGGATTTCTTTCAGGCTCTAACAAGCCAAATAGTATAAATATAGAAGAAAGGTATCAAGTATAGGAAAAGCAGCTGGTCCTCAATTTCTCCCAAAATATCCACCATACTGGGGATTGAGTCAGATCGATTCAGTTAGATAGCTCAGAGTTCAAGGATGTAAGGGGAAGGAGTGGAACCATTTGCATCAAGCAAGCATATTGAGCTGGACCATACCATTCTACCCTAGCAAGAAGGAGTAAATGCTATACCCATGTTTTTGTCTCTAAAGAAAAAGTTAGAATCAGCTTCAAATTCAAAAAAGATGAGAACAACACATACACTAGTAGCTCGAAAGGTGTGTAGTGGATTAGGCACAAGCCAATAATCACATTTTTCAAAAAATGAAAAGGGTGAGGACACAGTTTCTTGGAATATAGCAAGGCCCAGAGTGGAAGGAAGCAGAAAGGACCCCCGAAAGAGTGAATGTTATGATTGACTAGGTTGTTTCAACTTCTTGTAGAGGTGAGCTAGGAGAAGAGGACCTAAGCCTTTTCAATTCTTCTCTTTTGAAATGATCCAGGATATACTTCAAAGCAGGTTTTACTAGACTCTTGAGTTCAAGGGGAACCATGCTAAAGTTATGGAGGAAACTGAATAGATTGAAGCTTATTCAAATGAAGTCACTTCTAGCTCCTCTTACTGAGCAGGAAAGAAAAGGGACTTTGTATTCAAGCTGGAAATGCCCCTGGACCTGATGGGTCTAGAGTTGAATTCTTCAAAGAGATAGGGATATCATTGGTAATGATGTTCTGAGTGCAGTCTTGTAGTTCTTCTAGACAGTGTGTGAAAGAAATGCTACTATTTTAAAACTTCTTCATACGGTATCTACACCTGATACCATGAAAGGTTTTCTTCTTGCTCTAATATTTTAGACTTTTTTTATTTCCAAGGTGCTCAGACGACTGAATGTTGTTATGCCTACTCTTCTTCTTCTTAGTCAATGTCATTTCTCTTTCTAGTACCTTAATCCTCCCAGCTACACTTTATGCCTGCACATGTATTTTTAGATAACTCCAGGGATTTTTCCCCAATAATTACCAAATTCGAGAGAAGATCGAAGACACCATATTTGAAAAAAGAAAGAAATGGCTGAACGATCTCTTTCCATAGTATAGACTGACTCTTATGATGATTGTTTAAAACTTTCTTTCTAAGGTAGAGGCACCTGAGTAGTGAAATTATGTCTCCACTATGTACAACATCTTGGCCAAAAATTAAATCTAGAGCCTATTTTTCCATCAAATCATTCAGGCTTTTCTTGCAATAATGCGGGTAAGGGGATAAAAAAGTTTTTTCGTTGCAGCTAAATGAGGATTTGTGAGAATGGCATAGATAGAAGGACCGCGTGCCCCCGGAAGTAGTTGAAAGGTGAACCGGGAAACCAAAGTAACGATTAAAAAAGGAAGTTCTTTGGTATTATATTCATTTCCAGTCTGGTTCGACTAGCTCGTGATAAGGCCTTGGGGGGGAGGTTCTATTATAGAATCTCTCAGCGTCCCCGATTTCTTTTTAGTAGACGGATGACTCTCCCACTTTTTTCTGGTAAATATGGGATAAGATCCACTCTAGCAGTTGAACTTCTTTGTCTATTTATCTATAGCCCCATATATCTTTTTACTATGCCTGAGAAAGTAAAGGTCATGTTTGGAGATCAGGGAGAAGAGACTGACTGCTACTTCCTCGGCTATAACTGGTGGTTATGGATTCTGAAAATGAAGGGAGCTTTTAATTTTTAGGGTTGGTACCTCTGTGGGAGCCATACCCTATGGAGAGTCTTTTTTTGTTTGCTGGACTCTGTGAACCCCATGAGTTAATACAGGCACTAAGACTGATGCTTATCCGCCTAGTGGTAATAGGACTACCCTCCTTATCCTTAGTGAGGTCTACTTCCTTTTCTATTCCTACCTATACTTCCTTTCCCATGGTGGGGGAAGGATGTTAGAAGCAAAGATGGTTGTTCTTGTTGATTTAATAGTTTGCTCAATCAATCCTTCATTGAAGCAACTACTTACTCATAAGCACCTTGACCATCAAGACCTAGACGCATAGAAAGTGGTGGCTTATCGAGCAGCTCCACTGGTTGAACTGCCATCTATGACACAGTAGTGGTCAAGCTAACAGCTGATACTTTATGCATTCTGGGAGAAAAAGTGGTCGAAGAGCTTCTTTTTATGTTGGAACTAGTTGTGCTCCTACTTCTACTAAGACAAAGGACAGGGATGAAAATGAAAAGAATAGTAGCTTGGGACCCCGAGTGACCTAGCTACATCAAAGGTTCAAAATCAATGACTTGTAACAAACACAACATAGAAGTGGATCCTCTAGACTGGTGATCCAGTCCCATTTTTTTCAGAGTAGACCTTGTTGTAGAGCCAGTTTCATCATAGTCACATATCTTTTTTTATATAGAAGCCTTCCTATAGGGAGACTATCCTCAGAGGCATCTCCTTTCATGGTTTAGTCCTTTGATGAGAAAGAATCATCTCAAGATGTGTCTATAGAATCATTTGCTTTTCCCTCGTCACGTCTTGATGAGGCTCTTGAAAAGTTCGCTAAGTGAAGTTTGTCCTATAAGCAAAACACACGCCATGTCCACCCATGGTTTCTTTTGTGCTCTTGTTCCTCAAAGCATATGATTACCATTCCACTCAACTCCTCTACCCTATCCTTTCAGTCGAGTTACTATGTTCCTTTTAATGGTTTACTTGGACTTCCCTTCCAAAAGAATTAGAGTTTCTATGTTACTGTGAATCTCTCATTTTGTATCTATTTAGTCAAGTATCAGCCTCTCATGTACTGTAGTAGTCTCTCTTAGGTCGATATTTAATAGCAGCAGAGGGAGAAGTTGACTCAGAGTAATTGAATCTTTTGCTAAAATAGTAGATCCGGCTTATGACTCTATATCTGCTCGATAATCCGGGTTGAGATCGAGAGACCGGTTTGATGTCGAGCATTCAAGGGGAGTGGCATGTTTGGTGGTTCGAATACACCGAGTGCTATGGCATAAGTTCAAGGAAAGTTGGAGAAAGAGTAATTTTCCAATGACTGAGAAAGGTCGTCCGCTATGCTATGTCTTACCAATTCTCCGAAAACCATACCTTAGTACCAAAACACGTCTTGAGTTTTTCTATTCAAATCTTGATTCGATTAGGTTGGTCAGCATCTTTGTTAAGTCGAGAGGTGGTTGCTTTCTCTTTCCTTCCTAGTTTTTTTCTAGTAGATGGAAGGCGAGGCCCACTCTTAGTTGTCGTGTTTTTCTCATTCATTCATATAGTGGAGGTAGAACTCGATTGCTCCTCTATGTAAAGAGGGTCAAGTTTGAGCTCTACATCATTCCACTTACCCCAGGCAGGTTGGGTAGGCTTCACTTCATTATTTCAATTCGAATATGTATTTTATGAAATCTCTAGGTTCACATTTTCTATTTCCATAGGTTGAAAGGGTGAAATCCAAACATCTTTTGGAAAAAAATATTGCACCACTATTCCTCCCAAACTATCAAAGACTCAAGATTCTGAAGTGTGATTGTCTTTCTTTCAAAGTAAGCATAGAATACTTTCTATATTGAAGTTTTTGACAGTTTTATATGAGTTCTACAAGAAGAGAACTTCTACTATCAATCTCCAAATGACTGCTTTGAAGCATATGGTATTTCTTTGCCATTAGGTTATCCTTCTTGGAGTGAAAAATTCTAGGCAAATTCTATTAGGTTGCCATCAATCGATTTCATTATCTAGTTTCTTTTTCCTCTCCTTTTAGTTGAGTGCTTCCTCTACTTCTTTGAAGGGTGAATGCTGGAGAAAGTTCAAGAAATTCCTTTTCCAGAGGCCTCTCTCTTTTGTTCTTTTGCGCGCAAAGCCGGTCAATGTATATGGGACCGGACCGCTAAGGGAATCCTCACCTCCAATTTTTAAGACTCAAGATGCAACTTATGGCCGTCTGCTATAGGGGTTCAAGCTGGTATTGAATTCCCATCCTTAGAGGTTGATGTTGGCAAACATTACCTTCTTTCAAGGTTGTTGCTTAATTGGTTGATGGTCTTCTCCCACAATGTATGTTGGCAGGATGGCTTCCAGAGTTTCAGTCTCAATCTAGGGATCACTAGTTCCTTTAGCAAAAGTTGCTCTTCATGGAGAAGAAATAGCAATCGTTATAGATAGAGTTGGTTTGATATTCTTGAATAGAAATTGGCCTAGTAGCGTGCACTCTTCCACTTTGTAATTATTGGAATTCGATGTTCTTTTCCTTTCCCAAGGGCTGCTATAAAAGAAAATGCATTTTTCTCCTTTGAACCCAATCCTATTATTCATTTTCTTCTCATATAGCTAAGGCTATCATTTCAAACTAGATTTGTTTTGCTCCATTTAATTTACCGTGTGAATTGATTAGGTATAAGTAATAGTCTTAGATATTCTTCCAGTCCAATGCAAGTAGCAGGCACCAGTCTTGATGAAGATGAGGTCCAATTTTTTCTTTCCCAGTGAAGCAATAGTCATGATATCAAAAAAGATCAGGGGATGCCTTATAATACTCCACAAAACTCTTTCAATGTGGTGTGGAAGTATCTGTATAGGACTTCCCTTTTCCATCTTGTTTCCATTATTTTTTGGATAGGAGAAGGACTAACACAATTCATTAGTACACACCAGATTGGATTAAAAAGAATAGATTTGAGACTTTGATCAGTTCCTTACCGGGACTTTCAAAAAGACACAGCATATAAAAACTTCATGAACTTTTTTAGATCTTTTCTTTGTAGGCCTTCCTCCCTATCCATAAAATATCACCCATATCGATGCATTGATGAATCAAACTCAAACTTATGATTTGTTTCCCTGACAGTTTCAATCCTAAAGGTAGTAGAAAAGGTATCAATTTTCAAAATAATTATGAAAGTGATCTTTTCCATAGATTTTTGATTGTGAAATCCATTCAAACTTTGGCTAAAGTGAAGTGACAATATGTTTAGGTGTGGTCATAAAATGAACAAATAACTAAATATCCTCTTTTTTTCTTCATTTCCATTGAAACACATAAAAACATAAAGACAAGCGAGCGTAACCCAACTTATTAATAAGCAGGCTATGGGACAAGTTTATTTTCTAACACAATCCATCTGGCAAGGTCAATCTAGTAGAAGGGAGAGTTTACTTTTGGCCAGTTTCAATCTGAAGGCCTTTCAACTAGCATTATCTTTGTATGTAGTTCTCTATCATCGAGAATTCTATTATAGCCATTGCGATTGTGGGTTATCTTCCATCCATTCCTTCTGCCAAAGAGCGAGTTAGCATGCTAAGCTAATTCTCTGCATTTCTAGTCCCAAGCCCATGATTTTGAGGGCTCAGATAAACCCATCAAGTTCTTGTGGGAATTCTCTTCTATCCTTATGGAGTAGTTGATAGCCTCCTTAGAAGTCTTTCTATCCTTCCTACTAGTTGCAGTACCTTTTATAGCCTATCCAGTTGTAATAGATAGCCCCAGTATATGTAGAAGTGTAAGTCAAAGTCCTCCTAATTAGATTGATCTGTCCCAGGCTAAGGCTAAGTTCCTTTAGTTCCAGTAGTCCTAATAGACTTCTTTTTCCCTACTAGCCATAATGTCTTTTGAATCTAATCAATAGCGATCTAACCGAGTTAGGTAAGAGGTTTTAGTTTTCTATGAAGTAATATCAAGTTAGTCTAAAGAGCCAGCTTAGAGCTTAGATATTCTCCCTAAGTAAAGGAAAGAGGCATATAGACTATGCCTATACAGTAGTTTGAGTTCTTATTCCTTTTAGCCATTTCATAAGAATAAGAAAATGACTAAGCTTCTATGAACTGAACTAAGTTCCTATCCTGAACAATCCCCTTGAAAGCCTTCACTTTCAAGCAGTTCCTTTTTGTTTTTCATTTTTTGTATGCAAAAAGGTAAGCAGGGAAGCAAGTGAAAGATTCTCATATGATGAGAAATCTAGTATCTTTCCATCCATCCCAATTCTTTACTGCAGTCCCGAGGGATAGGATCAAGGGTACGGTTGAGTTCCTTCATCCCTTGAATATCATACCTAGAAAGAATAAAAACAAAAGTCAAGCCAAAGCTAGTCTAACAAAAAAAAAATTCCCATCTTGAGTTGGCTTAAGCCATGCCTTTACTAAACTAAACAATTCTTGTCATATCAGAGCATAGGGCAAGTATCACCCCACGGGATGGCTTTACTACTTCCATTATCCTAGCTAAGGGCCTTACCACCAATATTGCTTCTTCCATCAATGTAATGAAGAATTCAATACCAGCTTCATCATGTCCTTAATGTGCTTAATCTAGTTAGATTACTAGTGAAGTGAAAGGCTAGGAAAAGAAAATCTCTTGTAGCTAGTATTTTGTATTCGCTTTCTGCTATCTTTCAAATTGAAGTTTAAGTTTGAGTTGCAGCACAAGTTCCAGCGAGTGGGAGAACCTAAGGAGCTGCTTGGGATTAACCAAGAGGATACTCATTTTTCTATCCATTTACTATGGATTCTAAGTCTTTGCTAAATCATGATGAGTAGGTAGTTTTCTTTTATGTGGTTGCCTTTGTTTTATCTTCACCGAGTGAGTTGAATAAGGAAAGATTTTTGCAGGTAATCATTTATGTTATTGCCCTTAAGTTGATAATGTGGGGGGTTAGGGTTTAGGGTTTATTTAGTGTTTGTGTTTAGGATTTAGGGTTTAGTGTTTAGTGTTTAGGATTTAGGGTTTAGGGTTTTGAGGGTTTAGGGTTTAGGCTTTAAGGTTAGCTTAGGGTTTATAAGCTAGAATCAACTAATGAGATCAAGTCCTTTTGGATAAAGTTTACAACCTTTAGTGTATTTACACACGATTTCCTTGGGGTTTATGGATACACATATCCTTATAGGTTCTTTTCTTTGTTGAATTATGCAACATTGGTATAATAATTGATTAAAAAGGAGGTAAGTAGGAGGATCTATTTAAGATATAGATTTTGTGTGGAAGATTCTACCTTGAATTGAATTGAAGTTCCTTTCTTTTTCTTTTGGGCTAGACAAAAGTGAGGTGCCCAGTTTGTTGATAGCTTTCTTTGGCTAAAGGCTTACAAATTCACTTGCCTTAATAGCTTTCCTGAGCCCGATAAGAGAAGTAGCTTAACTTGGTAAAGACTCCAACTTGATAATGGTGTCAAGGGACAAAATGAATTGTATCATAAGAAAGAGGGATAGAGTCACCTTAAAGTAATGGTTCGATCACCAATGACTGACTTAACCTAATGATTTGTGGCGAGCTGAGCACGCACTATCTTGCTTGTAATCTATAACATGATCTATGAAACACTATGGATAGAACCCATTAAGAGAACTAATTACCTATACCAAATCAATATACAATGATATAAATAGCACATACCCCTACCCTTGCTTGAAAGTGCCTACCACATTCTATATAGGCACTTGATAATGTTAGTTCACTAGTAAAGAAAGGAATGCTTTCGAATTTGAGTCCTTTCTTTAGATAATTTTGAACACTAATCTCAGGACCCTCAACTTTGTCTTTTCCATGACATGGAGGAACCTCATCAGAGCTTCTTACCCTCTACATAATATCCACCTTAGCACTCGAAATGCATTAAATTAGGACTAATGAACTAAAGCCCCTCCAAATTGTACTATTACTGTAGCTTAAAGAGGGACTGACACTAGGTACACTGCGACTGCAACAAGATTGGAAAATATTTTATTTTCACCTAGCATCTTTCTAGTGAAAAGATAATTCCTATCTGTATCCATCAAGCATGCGATGTTAGAAAAAGTCAAATTATTGCCTCTGCTCTAATGGAAAACATGGCAAAAATCAAATCTTTTAGATCACCAGTTATCCAAAAAGATGCCTAGATTTTGATATTTTTTTATTAAGCTCCATGCCTTCTCATAATCCTCAGCCAGCAACTTATTGCTTAAGTCAGACCAGACTTCCAAGTTTATTGCAATGAAAAGAAAGAAAATGGATGTTATGCGAGTATGATTATAGGCAGTCAACAATTTATCGATTCAAAAGACATTTTGAACCCGGTTCTTGGAAGATATCCCTTTTCCTTATCCTGACTTAGACTACGGGAGACATACATAAAGATTGAAGTAAAGAAAGCAGCTTGCCTGGGGAGATCTTTCTGCTTTACTTGAAAATTTTTTTTTTTTAAAATTGTGTTATTTTCAAAGGAATTCTCTTGTCACATAATATGAAATCATTCTATTCACTGAATAGGCTTCTCTCAAAGTAAGATAAACTCCTTGATTTTAGTTCTTATTAGGTTAGACAAGAAGGAAAGAATAGCGATTGGATGAAGTGCATTGAAATGGAATCTTTATATTGACTTTGAGTGGACCTTCCATGATAAGTAATAGAACCAAAGCTTATGTTGTCATCAAGTTGAGGACTTCTTGAGGATTCTTTGCAATGGGATAGAGATTAGAGAGTCAAGACAGTCTTTGATTGCCCCTTCTTGTTGAATAGTCTTTCATGTTGAAATTGTGCGGCTCTTTATATAAGAGCAAGACTCATCTTTGAGAAAGACCATGCAAGATCAGTAGGTAAGTAAACAATTGCTTTCTTTCTTCTAAGTCCTTCTATTCATTCTTTTCTTTCTTTGAGCATCCACAGCTAAGGATTTCGTTCATGAAAACTCTATTTATTACGAAATGTAATGACTTTTTTATTCTCTTGAAGTAGGGAGTCAGAGTCAGTAGTCACTCCATTTTTCAATTATGTTATGCTTATTTTGTTAGAACTTTTTAAGCAAGGATTTTAGACTTGCTCAATCAGGAAGGATGGATCTTCATTCTTGTCGAGCCTAGAAAAGAAACTTTGAAATGGAGTCCATAAAATCGCAAGCAAAGCTCATTGACTTGATCCAAGCAAGCACTCTACTCTAATGAAGTCTTTTGTACCCATTATGCTCTCTTTTATTGATAAGAAAGAAAGGCAAAAAGAAGAACATATATAGTCTAAAGAAACTCTAGTTTTCCACCCGGTCGATAGCTCTCCAAAGTTTGACTCTCTCTTTCTATATGCAATACTTTGAATCACCTACTTGGTGCATGCCGGGCACAACACATAACCCACAAGAGCACATCTAAAATTCATAGAGCACACCACCTAATCCCTAAACCAAGGAAAGGACCGTGATCATACTTTGAAATGAGATAAGCCTTACACGGTGATTGATCAATTACATTGACTCAATTCTTCATGAATGAAGGATATCGAGCAGAATGATATTGAATCGTCAAACACTATAATCCAATGGGCCAACCTAGTTATAGAAGAGAAAGAGTAGCTCACAACTCGCTTCTAGCGGCGATTGATTGATTGAGTGCCTTATTACAGAAGGCTGATGGGTAGACCCAATATCTATCAATACTTTTGATCTGGGGAGTACCTTCAGTCTAAATGAGCAATGGGTGATGATCAGGCTGAATGCAAGGGAGATGAAGAAGAGTGGTTTTTCGTAGCTTTTATAGGTATGACAAACCTCCAGACCCCGGCTATGGAAAAGGATCTTTTCTTGTCCATGCCCTATCGTTGCTTCCGCTAGATCAATGGGATCCCAATCTCAATTTCTTAGGTTTGCTTGCTCTATTTAGAAATTGAAGCTACTTTATCTCTTTCACTACACCAAAAAAGTCTTCGACCCCCCAGGCCAAAGTTTTATCTTAGCACCTTGATGGAACTAAACCTAAAAGAATAATGCTAAAGAGGAACTCTACCCTGCCCTATCCTAATCATTCAGAATTCAACCTTTTAGCGGTGTATATAAACTAGAAGTAGATATAGATGCAGATGATGAGACAATAAGTTATCATTTAATCTTTTTCTCCTAGTGGGATAGTAAAGAAGGATCTCTCCTATTCTATAGTGGTTGTCTATGAGAAGGAAGATGTGACGCGGAAGGGTTATCAACGAGAGAAGGCTTCTAGGTAGCTTATGGAGGACTTACTTCGAGAGGGCGAAGAGTTCATTAAGAAGGAGTTCCCCTTGGGGATAGAAGTAGCTCCACTCTTTGAGGAGAGGGTAGTTGAATAGCATTCAGATGAATATCCCATTAGTCCAGCTCTTTCCTAAATAAAAAGACCTAACAATGATAATCGGGAGTTGAGCTTACGGGTAGCATCGGGAGACTGACTTACTAGAAACTAATAGTGAAGGTCATAGAGAAGGCTTCTTATAAGAGAAGGGTACAGTAGTTCATATCGAACAATATTCCTGAGATGTGAATTTCACTAAAGCAATTCGAATCAAGATCTTCAACAACATTCCTCGTGGTCTTGCTAATTCTTGTAGACAACCCTAGAACTAGAACATATTTTGTCTTATTCTGCCTACCCTTCTTTCATGAATTTAGGAGTGAATGAGCTAAGCTAGATCTTTCTCTCCCACCAGTCAAGTCAGGGCTAGTCATGGAGAAAATCAATGATATATGTAAAGTTAGACTCGCTACTAAAGAAAAAGGGTACAATCGAAGCGAAGGAGTCATAAACCTTCAACTCATCAAGGTGATAGTTTTATTCTAAAATAAGAAAAGGCATAAAGTGTCAGAGAGATTGTGAAGCTTTAAAGAAGAAGGAGTAGCATGCCAGTGACAGCTAGAGGAAAGACAAGTCAGCAGATGCTAGTATAACTACAAAGTGGTTAGGTACAGATTCAAGATATGTTCTTTCAATTACAACAAGAGTCAGATGTAGTGATAAGTGGATTATGGACTTAGCTTGCTCGTACTAGAGGTGTCCTTATAAAGAGTTTTTTTTTAACTTATGAGCTTGCCTATGTTGACATGGGAAATAATGTAGTATGCAAGATAGTTGATTTTGGCATAGTGGAGCTGAAAATGCATGATGATATGAGTAGGACATTGATTGGAGTTAGGCATGTACCAGACTTCAAGAAGAATCTTGCATCTTTTAGTGTTCTCGGTAAAGAATAATGCAAACTCTTGTGAGTTGCTGAAGTGCTTAAAGCAAAGGTGCATTGGTTGTCATGAAGTCCAAGAGAGTTGGTAAACTCTATGTGTTGCGGGCACAACTTTGAGTGGATTTAGTTTCATCATCATCCGTGTTGAAGCGTGACTTGAGAAGCGATAAAGGTTAGCTTCATGGTTGCGTTCAAGTTATGGAATAAGCGGGTTAAGGGGAAGACAATTATAATAAGGAGGATCAATCTCATTGTCCAAGGCCCGTCGTACCATTGTAGCATTGTGAGATGAGACAGTTCGACCGAAAGGAGAGGTGAGCTTGTTGTACTGACCGAACCCCTACCTAATCTAATTTTGTATCAACATAATTTGTTTTGTAATCTCTCTTTTGTTGATACAAAATCTAGATACAATGATTGAAATTTGATACATAATTTCCTTACAAAATATCTTCATCTCTATTTTTTTCTAAAAAATGGGCTATGTTTATTGAAAAATGATTGGAAGTGGTTGTTTTAACTCACCTTTCAATTATTCTCTCCTAAAAAGTAGTGTCAAGTACTTAGAATTGCACAGCTTCTAGACCATTTCCCCTAACCTGTGGCTAGGCCGATTGGGTGCTAGCTTATCATAAATAAACAATAAACTTGATTCAACAGAACTGAGTGATTATTATATATGAAATTTCATATAGAAAAAAATTGAAAGGAGAGGCAATAGCACGACTGGAAGGAGAGGTTTGATTTCCTTATTAAGAAGTCAATGAAATGACTTATTCAAAGGATTGAGTTCTCTCAATCTCATTGAGTTTCCATACTCTAAGCATTCACATGAAGCTGATCATGTAGGGGATCCACAAGTTTTCCCTTTCACATTTCATTGATCAATAAACCCTTAGCTTCTTCATTCAATTTTACTCTCCGAGGATATTCAACCTTGGGTACTCTGCAAAAGACTTTTGAGTGAACTTGTCGAGCTGATCCAACACCTTTTGCTTTAGGCTGCACCTTTGAGAACTCAATATTCAACATTTTGGTCTTCTAAAAAGATCAAAAACTAAAGCTTTCTTGGAGGCATTGTAAAGAAAGGCAAGATACATAGCATTGTATTATAGCAACACCGAACCCATTGATTTTGCCACTAGGCCCAGCAGCTATGGCCATGGTCCCTGTTAGACGGGCATTATATCATTTTCCTGTAAACTTCACTGAGTAACATGATCTTCATTTCATAGAGAACTACTTCAATTACATGTGAGTCTATGATAAAGGGTCATTGGTCAGCCCACACTACTTCAACTCTTTCTTCATGTCAAAGGAGATGGAGCTAGTGCAAAGAGGATGGAAAACACCAATTACTGTGGACCTTCCTAATAGGGCATTCTAACTTGAAGTTGTTTTAATTAGAAAGATCAGCATGGTGATGGGAATCAAATTAAGGTCTGTTATCCAAAACAAAAGCACTCTTGAAACTAGGAAATCGTCCATGTGCACAGTGATGCAGAGGGGTTTGAGGTGCTTGGTCATTTTCTCATTTGCTTCTCAAAAAAATATTATTAGACTTTACAGGCTCAACAACAGCTTATTGTGCTTACTGTTCCACATCTTCAGTCCTTGCCTGAAAGGGAAAAGGCAACCCAAATAGAATATGGAAAAGAACCAAAATCTAGCGCCTCATCTCCATAATCCAGATCTTCATCATTGAAATCATCGATCTAGCCCGTCATATCCAAGTTGGAATACGACTTGAAGATCATCATCATTTAAAAAGAAAAAGTCATCAAAATCATATCATCCCCCAACAGGTCCTATAATACTTCCTTAGGACTTAGGAGCATTGGCAGGGAAAAAACCTCTATCCTATGTGCAGCTTCTTGGGATATTCTTGATGTTGGACTTCAGCAATGGTAGCCATTACATCTTAAGTCTTAGAATCCACCTATTTGTCATTTACGGCTTGGCCTTCAGCTATTGCTTTCCCATCCTCTTATTTTTGAGCCCTCAACTAGCGCCTTTTTTTATCGAGCTCTATCTGACGCTTTCTAAAGCAAGTGTCAACTATCGATCTCTGACGAAGACCCATGCTCCCTTTCTTGAAGAAAATAAGAGCTTTCATGAATGATTCAATTTAGATGATCAGTGAAACCAAAAGATGGGATTGACATCATTGCTTAGACTGTTGTTTGATGAGTTCGATTATGCAAGAAAAGACCAAGGACAAAGAGGGAGTAACTCTTCCTCTTTTTGGATTTTGAGTGAGCAAGTCTACAAAGAAAATAATAGTCCGCCTTTGAAGAGTGGTATTGATATGAAGCCATGAGCTTTCTAGTATGATAATAAAAAGATTTGTACATATCTAACAAAATCGATCAATAATAATATCGAATCGATAAATCGGTCAAGATCAATTTACTAATAGGATTGCCCAGTACAATACAAAATTGTGCTTTTGACAATGATCCAATAAGAGAAATTACTTGGGCTATAGTATCTAATTTCTTAGTCAGAGTATTTATGATAAATGAATTCTCTAGCATTTGATCTCTTACTACCAAAGGATTTTTTAGTACACTTGAAAAATACCCTAGAAAAGAGAAGGAATAGTTGGGTAATTGCTTTTTATGGATCCTACAAGGTTGAAACCAAAAGTTAAAATAAGATTTCCAAAAATTCACAAGATGAAAATTTCATTTCTTCATCAGAATAAGAGTTCCTTATGAAGCCAGAATCACTTTTCTTTTATATCGAACATAATATATGAAAGTATCTTTGAGGAACCATAGGATCCTCTAAAAAGAATTACAACACATGGACATAAGATATTCTATTTTTCCATAGAAAAGTGTCCACTCAAGAAAGATCCCAGAAGATATTGATCGTATATAAGAAGACTGTTTACAAAAAAAATAGGAAAATATATTCCAATTAATATACATAAGAATTATGTAGGAACCAAAAGATTCTTTTTTTCTTTTGAAAAGATGTAAATAGATTGCTTTGAAGTAATTAGACTATTCAAATTATGATATTCGTGGAAAAATAATCGCAAGAAATGCAAAGAAGGAACATCTTTAATCAAGCATTGAAGGATTTGAACCAAGATTTCCAAATGGATAGGATTGGGTATTAGTAGAGCTGACACATAATTGAAATGTGATAATTTATCCTCTAAAAAGGGAACTATTGAATAAATAGATCATAAATTTTGAGATTTTGGTATTCATTTTTCTTCAAAGGAAGATACTAATCGTGATGAGAATGGAATTTCCAAAATGACTCCAAAAACTTCTGATATCATTTGAGAAAAAAAATGAGAAGAAAAAGAATTCTTATGACCCCAAAATCCATTTTTGTTAGAATCATTCACCGAAGAAAGAAAAGATTCCTCTTGGTACATTCGAGCAATGAAACATTTCACAAGTACTAAACTCTATTTATTATCATAATCGATAATTTCCAAGGGTTCCTAAATAATCAAACTATTGAATCTATGATAAGGAATAAGTGAGTAAATAGACTCTTGAAAGAGTAGCGGATAGAGGAAGTTTTGTTGCCAAAATCTAACTTTTTTTAATCTAAATACCCTTGTAATTCTACCATTGAAATATATTTCTACTGAACCAAAAAAAGGCAGGCACTTCTTGTGTTATGAAATGATACATTGTGCAATATGGTCATAACAGCATATGCATATGTTGTGTTTCTCTTATACTCAAATACTATTTAGAATAAACTATAATAATAATAGAATAAACTAAGAAGTCAAAGATTATCTAAAAGTTTGAACAAAGAAAAAATATATGCCCTGGAGACAGAGAGCCCAACCTATAGATTTTTTTCCTTTCCCTTTCTATCTAATTTGGTTTCTAGCACTTTGTTAAATAGAACTATACTAACAATAAGAAAAAGGGTAAATATCTTTTCTTCTTGCAACCCAATCACTCTTTTGACTTGAAAAAGATTCATTTTATCACTATACTATTTCTTCACATCCATCTCCAATCCACAATAAAGAAGAATTAGGATTAATAAAAAAAAAGTGGAAGTAGAACCAAGTCAAGATGATATAAATCACCCCTTATTCTTGTGCCAAGAATCTTACTATCACTTTTGAAGGAACTCAAGCTACATTTTTTTCCATTTCCATTCTAGAGTTCCTATGTATTTCCATGCCCTTTTCTTAGGAACACATACAATAAAAAAAAGGATAACACCCACAATTAACTACTTCATTTTCATTTATGAATTAAATAATAATAGAAATACATGTCCTATCGAGAGAGATAGAATTTGTAACATGTTATCCTCTTGCCTAGCGAAGATGGACCCGTGGAAAGAGGCGATTCATTGGATCGACATGAGGGCCCAAGTCCATTGTATTGCCGAATCCATGTTGTATATTTGAAGCGGTGACCTCTTTGCTTCTCTCACTACAACCCTCTTCCCACGAGTTCCCTTTCTCCTCGATCCACATAGACAAAATGTAGGGGCGATGCCAGTTCATGAAAGAAAGGACTCGAGCCGATCACTAACTAATACTAAAACTAAGACTATAAGACTAATCTAACTAATCAAATTAGAAATAATTTGAATAATTAGATAATTAGAATATATAGAATAGAATAACCCAATAATGCATAATAGAAGAGATAGAATAGAAAATAACTGTCTTTTCTTTCCCCGGTTCCATTGCTACCGTGGCCCTTACGCAATCGATCGAACCATATAGATTTCAACACAACATAGGTCACTAAAAGGATCTCGGATGACTCACCAATGCATGAAAGCCAGGATCTTTCAAAAAATGGATTCCTATTTGAAGAGTACAAAATTGTATGGATAAGCTCACACAAACCTATCCTTTTTGAATCCAATTCAGGATTTTCCTTAGGAGGTATTGGGAAGGAATTGGAATGTAAGAATATCGATTCATACAAAAGAAAAGGTTTTCTATTGATGTTCTCTATTGATTCAAATGATATACCTATGGGATATATTGATAGAGGAGGAGGAAACCCAAGATTTCACATAGTACTTTTGATCTAAAAAAGAAAACAAGAGAAGATAGAAGAGTCCAAATTCCAAATGAACAAATTCAAACTTCGAAAAGGATCTTTCGGTTATAGAAAGAATGAGGGGCAATGGGATATCTCTTCTTCTTCTTCTTATAATTAGAAGATCATGATTTGATCCGCATAGGTTTGATAAAAGAAGAATCTTCTCCTTTGATCATAAATGGAAAGTGTTCAATTGGAACATGAAAATGTGAATGAATTGGTGAGTTACTCTTGAGATGGAGTAGAATAAGGGAGGAGATTCACAAACAAAGAGAAAGATCCAATTACTTTGAAAGAATTGAATGAGGAGTCATATGAGGTGAAAATATAATGTACAATTTTGTAGAGTGACAGTAAGGGTGACTTATCTATCAACTTTTCCACTATCACTCCCAAAAAACCAAACTCTACCTTACGTAAAGTTGATAAAGTACAATGAACCTCTGGATTTAAAATCACTTCTTATATACCTGGTATTGACCATAATTCTCAAGAACATTCAGTAGTCATAAGGTGCGCACACCTTTTAATAGCTTGGCTTTGTTATCGCTCCATAGTGATGGTTGACCTTTCAAGGAGTCTTCCTACCACACTAGAATGCCTATGTTCTTTCTAGTGCATCAAGCTTCACTAGAAGCAAGCAATACAAGGGACCTTGGGTTCATAAACAAGGCTCGATCATGACTGATGAGATCACGTAGTAAGGCCTCACCCTACTTCAGGCTTATCTGATGCACAGAAAGAGCTTTATACTAAATGAGCATTAGAGAGAATTGAGTGACCGAGGGAAGCCTTTCTAGAGCTTCCCCATCCATTCCCAACAATTTTTTTCTGCACCAGCTTCCCAGGTTTAGGGGAGGAATTGATTGGATACTCAAAAACCATAATCTTTCAAAGGATCAGCTTCAATAATGATTGGCATAAATGCATGATTAGTTCCACGAATCTCAATTCACTGACAATAGTAAACACTTACTCATTGTACCAAAATAGAGATCTGATTTGAACGACCAGGTACAACATCACATTTGACACCTGAGGAAGGTATAGCCCAGCTTTGAGGTACATCAGCAGGAGTTAAAATCATACGTAGATGAGTTTTAGCTGGAACAACAACTCGATGATCTACTTCTAATGAACATGATTGACCTAATTCTAGATCATCTTCTGGAATCATCTTCTGTGGAGAAGTAGAAGCACTGGCCCCCTTCGGTCAAGTGCTTTGCTTGTGCTTGTTGTTACCTACCGTAGGACCTCCATCCTCGAAGTGAAGGAAGAGGAGTAAGAACAAAAGGTTGTCCTCTCTTGGCCTAATAGTTCCGCAACTACTACCATGATTGTTGCCAATGGGAATTCCCTATTCAGAAAGGTCATGGGGCTGGCTGTTAGGTCCAAAGTTGTATGCCACTATTTTTGGAACTGATAGATTCACTACTTTGGAGCCATTATCGAACATTGCAGGCTTAGCATCTATTTTTCATATATGGCTTCACACTTAGAAGATGTATGTGTACCTCCATCAACAAAAAGAATTTAACCATAGGCCCCTATGCTGGGAGAATTTTGGGGTATAGGTCTAACCACCTCAACTCCCCATTTATAGCATGCACATTTTCTTTTTTCTCTTGATGGCGATAATGGGAGATTCTTGATTAGCGGATGCTTCGTGAACCACGGTACAGTTGCACTTTAATCACCCTCGTGAAGAGGTACACTCTGATACCATTGATGTCCAATAGCTTTCATAGTAATGGTTGGATCTGCTTCCTCATCCATTGAGTATAAAAGAGCAAACAATGATATAGCAATGAACATCGAGGATGAGACTTGGAAAGATGGTTTGAAGAATCTCGATAATAGTTCCATGAACAATCCTTTGTGGGATTGGATTAGTTTGCTCATGGAAATGCCATAAAGTGCTAACTAACATCGTAACAAAAAAATAAGAATGAGGAAGAAAAGATATCATGATGTAAGTTAATGATTTCGTGCATCATAGGTGTTGCTGCATCTTGAGATCATAATTTCCATGGTTTTGCCACATCAAAAGGTGTGATTGTGAGGAATCACCATTCTAAGTTCTTGGAGAAGTCAAACATCATTTGGATTTCCATTCTATGACTCCTCTGCTCTCTAAAAGAGGCTGATCATCATTTTGGCATTGGTTTTTCCAACAAGAGTCTGATGGGAGAATGACATTATTTTTGATAACTTGAACGTGGTAGACTAAACACCAGATTTAACACAGAAGCTTCATGCCTTTTTCAAAGTGGAATGGTTTAATACAAAAAAAGATAGAGTCTATATTCTACATATAATAGAAAGATATATATCTATCTTTTTCTAGACTTTTTCTTTACTACCTTTTATGGTTGTGGTGGACAGGTTTGATAGATTCCCTTTTTTTACTCTCTTTTTTTTAGTCCCAGTTGTATCCTTCATTACTTAATCTAGATACTGGTGGTTGGGAAGCATCCATTCCAATTAGTAGCTTGTTGAGAAGCAAGTCAAAATAGAGTAGCGGATCTTTTCTAGAAGGACTAAAACAGGGCAACCAAATGAAAAGGAAAAGGCACGAAAGCATTTCACTAGTCTAAGTGAAAGCGAGAGTTTTGCAAAAAAAAAGGAAAGTTGAAAGAAAGTAGGGTTGTCTTGGAGTAGTTTCATTCTAGTCCTTTCCATCAAAATGATCAGACTGATGACTCCTACCATGATCTCGATTTACATGACCTCTAAATGAGCTTTTTTTTGCTCGCTGCATGAAATCTGACTATTCTGAATTAGTGATAGGACAATTATGTAATAAACTCACTCTGGTGAAGCACTGATCCAATAGGGAAAGTAGGCAAGGAGGAAAGCTATGCCTCTAGTCTTGAACCTGAAAGGCGCATTCTTCATCTAGTTGAACTCTTTCTTTATACCTGACCTCTTCTGTGTGGCTCAAAAACTCAATGATTGAAAAAAAGAGTGTGCCCCCCTCTTAATTAAAGAATCGCCAAAATTTTCAAAGAAGGGAAGATGAGGTGTTCTAACAACTAGACTAGCTAGTGTAGTCTGATTTGGCATTTAGCTTCTTCCTGATGTTCCATTCATTGAAATACTGATAGAAGGACCATCCTTTCCCTACTGGAAAGATGTGTAGGAAAAAATGGATTCTAGCGAGTTGCCTAGTTCCCTTTCTCAAGGGTTACTCAATGCATCCCTCCCTCTTTCTCTTTCCATCTACTTGGTTGATTGGACTAATTAACCATGGGCTTTTTTCTTGATTTGAAGGTTTAGATAAGTTGACTAACATATTGAACCAACTTTTGATTCCGTATAGAACCTAAAAATTGGTAAGTAGATGATCCAACCATAGAAAGAAGTCAACGAAAAAAATGAAAACTAGTACATATATGAGTTCCCACTGGTAGAGAAAGATTGTGCAGAAGTAGGCAAAACTCAGATTGGACTATTAGGTCGGCTAAACCAAGATGGGGAAGGAGAGCTAGTGTTTCAGTGTACTAGGTGTGAAGCAGTGAGCTTGGGTCCATTTGTTCTCATTTGCAGCTGAATTGAAAGTAGGTTAGTAGGTTTTATTAGTTCAGCTTTGCTTTCGGATCACAACCAGTAGCCGAGAATACTCGTAATTGACCCGGAGGGCCTAAAAGTGAAAATGATTCATGAAGTCTGCTCGATCTGCACCAGGATCATGAATGGAGATTGAAGCCCTTTTCTTATGAAATAAGAAAACTATTACTTTTTCTTTTTAAAAAACAAACACATCTCTCCTTTTCTGTGCTCTGAGACTGTATGGTACATGTAGCAAGGAGCAGAAGAGCAGGAAGGGAAAATGACATAGTTACCCTGATATTCTTTTTAAATTACCTTCAAGTCATAGCGGCTGATCCAGTTTGACCGTTATCATTGCTAGTATGGAGCACATTGTGTTGCACGCATTTGGAAGAGGAGGAAGATTGACATGCTATATCTATCTTCTTTGATTCTTCTACTTTGACAATACTTTAGCTCTTGCTTAAGGAGCTCTAAGTTAAGTAATACATAGACCTCTAAAGAACATGGCGCAGCGCATGAACACGAGGCACCATCCTCACCAGATCGTTAGACTGAAAGTCGAATTTGAAGATTCATGATCCTTGCAGTTGAATTCATCCCCGGACAACCTTGCCATGGTGGCACTCTTCTACAACTCCTTCTACATTGGCTCCTCCACTTCTGGAATTTTGAAAGAAAACCTTTAGAAACCAAATCGGAAGAACTGTCGCTTTCTATAAGAAAATAAGAGTGGAGTTTTTAGAATGAAAATAATCTATTTTCTCATTTCTTGATCTTAGTAAGAAGACATGCAGATGCACCCACTACACACCACACACTCGATGATTAACATGGTACTTCCCCAACCACGCGTATCCGGGGTTGACCACATCATCACTATTTTCTCAAGGTGAGGCTACGATCTCAATTTTTTCAGTGTGAAGTATGTCCAAGCTTGACAATAAGTGGAGATTTTGAGTCCCTCAATGCAATCCCCTAGAGTAGAAAGAATTCAAGGCCCACTCACCCCAGCAGGAGTGAGTGGCCAAGGGGAGAGGTGATGATGGTTCCATGAATTATTTTTCATAGTTAGTGGCAAAATTTCCCTTTTTTTGTAGCTAAGGTTAAGATATCCACAAAGTGGTATATTTTTTTGTTTTCTTGGTTAGGTTTTGTTCATTCTTCCTGATCTCATTTTGAATTTCTTTGTATCACACAAGAACACGATAAAATTGGATCCAATACCAAAACACTAGAGAGAGAATGCTAGCCTTCCTTATCTTAGATATGCCCTTTCTCTTAGAAGTGAAGTGCCAAAAGCTAGAAGAAAGAGAGAGAGGCTGGATGGTGACATAGATAAAGATAGAGAAAAATAGCATAAGCAAGGTTTCAAGTCTAATAATCAATTTTGAGCGATCAATTTTTAAGCAAGTGAAAGAACTAGTTGCTTAGATATGTAGAAAGCACTTTCTCTTCAAAGTCAAAGGGAGGGAGATCGATTCTAACATCGAAGTTACACCTTGGATAATATAGCAAGCTACCCTTGGCTTCTTGACACACAATATGCACTTCTTGCACTATAGATCAAGGAGGATTCAAACATCAATATCCCATAGAAGTGTAGTTTCCTTCCGATCGTAAGATGCAATACAAGACTTTCTCTATGCAATTAGTTTCACGATGACATAAATTCTTAATAGAAGTTCAAGATGCTATTTTTAGGCAAAGAGGTCAGATAGCAAAAATCACATGAAAAAAGAAAGATTCCACTAGCTAGCAGCAGCAAGGAAGGTCTCTCTCGCTATGGCTCTTCCACGGGGGATCTTGATGATGCTTTCTTCTTTTAGTTTGAGCTAGGTTGGAGAGGGAAACAAGAGTTCTAATTGATGTTCCTAGTCAAGCTCAGTCAATGCTATCTATGTGATGTGATTTGGAGACTAAGGAAAGTTAGGATTGGATCGATGTAATGCCTGCTTGGAGCTCTATTCTATGCCCCCCCCGCCCATACAGAGATGTGTTCACATGATGAAAGCTTTCTATATTCACCAGCAATCAATTGTCTATTTGACATGTCAGCATTAGAATAATAGCGTAAAGGACTCACCTTCCCCTCTGGGAATTTTTTCTCGGTCATCTGATGTTGGGAATTCACCTTCAAAAGAGCAATTTATTATCTATTGTGTGTCATGACATCTTTAGTTTCTAAAGAGAAAGAAAAACCTTGCTGAATGTTCCACTTTGGATAGGATTCTTGTGCCGATCCAATGATGAGAAGGGACTCCAAAAAAGTTGATGATGCAATAGATCTTTTAGTACAAGATTGCTCGCTTCATTCCTGAGCTATTGAGTTATGTGAGCAAACCATAAAGAAATGAGTATGAAGATCTAGGAAATGACATCGTAACTACACTAAATGCATGAATGTCTGGGAAATTTGGCTATCTTAGAGGCATGGCCATAGCTTTGATCTTGTTTATCGAACCTCAAAAAATTAAATATTAGCTAGAACCTTTCCCGCCCATATCCTTCCATTCTCTCTCCTTCTTTCTTTCTTGCCTAGTGGGGCGAATATCATTCCAACAAGTTGACATTCTTTTCCATTCAATCTTTCCTCCAGCCTATCTATACATTGACCTTCCTCCGTGAATTCCATATATGTCTCGCCTACGAATCCTTATACCTATCCCTTTGTTGATGAATCGCATCTCTCCCCTTCAATTGTTCTCTTTGAAAATGAAAGGTTGGACTTTCTTTTTTAGTTCGAGAGGAGTGGAAGAGTTTTTCTTGGTGGTGGAAAAAGATCATTAAATGGCAAGGATTTTGTTTTAAAATGGCATTTTCTTAGTCGACCGCCTTCTTGGTGGTCGCATTACTATTCAAAATCCATTCCTGATGTTCCTGTGGTAGAACTCCTCGGGCATCTGTCCATTCTTTCTTCTAAAGTTTAGGACTGTGTCTCGTAGACCGATTTCATGTAGTACCCATTTCAATCGTCTAATGATCAAACTTCATCCTCCGCTCATCTAACTGGTCAACTTATTTTCTTTCCATGGTTTCCACATAGTTTAGAAAACTTAGGTCAAGTTTGGGATCAGTGCATACAGGGAGACATGCCTATTATCACTGCACATCTAGGTTGTAGTTTAGAGGGAGGAGGTCAAATTCATGTTGCAATTCTACTTTATTTTGTGAAGTTCTTTCATTGTAATTTGACATAACATAAACATAATCACGCTCTGTAGGATTTGAACCTACGACATTGGGTTTTGGAGACCCACATTCTACCAAACTGAACTAAGAGCACTTTCTTATATCCTATAACAGTAGATACGATTGTAAGGAAATAGATTTTTTTTACCCATACATATAGTATGCAAAAATGAAAGATGATGTCCAATTTGATTCAATCGTACTCAATGAATCCAATCCCTCATCATTATGCATAGGAGAAAGAATAGGTAGCAACCCGTGACATTTTGTACCCAAAATAAACCAAGCTGCGCTACATCCCTTTTCCAAATTGTTGTATAGTGTCATTGTACAAAATTCATGTCTTATTTTTCACATCCTTCTTTTCTCCTCCAAACCATATATAGACAACAATCTTGTATCACTCTTTATTATTTTCTTTCATAAAAGATCAATAGAAAGATTTGGATCTGATCCTAATGAAGTTTCATTTGTATAGATACGATACCTATACAAATTCACATATATGTGAAAGGAATCTCCATTATGGAATCATTCACAGTCCATATCTAGTGCCTAACATTGACAAAGAAAGTCTTCTTTTAGAATATCTAAGAAATTCAAAGACTAGGTCAATTTTTTTAATACTTCCTTTTTTTCAAGTCAAAAACTAGAATGATGCACGAAAAATAGTCAGGATAGCTCAATTGGTTGAGCAGAGGACTGAAAATCCTCGTGTCACCATTTCAAATCTGGTTCTTGACACATGAAGAATGAATCAGATAGATATTCATACCTCATACAAATGAATCGAGATGGATTAGGATACATATTCATGAATAGTCTAGAGCACGATACATACTTCTTTGTCTAGGTGTATATATAGATATACCTCCCTTTTTCTTTTCAATAAAAACTATCGCTTCTTCATAAACAATAAAAACTAGAGTAAACATAGTTGAGTAGCAAATTCAGAATCAGAATTATAACCATGGTTCTATACCCGATTAGTAACTATAGCAAGAAGTCGATCCTGGATAAAGAACTATAAGAAAGTGTGAAGTAGCCAGTCTTTCACTTCCGCCTCTCCACTCCCATGCCTTTGTTGGTCGGACCAACCAAGCAATTTTGACAAGTCTTTCTTCATTTTGTGAGCAAGAACCAAAATCTAACTCCTCTTTATGGATAACCAATCCATTTTCCAATATAGTTAGGAGACTTTTCCCAAGAAATGGGTACATAAAATGAAAAGATCAAAACATGGGAATATATCTGATACCAATATTGACTACCCATTTCCATTGTTGTGCTTTCTCAAATTGCATACCTATACACGGGTTCATGTTTCGATAGATATTTGCGAAGTTGATCATCCCTCTCAAAAATGAAGATTTTTAGTTGTCCATAATTTACTAAGTACTCATTATAACTCACGCATTTGTGCACAAAAAAGTGCAGATGAAGTCACACAAATATCTTAGGTAGTCAGTCTATTTTCATCGGTTGGCCAGTGGGAGATAGAAGTATGGGATGTGTCTAGTGTTTCTTCCATCAATCATTTAGATTTTTGTCATATATCAACAGATAATGGTTTTGAAGGTCATCCATTACAAAAATACTTTCTTCTTAGTGGATATGTGGAACGCTATGATGATCTAGATAAACATGTAGTTTCTGAACCCATTGAGATTACCTAAGAATTTTGCTATTTCGATTCTACTTGTCCTTGGGAATAATGTAGCGATGGATAATTCAAAATCAGAATAGGTCTAGCCTAGGGGACAAAGAAATAGGAAATGTTATTTTGCTTCTGAATAAAGAAAAAGAACTTCTATGAAATGAAAGAGTCTCCACAGGCGTCGAATATCATTGAAAAAAAGGCACTAGTTTCTTCAGGAGCAGCGAACCTGGAAAGCGACGGATTTCTTGTTAAGATAGTAGGTCAGGCTAGTCCATTCATTCTGGTTAGTCACTTTTGGTCGATGACTTGATTTTAAAGATTCCTCGTCGACAAATGGTTGAAAGCATTGGTGCATCGGCATGTCCATAATTCAAGGACTAATACCGACAGACGCTTGAAATTTTGCTCTTGGTTCGCTTGGAAACAAACCCTTACTACACTGCTAGAGTTGTAGAGCTTGAAAGTAGCTTGGCTCGCACTCATATTCACACGGATTGTACTTCAACCATGCTACTAGGCCTAAAAGCTTTCCCAGCTCAGAAGTGAAATATAAGAAAAGCAACCTAGCGCCTTATATACTATAGCACTAGATGCGCCCTAATGGCTTTCTTTTTCCTATTACTACTGCTTCCTTTTGTGGCAACCTTCCTTTCCCACCTCGGTGAATCACCTACTTCATGTCTCATTGACCAACGACTGGTTCTTCTTCTCTTGAAAGAGGAGCTTGACTTGCACCTTACTGACCTTCTTCTATGTGCTTTGTTATCTCTTCTATCCTTTTCTTGTTTCAGAATCAAACTCTTGCCTTTTCTTTGAAAGAAAATTATCGCCTTTTTCTCTTTCTATTAGACGATGATATTGTGAGTTGAGTGACTTTCTTGAGGAGTTTCTTTTGTTAGTTTCTGCAGGAGTGTAACCCCAAGCCCAGTCTTGATACCTAGGGCGTAACATAAAGAATAGATCTTTTTTGTTATCTTGCAAGTCAGGCTCAGAAAGACTACTCCTCTACTAGCGCCTGGCCAAAAAGAAAGTAGATGCACTAACTAGATAGCTAGTTCGAGAAGCTAGCAAGTCAGTCATTTCAGTAGGACTTGAAGCATTTTGAAGTAAGTGGGTGACGCAGGTTAGGGATGGTGTTGAGCCTTTCCTTTTAGATCCTCGTCTCCCAGCAATGAGCTAGTAGTCTGAAAGCTCGTCTGTCAGCAGGTTTGAATTTTCCATCATCTTTTCATTTTTCATTTTCAGACCCTGAAAGATGGAAAAGTAGGGTTAGAGGTTCTTTCTTCCCTTCACATGGGTTCTATGGGTTCTCCTAATTGATGGTTCTAGCTACTTATCCTTATATAGAAGGCTCTAAAAGAATTCTGACTAGACGCTATCCCCTTGAAGAGAAAGATATCGATCCATTACTGTGTGACATGTAAGAGAACCCCCTAATGGACTCACCTTTCTCCCAACGGTACTGGTAAAAAAACACTTCCTTGCTACTAGGCTAGCTGATTCTCTAGTCTGGATCTTTCTAAAGTCTATTAGACCGGCTAGACCGCCATCAAAAGTAGAAGGACTCCAATTGGATGATGGGAACTTGCACTTTTGTAAGCATAATAATTGACTTGCTAAATCATCCCTATTTGGTGGTAAAATATCTAAGTATCGAAAGGTACTTATATTTTCTTTAAAAAATTAGATTTGATTCAGGTCATAATCTATATTGATATTCTAATTTCTTAATAGAAGGATGAAGTCCAAGAATTACAGATGAATGTACAAAAAGAGTTTCATTCTATAAACTGAAGACTCAACATTATTATCACAAGAATTGAAAAGCTTATGGACAACCTAAGATTCTTGTAGAATATATAGCTTTACAATGAAAAAAAGATATTGAATTGTGAAACATATGGGTACAAAAGGAGAAAGTGCAGATTACAGAGATTGGAAAGAGATTGCATGTATTGAATGGATCATAAGGCATGGTTCTTACAAACAATTGCCTAAAATGGATCAATGTTCCATACAATTTTCTATCTATGGAGTATCAAAATTTGGATATTTGTAAACCAAGAATAAGAAATCAAAAGAATTTACCTTTCTTGATAATTCTGAGATAGAAAAATGGAGATTGAAAAAAAAAAATTTAACCCATCTTGTTTCTATTGTCTAGATCCCAAGAAAGTCATTATAAAAGAAATCTATGAATTGTGAAAAAAAAGGGGATGTGGAAAAATGGAAGGATGATAGAAAGAGAGATTAAAGATCTCAATGATATATGATTCCCATATGTATGGTTTATGAAGAATTACGCCATAAAAATGCAATGTTCTAAAGCATAAACATAAATAGAAAATAAAAAGACAAAATAGAAAATTACAATAGAATAAGAAATAGACTAAGAAAAGGAAAAGAGAAAGAAAATAAAAAAATATAAGAAAAAGAAGAGAAATGAAAATAGAGAATCTAGAAAGAATTTCATCGAGCTTTGAGTTAAGAAAAATCGAGATTAACTCGGAGACAAAGAACATATTTTGTTGAAAGCTCCATTGCAGAGTTCAAGCCTAAGTATTCATAGAAAAGCTATAGGAACGAAGGAACCTGTCATTACATAGGATTTTATTGAAATTGGGTAGGATGGCAGAATGAACCAAGAAAAAATGGATTTTTATCATGAATTGACCCTACAAATGAAGGAGGAAATAGTCAATATTATAGAACCCTTTCTTTCATTGAATTTCATTTATTGGATGACTTTTGGTGTGATTCCATAGAGGTAAAGTAAAAGACTTAAGAAATTTTGATAAAAGAAAGAAGTGTTATATATTAAAAAACACTCCTAGTTATCTGGTTAGATATACAGCTACCTATGTAACAAATTCCATCTCAAAAAAATGAGTATATTCTTTCTTTTGATAGAATGAAATACATAAAGACATATGTATATGTAAGATTATTGAATCATTTCATTCGTGCGGAGCTGGATGACAAGAAACACTCATGTCCAGCTCTACAGTAGAGATGGAATTCAAAAATAACCATCAACTAGAACCCCAAAAGAACCATATTTCATAAACAACATAGAGGCAAAATGAAGGGAATATCTTGCAGAGGCAATCATCTTTATTTTGGTAGATATGCTCTTCAAGCACTTGAACCTTCTTGGATCATAGCTAGAAAAATAGAAGCAGGGTGAAGAGCAATGACATGATATTTGTATCGTGGTCAAAACATATGGTTACGTATCTTTCCCAACAAACTTATTACTGTAAGACCTACAGAAACACGTATGGGTTTGGGCAAGGGATCCCTCAAATATTTGGTATCCATTTTGAAATTGGGCCGAAGACTTTATAAAATGAGTGGAGTATCAGAAACTATAGCCAAAGCTACTATGGAGAATGCAAAATGCCTATACGAACTCAATTTATTATTTCAGGATAGGTAAATAAAAGTCAAAGAAGAAGGAGTATGGAGAATGAGAAAACAATAGATTTCTTTCTCGAGACAATCTTTCTTTTTTCCATTATCAGAAATAAGTGATTCAAAGAATAATGATATGATTCAACCTCAAACCCTTTTGAATGTACCAGATAATAGTGGAGCTCAAGTATTGATGTGCATTCGAATCATAGGAACTGGTAATCACCAATATGCTCATATTGGTGATGTTCTTGTTGCTGTAATCAAAGAAGCAGTGCCTAGCAAGCCTCTAGAAAGATCAGAAAAAATTAGAGTTGTGATTGTACACAAGTGTAAAGAACTCAAACATGACAATGACATGATAATATGATATGATGACAATGTAGCAACTATCATTGATCAAGAAGGAAATCTAAAAGGAACTCAAATTTTTGGTGCCATTACTGAATTGTGATGTAATTTGACTCAAATAGTGTCATTAGAAAGTCTTATAGATGAAAATAGGATATATCATCAGATATATAGAATATTAAAATCTCTAAATAGATTAATAGATTGTCTCATGCATATACTTTCCATTTCTAAAATTTTTTAGAATTTCAAAAAAAAAAATTCAATAAAAAAAACAAAAAAGAAGCATGTTGATTATGTCAAAATTAGGAGGCACCAATAACTATAGTTCTTCATGGGTAGGGACATTACTGCCGATATAAGAATGAAAAGAAGAAATGCTGACAACATATCGATATCTTTAGTTTCATAGTCAAGAGCCTAATAAGTCAATTTATAATCTTTCACACTAGCTTTCAATCCAACGCTTGCTTTAGTTTCTATTTGTGTGGACATAAGTCCCTCCCTACAACTCATGAATTTAGAATTCTCACAACAACAAGGTCTACTCGATATAAATTAGGCGTGAATGAAACCTTTGATAAAAAATAATTGACAATTCAAAACATATTCAACTAAACAAATATTCTAAATGAATAATGAAAATTTGAGAAGGGTTCGGTTCGTTATCCATGTATTTGATTCAGCAAATCATCATTTTTTTATACTCTTAGATATATATGACACAACCTAATCTTTATTTTGAAAGTTTCTATTTCTAATGGAATTGATCACCTTATGAATATAAAAAAAGAAAAAGAAAGAAAAATATTAAAATAAAGATAAAAAACATCAAATAAAATGAAAAATAATAAAAAGGATTAGTAATTAGAATATTAGAATAATAAAATAATAATTCTTAATAAATAGAATAAATATGAAATAAATAGAATCTAAATGTACAATATAATGAAATTAAAATAGATAAATTTAAAATTGAAATTGAATAGAAATAGAATTCTAAATAATTTGAAATCAGAATTAAGAAATTCTAAAGTAAAAGTAAAGATATTAAAGAATATATATAAATATTGTAAATAAAAATATCTAATAAAGAAACTAGAAAGAAAAAGAAATAATAGAAGATCTCTTGACAATAATATATGTTATATATGTAAATCCTAGATGTGAAAAGAGGTATAATTCATCTATAATCTATAAAAGGTAATGAATATGGTACATAAAGAAGAATAGGTGCACAACATAAATAAAAAAAGAAAACAGTACAATAGTACATCTATATCGAATTGAAAATTGACTCATTCACTGAGTAAAGGATTGAATTGGTTTCGATTGTTCAATCGAATGCTAACTTCCATTTCTTTCTTATGGAATTAACCAATCAACTTGCTATCAGATATTTCTTTTCGATTCAGTACTTTTCAAGAAAGAATTTTGACTTTTTCTTATGATTTATGATTATGATAAGCAATCTCACTACTTCCAATCCTGTAGTTTCTACACTTGAAGACAAAACCTTGGGTGTATCGCTCAAATTATTGGCCCAGTACTGGATGTCATTTTTCCACCGGGCAAGATGCCTAATATTTAGAATGCTTTGGAAATGAAAGGTCGAGATTTTGTTATTCAGCAAATTAATGTCACTAGTGAAGTACAATAATTATTAGGAAATAATCGAATGAGAATTGTAGCTATGAGTGCTACAGATAGTCTGATGAGAGGAATGAAAGTGATTGACACGGGAGCTCCTCTAAGTGTTCCAGTCGGGGAAGTTAGTCTTAGATTAATTTTTAACATTCTTGGAGAGCCCATTGATAATTTAGGTCCTATCAATACTTGCACAACATCTCCTATTCATACATCTGTAGCTACCTTCATACAGTTAGATACGAAATTCTCAATCTTTGAAATAGGGATGAAAGTGGTGGATCTTTTAGCCCCCTATCACAATGGAGGAAAAATTGAACTATTTGGGGGAGTTGGAGTGGGTAAAATAGTACTCATCATGGAATTGATCAACAACATTGCCAAAGCTAACGGTGGCATATCTATGGCAGTAGGTGAACGTTATGAAGGAAATAATCTACATGGAAATGAAAGAATCTAGGGTGATTAATGAAAACAAATCTTGCAAAATCCAAAGTGGCTCTAGTCTATGGTCAAATGAATGAACCATCAGGAGCTCGTATGAGAGTTGGCTTGACTTCCCTAATCATGGCAGAATATTTTTGGGATGTTAGACGTACCTCTATTCATCGACAATATATTTTGTTTTGTTCAAGCAGGGTCCAAAGTCTCTGCCTTATTAGGTAGAATGCCTTCTACAGTGGGTTTTCAGCCTAACCTTAGTACAAAAATGGGTTCTTTGGAAGAAAAAATTACTTCTACTAAAGAAGGATCCATAACATTGATCCAAGCAGTTTATGTACCCGCGGATGATTTGATCGACCCTACTTTTGCCATGACATTTACACATTTAGATGCTACTACCGTATTATCAAGAGGATTAGCTGCCAAAGGTATTTATCCAGCAGTAGATCCCTTGGATTCAACATCAACTATGTTACAACCTGGGATCATTGGTGAGGAACATTATGAAATACAAAGGGTGAAGAAAACTTCACAACATTACAAAGAAATTTAGGACATTATAGCTATCCTTAATGGAAAATTCTTCAAGAAGATCATTTCATCAGAAAGATCTCAACAAATTTAACATAGAGTGACAAGCAAGGATAGCTTTTCTTAGCCTTAATCATATCCCTTCCTCTCAGGAGTGAAGTTTAAAGGAGAGAGAATGTGATTTTCTCAAATAGGCTAGCTTCACTAAGGAAATTGACTATAAAAAAAAACCATACTTCCCAAAAGCATACCGCCCAAAGAAAAGATACCATCTCAGGCATAACAGAAAGTAAGGTCAACCAAACTAATCTATCCTAGCCACCCAAGCCAATATCGTTGACAAGGAAGGAAAGGCCTAAGGCACTATGGGAAGAGCTTTCTTGATCCACTGTACTTACAATAGAAGAAGAAGTTCACATTTCTTTCTATATTCTAGAATCAAAATATCTCCCAAAGAAGAAGACACACACACACATATGCACACTCAAAGAAAGAGGAAAGGTTGGTTGGCAGTAAAGGCTAGTCCTTATCTTCAGAAGCTGTAATAAGTAGCCATGTAGGCAACTTCACCTACTTCCCTTGGAAAGGATTTCATCAGCCTTTGATACCTAGAGACTTTCAATCCCTAATTTCCCTCATACCAAGGAAGAGTTTTCTATCGACTATTTTTCTAGTAAAAAAATCAAGACAAGTACACGTGATGAAAGAAAGGACAAATGTCACAGAAAAAGAAGGAGCTACTTGAGAATTTTCTTCAAAATAAAAAGGTTATCCAATGGGCTGATAGCAGATAGATCAAAAGCGATGGTATTGTTAATGATAACAGTAACTATCAAAGAAATAGCCACAGGGGAAGGAGATGGCACAAGTGAATCACTGTGGGGTCTTCTTCAAGGCTACTAGCTAAGAAGAGAGATGACACTAGGAATAACATTGAGTTAGCATTTTTCCCCTAATGGTAGTGAATAAGAACTGGTTTAGAATCTTGCGCAAAAGGGGAGCCGAAGGAGAGACTTCCTTTATTGAGTCTAGGGAGTGAGCTAGCTGCATTTTCTATCTTCTCATCTTCTTTCTCCCAAATCATACATTACGGGTGGAAAAAGAAGCAAAGGAATGATTATCCAACCATAACCAACTGATTTTCATACATAAACATTTGATCAAGAAGGTAGAAGATGGATGGTGAGGATAAATGATCCAGGTAGGTGGAAGAGAAGCAAGAGCTAAAGCTTTTGCATAGAGATTTTCTCCTTTCTTCTTTCCTTCCTGGGCTACTTTTTAATAAGATTGAAGGGTGAAGGGAAGGGATAACTAGTCTTAGAAGGGACAAAGCTATGTAGATTCTACCATGCCACTTAACCCGTTCTCCACCGACATTCTCGCTTCATTGGTGATGTATAAGGCTTTTGGCCCAAGTCCCTTGCTTGAAGGATTATCGCACTTTCAGTGGTACTGAGATTGTACCTACCACTACCCTTAAAAAAGCTAGTAACTTGAGAGTTGAAAGAAATATCTTATCATAGAGAATGATAGAACCAATAGCTTTGAGCTTGAACATGTTTTAGCTCTTGTTCACGACCCGAATCAGATTAAGGAGATGTCGATGAGGGTATAATATAGAAAAGAATTTTCTTTGGTTCAAAGCTTGAATCAAAATATCCTTCCCACCTGGGGAGCTCTAAGTCAAAAAAAGATAGATCCAGTTCAGCCTATTGATTGAAAGAAGCCGGTAGCAAAGGAAGTGGTAGTGTTTTTTAATTACTTTTAGGTCTTGAGTTTTATCCTAGTCTGAGGAAAGGCACTATTGCTTTCATTTCAATCAAGCATGAGCCATCCATTTTTCCTTTCATTTCAAAAAGGCTTTCCTTTGCTACCGTATAAGAAGGACATAGTAGGCTGCTATCGAATCTTGCTATCTAGAAGTGACATACTTCATATATGAATGAATAGAAAGTGAAAGAGATTCACGAAACATAGCTATTCTTTGCACCAAGAAAAGATTTAGGTAATCTTGTGATCTCCACGGGCATGGAACCAGAATCACACCTTGGGGAACTGGTACAAAAGATCGTCTGTATATTTCTTCATCCCCACCCAAGTCAGTCAGATTTTTCTTAAGAGTAAAAGCACAGGTAAGCTAGCCTTTTCTTCATCATCCAATTATTCCTATCAAGATAGCCATTTTAGATCAATAGTTACTTAGTTGTCAAGAGAATGAGTGATTCAGAGTTTCCTTGCTTGTCTAAGTCATGTCTATTATGTTAGTTCCTCTATAGAGTGGCAAGAGGAATCCTTGGTCCAGGCTTTTCTTAAGCTAGATACTCGAAAGAGCCGAGCTGGTAGAAAGCCTCTGTCATAAAAGATTTTTGGTTGTGAAATAAGAAACTCTTGGAGGAAATTCCTTCTTAGCAATTGAATAAACTCCTGGTGATGAATAAGAAGAAGGTGTTGTGAAGAAGGGAATGGTTGCACTAGTCCCACACCCACGTAATGAGTAACAAGGTCTATTGGATCCCCACCATTGAGCATTTTTGAGGACTAGCTACTCATGGTTTCATTTCACGTTGATGTTGGGGATCAAAATTTTACTTGCCTTGCTGAAACTTGACTTGGTTTTTTCTTAAAAAACCTTTAGAGAAAGAGATGAACTTGCATACTAATGTATGTCTTTAAGCTCCTTCTGGGGACTAGGTTGAATAAACATCTAGAATGGAGCCAACTGACCTGACTTGCTTGGTTGAATTCTCTAATGGATGGATTGATAGTTACTTGACCGGAACTACCCCAAGCATATGAATATGACCCTTTTTTTAGTCTCCTTCTCGAATATGGTTGTAGAATCCCCGAGACCAACTGACTTAACCATTTTTTTAATTGACTTACTTAACAACCTTCTGCTTGATTGGCCAGATAGCTAGCTTATCTTTGACTATTAGTTCAATGACAGATTATGATGGGGGGGTTCCCCCTTCGATCCGATCCTTTCTGTGACCCATGGTCTAGAAATGAACTTTTTGTCTCTTCGTCTCTTGCCTTTTAATTGCACATTCTGATGAAAGATGATTCTCTTTCCATCCCTCATCATTGAGAGAAAGAGTTGCTATCTATCTCTTCCTATATGTAAAAACAAATATGGTTCCAGGGATCAGTTGATTGCAGCTAGAGGAGGAGAAATGAATGATGTCCCAGCCTGGGCACCTATAAGCCAACTATTCCCTCTCTTCCACTCAGAGACCTTGAAGTGGAGCATGGATTCGACCTTATGTTCCTCTTATTTCCCTTCTCGATTGACTAGATGGGTCAACCCCAAAAGTCCACATTTAAGTTTGGTTTGTGGGTGGTAGTCTGACTGAATTGGTACCTCATTGAGGTGCGGTAAGTTCAGGTTTGCCTCTCCATGGTTTGCTTATAGTTATGGCTACAAAAGCATTGCTAGCTAGTCAAAGTTCATTAGGGCACTTTCTGAGTTTGATTTACACCTGGAATCTATCGGCCCATATTGATAGAAAGCATGGGGAAAGGGTAAGGGTAGGCATTATTTAGCTCAAAAGGGCTCAAGATAAGTGCGGTATAAGCGCCTTTGAGACAATCAAATCAATAAGGGCTCAGCTTTTGGGAAAGGATGGTAAGGAGTATTTTTTTATGCCTTTTTTAGGAATGAATCTATTATTGTCCTCAAACATTTCTATTTATGAGACATAAAAATTCAGTTTGTTTCACTCAGTTTATGGCTTTTGTGGAAAATCCATTTCTTGTGGTATGACACTTAAGATCTTTCAGAGTGAGGTGGTCAGGAATCTGATAACTCTAGTTCTCACAGTCTTTATGATGAAAAGGGGATTCACCATCATTTTTCTTGTCCAAAGACACCACAACAGAATGATTTGGTTGAACATAAACACTGCTATATTCTTAAGAGGGGTTGTACGTTAATGATTGCATCCTTTGTACCTCTTTCTTTTTGGGCAGAAGCTATTTGCACTTCCGTGTTTTTGATAAACTAGTTGTGGGATGCAATTCTCCTTTTGAAGTGAAGTTGGTCAAATAATAGATCACAAGGCCCTATGACCATTCGGGTGTGCGTGCTATCCCCACTTAGCACCCCATACCGCTCATAAGTTGGAACCTTGTTCTCGCCAATGTGTATTTTTGGGTTATAGCCCCAACCGATCTCTGCTATTTTGATCCCTCTTCAGGCCGTGTTTTCATCTCCAGGCATGTGATCTTTGATGAATTCTCATTTTCATTTTCTATTATCCAGTCTCCAGGTTCTACTAATGGCACTTCTTATGATGATAAGGTTTTCATCCCTATTATGCGTACTGAGGAGCGTCTCACCCCTGTGACTCCTCTGTTGGTATCTCCAACTATGGTAGTTTTCTCACCACTTCCTTCTAGTTTTCCTGCTCCAGTTGAGATTACTCATGCCAGTAATGCAACGACTTCGACTGCTTCTAGCATTGCCGATTATTCGATTACTATTCCTACTATTACTGTTTCAACAGCCAATTCCATCCATAAATTTGTGAATCCTTCTTCGAATCCCATATGTCTTAGTATCTGTCATCGTATGGGGTTTATAACATGACCAAAGTCTAAACAAGTCTTGTTCTTATAATTCCCCCCGAGGATTTAAAGAAAACATTTTCTCTATTTAAGGCCCTTCTCCCTCTTAGTCAGGTGCTCGTGTGCTCTTATTTTGGCATCACTAGGTTGAGTATCTTTCTTTGGCCATCTCCTCATCTGAGGTTGCTACTTATTCTGAATATCCCATCGAGCAAAAGAAATGGGTACAAAGGAAAGCAAAGCAAGACACCGGTTGCAAAGAGAGGTTGCTACTGAGCGCTGCCTTGGGAATATGATTATTAAAGGAATTTTGAGATTCGTGACTAAAAGTAGGTTGGAGAATGATTCTCAATTAGATCAGAGAAGTACCATTGATGTTGACACATCGATATAGCTATCCATGGATTTTGAATTCAAATAATTGGTTATCTATTAAATGTATTCTTGCGAAAGAGCAAAAAGTGGAAGAAGGGCACATTATGCGATAAAAACTCGTTAAGTAAGAAGATGGGCCTTCGGTCATACTCTTGACAGTGACCTCAGGGATAAATCAATTCTTGGACTGCTACAAATGTAACTTCCTATTTAGTGTAGTGAAAGAAATTATTTCTTGTTTTGGGAAGAGAATCAGTAAGATAATCGAGAATACCTCAATGTAGGGGGTAGCGGGCTTGCCTCAATATCAGGACAGACGGAGGGCTAGGAAACAACTACTTCATAATAGAGAGGCGGACTCAAACTAAAAGGAAGGGAAGGCCCAGTCAGAACCTGAAGATGAACCAATGAATTCAAAAATGAGATAGGATAGAGAACGAAGAACCGATTCCATTACTAAAGAGGTTGTTGACAAAGAGCGCTTGCTACCAGAAGAGGTAAGCAAACTCACTTCTTTTTCTTACACTAACAAGGGATGAGATTAGGAGACTAGGATACCTAGATAATAGAATAAGGAGTTAAGCAAGGGCCAAGAGATTAATAGAGCCATTCCTTCAGTTCATCTTAGAGAATGGAATTAGGAATTAGATTTTCATCTAATTTATTGTCAGTCATCTATTCCATTTTGAATTTTGTTTGGTTTCTAGTACCAGTTTCAATTCTTTTGTTCAAATCAATATCGATTATGTTAGTCTTCCCTTCCCGGTTGTCCTGTTCAATCTGTTTTTATTCTATCTTAGGGAAAGGCGAATCAATTGATGAACTTGTCAGGCCCGTTGAAGTCCTTGAAGAAAGGGATATAAGTAGGCCGTTTGCTATTTCTACAATGGCTGCTCACCTTCATATAGCTTATCTTTTCTAGGCAGGCTTCCCCATCTTCAGTCATACCATTCTTCTTTCGTTCGAAGCCAAGTTGGTTTCCATTGTATTGTTGAACTGCTTTTCTTTTAGGGGGGTTGTTGTTCTTGCCGATTCAGAATGCTTCTTCATGAGAATAAGAAATATATCTTTTATGTCCATTCAATGAGATGAGCACGAGATAGTACTTTTCGATTCAATCTTGTGTTCTTTTCCCCCCCAGGTGGTGTAGCCGGGGAGAACAATAGAGAAGGCTCATCAAGACCTCAATGCCGGATCATTCCAAAGTGACTTTCTATTGCTACTACAGTACATCTTATTCATCATCCAGAATTTCTCTAATAGGCATAGGTGAGTTTCGCACAAGCATGAATTTTCTAGTGCCTTTAGAAAGTTTCCTCGGCTGCTCCTCCTGATCGATTGATAGCGCCTTATAGGAATTCTTGGCCCCAACCCATTTACCACCTCTCATCCCAGATCTGTCTCTTCTTGCATTTGTGTAGCCAGAATTTCCTCAAGATGAGGTGCTTTGAATGATGCTTTCGGGCCCAAATTCCAATGAGTGGTCGACAAAAGTTTCTTAGTATAATTTGTGGAAACCTTTCCATCCACTAGCTTATTAGATGTAAGAGAACTTGTAGTTAAAAGAACTTCCAATGGATCGAAGCTTTCTACTCATGCTTGGCTTGAAGACTTTCTGCTCTTGCTCAATGGCCGAAAGATCACTTTATGTAATAAAGGAATTTCAAAAGCTTTCAACAATCGGCTAACTGAATTAATTTTCTGTTAGAGGAATAATAGTTGTGATCATAGAAGTTCCTACTGGAATCACCTGTGCCGCGCCTTTCCTCTTGCTTTGTCAAACAATTTGACGGAAAAAAAAGGAAGAGTTGATAGCCAAAAGAGTAGGTATGTCCGTGGATGATAGTGCTATGGAGAAAGTAGAATGATCTAGTTTTCGACATACTCTTTCTTGCTCATTCTACAGGTGTAGGATGAGATGTGCAGTTCAAGTAGAGTGAGTTAGAGTAGGTGAGCATACGAGTTATAGCTTGCAATCCGAACTGAGGATGGGTTTTGGAGTTAGCTCACCCTCGCGGGATCGCGACCCTTTGTAGCCATTGGCAGAGTGCTTTGTTGGTGTTCTTTTCTCATCTACATTTCACTCCACC
The DNA here is from genome assembly GCA_021442155.1 of Cymbidium sinense. NCBI lineage: Eukaryota > Viridiplantae > Streptophyta > Magnoliopsida > Asparagales > Orchidaceae > Cymbidium > Cymbidium sinense. Next base: position 46,891,888 of record CM038215.1, read on the forward strand.
GGAAATTCTCTGCCCCGTACTCCAACTTGGTAGTTTCCAATGCCTATCCAGGGTTGAGCCATGAGATTTGATGGCATACTTGAACAGCCACCTACAGATGCTTTACGCCAAATCATTCTGGATAATGCATCCTCTGTCTTACCTGCTGGCACAGAGTTAGATGCATCTTCCTCATATACCATCATTGCTTCTTCTCCAAGAAAAGAAGTTCAACTTTCAAGGCCTTTCATCCATCTTTCGCCCATCTATCTCTAGATGCAAGCATTGATCTTGAATGGTGCAGTTCTCATACAAAGAAAAACCAGACTTGCTTGACTCCCTCAACCTCAGAGTAGTAGTCTTTAGCAACCGTCCATGCAAGAGTAGCACCTGCTAGTCGATGAAAAGACCAATTGCAAATAAGGTAGTGTTGCCTCTTGGTAAGGTGCTTGACTTTGTGCAGTACTAAAGCAACATGCCCTTCGAAAGGCTTCTTGGATCTTATGAAGATCATTTGCTGGTATCAAAACAAAGTCAAAAGAATGTTTGATTCATGGCATTCTGAAAAGGCTCATTATGGGATGAAGAGGTGAGCTTGACTCGTTCGTAAAAAGAATGAATTGCTTTAGTGTAGAAATCTAGGCATCCGCGGATGAGTAATCCGCCTTTGAATCATCAGCTATATCCACTGGATATGGAATGGCTTAAGTAGAACTAGTCTGGGCCACTCCTAGTTTTCTTATTTTTTTAAGCTTTTCAAATCCTATATTCAATAGTTATTGAATGACTTTGTCTTTCGTCTGATTGTCTTCCGCCCGGAAATCAATCATGATTTTGAACCATAGACTGAAAACTCCTCTTTCTTTTCCTATTTCACCTTCTCATCTGAAGCGAAGCATTTTTGTGGAACCTACAAACTAAAGAATTTCATTTTCATAAAGTCTCATACACGGGGGGATCTTCTTAAATGTTTCACATCATTCAACAAAATTTCATTTAGCGAAAGATTCTTTGACATTAGTATGGGAGCTATTTAGGAGTCTTGGCAGTTTCCTCACGCGTATAGTATAAGAAGTTATGAGAATTGGCATGGCTCTTCCTAAAGAGTTGGTCCATGGCAAGGCTCATTTCATTCCATCTTTACATTGACGTGATTGCTTCAGGATTTCATTTCCTTGACCATAGTTCTTCGACTCACCTGGAATTCTTCCATCCCAAAAAAGCTACCGCTGATCATTGACCATTCCCCGTTCTCCTATCGGCTCACTACTTTGTACCTTACGGCTCACAACACATGGTCTTTTTCTCTTTTCGCTCAATGGGATCAGATCGACAAAGGAGGCTTTCTCTCTCGATTTCTATTTCAGAATGACTTGTCTCCGCAGGAAATGCATTGCTCTATGAATTGTTATTCCAGCAATTATTCTTATTCATCCAAACCTTTCTTCTTTTCCCCTTCCAGTCAGTGAGATACGATACTTTTTTGAAAGCTTGGAGATGGTTAATCGGTGCTACATGTTCCTTTTTTCATAGAAGAGCTAAGACCGTGTATGGCTTCGTGCCACCTTCAATGATTTCCTCCCATCATACTTTATTCACAACAAAAAAGTGGATAAGGTCACCAACAAAGTTCATCTATTTTCTAAGATAGAGTTTCCATCAGTTCATAAGGACTGCCATTGTATAACCACTCATCAATAGATGCTGCTTCCCATATTGGGTCAAAATGCAAACCTATAGCTATGGAAGTAGGAAGAATGGCACCATATAGAATATTGTTTCCATAAAGTAGAGACCCAGAAACAGGTTCACGAATACCATCAATATCAACTGGAGGGGCAATGAAGGCAATGATACATAAGTTGCGTCAAGTAGGGATCATCAAAACACCAAACCATCCAATGTAAAGATGGTTTTCAGTACTGGTCCAGTTGCAGAAGCGACCCCCATCTTGTACTTTCACGTCTCTCTAAATTGCAGTCATGGTAAGATCTTGGTTATTCCATTTTCAAGGACTCCCAAGCACACATATGAACTATAACTAGAGATGAGATAGATAATGAAAGGCTTATTATTTCCTAGTATTATATGTCTTATATGCCAATGTCAACCAATCAACATGAATATCGATTGTAATGACCAAACCTATCAGAACAATTTGAAAAATAAAGAAAATAAAAAATAAAACTAAAAAATAATTGGGTATGGGTTGATGGGTTGCCCGGGACTCAAACCCGGAACTAGTCGGATGGAGTAGATAATTTTATCTTGTTGCTATATAAGAAAATGATCCCTCTCCAAACCGTGCTTGCAGTTTTCATTGCACACAGCTTTCCCTATGTATATATCAATAAAAAAGAAAAAAGAATGAAATCTATTACATATTTAGAAGAAAGTCTAAGAATTTTGACAATCTCACCACGAATATGATGATATATATGATATATCATGATATATGAGCATTTCAGAATACAAATTCATGAATCTTTTTTCATAAAAATGAAAAAGTATCATGAACAATCATGAATGATCCACCAGATCATTGATACGGATAATGTCCAAATACCAAATACATTCTCTATGTAATCCGTGTAAAAGAAAAGGTATTTTTTGGAGGAAGATGAAAGAAAGAGATTGTTCTTCTTCCAAAAAAAAATGATTCTAAGAATCCGGAAACTAATTTTTGCATAAAAGTGCGTACTGTACTTTTCTATTTATGAGCCAAAGTTCTAGCACACGAAAGTCAAAGTATATACTTTCTATGATACAAAATCTGCTTCTTTGAGGATCCACTGTGATAATGACAAAGATTTCTACATATCTGACAAAATCGATCAAGAATATCAGAATCCGAAAATCGGTCCAGATCAGTTTACTAATAGGATTACCCAATACAGTACAAAATGGAGCTTTCGATAATGATCCAATAAGAGAAATCAACTATGGTATCTAATTTCTTAGTCAGAGTATTTCTGAAATGAATTCTCTAGCATTTGATTTCTTACCAAAGGCTTTTTTTTACACTTAAAAAAATACCTAGAAGAGAGAAGGAATAGTTGTGTATAATTGCTTTCTATGGATCCTATAAGGTTGAAACCAAAAGTGAAAATAAGATTGCCAAAAATTCAGAAGATAAAATTTCCATTTCTTCATCAGAATAAGAGTTCCTTTTGAAGCTAAAATTGCTTTTCCTTTATGTCGAACATAATGTATGAAAGTATCTTTAAGGAACCATATGATCCTTTGAAAATAATTACATCACATGACCATAAGATATTCTATTTTTTCCATAGAAAAGTGTTCGCTCAAGAAATACTCTAGAAGATATTGATCGTAAATAAGAAGACTGTTTATGAAGAAATAGGAATAGATATTCCAATTCATATACATAATAATTATGTAGGAACCAAAAGAATCTTTTCTTTCTTTTGAAAAGATTTATGTCTATTCCCAATGAAAAAAATCGCAAGCAAAGAAGGAACATCTTTGATCCAGCATTGAAGGATTTGAACCAAGATTTCCAAATGGATAGGATGGGGTATTAGTAGATCTGACACATAATGGAAATGTGAGAATTTCTCCTCTAAAAAGGGAAATATTGAATGAATAGATCGTAAATTCTGAGATTTTGGTATTCGTTTTTCTTCAAGGGAAGATACTAATAGCGATGAGAATGGAATTTCCAAAATGACTCCAAAATGATATCATTTGAGAATAAAATGAGAAGAAAAAAGAATTCTTGTGACCCCAAAATCCATTTTTGTTAGAATCATTCACCGAAGAAAGAAAAGATTCTGTTGGTACATTCAGTAATGAAACGTTTCACAAGTACTAAACTTTATTTATTGTCATAACCAATAATTTCCACAGGTTTGTAAAAAATCAAACTATTGAAACTATGATAATGAACAAGTGAGTAAATAGACTCCTGAAAGAGTAGTAGATAGAGGAAGTTTTGTTGCCAAAAACTATCTTTTTTCAATCTAAATATTCTTGTAATTCTACCATTAAAATACATTTCTACTATGAAATGATACCAATAAAGGCATATGTTTTGTTTCTCTTATACTTAAATACTATTTAGAATAAACTATAATAATAGAATAAAATAAGAAGTCAAAGATTCTAGAAAAGTCAGAAATAAATAAAGAATATATACCCGGAGACAGAGCCCAATCTACAGATCTTTTTCCTATCCCTTTCTATCCAATTTGGTTTCTAGCGCCTTGTTAAATAGAACTATACTAACAATAAGAAAAAGGGTAAAGATCTTTTCTTTTTGCAACCCAATCATACTTTTGACTTAGGAAAAAAAGATTCTTTTTTATCACTATATTATTTCTTCTACACATCCATCTCCAATCCATAATAAAGAAGAATTAGGATTAATAAAAAAAAGAGTGGAAGCAGAACCAAGTCAAGATAATATGAATCATCCTTTCTTCTTGTGCCAAGGATCTTACTATCATTTCA